>JANAVB010042420.1:11348603-11442083 GCA_029216955.1 Iris pallida
GCTCCATACGTATCGGTGGCCAGCCAACCCGCGAAAACGTGTTCATGTGAATCACATCACGTGATACAATAAGTGTCAAGGCCATATGATATACCAATACCTCAACATCAATGGGTGGTCAATAAGTACTAAGTCAATGCAGAGAATAAATAAAGCAAAAAAAACGACCGATAGAGTCGCTTGCACCAAGTGTGACTTGGACGCACAGTTTAAATATCATAAATAAAATGCTGAAAATAACAACTAAAAATAAGAACATATAATCACAGAGTAAGGTGGCAAGGTATCTTGCCTGATGGTGCAAAGTGGCAAGTCCAAGTAATCACAATGTCAGCCAAGAATCGTCACAATCTCCAAACAACTTCGGACGCTGAAACAAACATCAAAAATGGTCTCGGTGAAGAAGATATACCTAGGAAATGCCTGTCCAAAAGTCAAATTCTGGAACAGGGGCAAAATCATAATTTTGGGTCAAAACGATGTCCGTCTTTGGATCCACTTTGCACCGAAACGCATGCCAAAGTCTACGTCTCTAAAGTCGTCAAACTATATGTCTACAGTTTCAGTTTGAGGAGAAAAACTCTACGATATGTCCAGTTTTGGATTCCGAGGAGCCGTGTACAAAATCGCCCGTTTGAGTGGATCGCAGGCCCGCCAAAAATGGGTTCCGATTCGACCTTCTCAGAATCGAACCAAACTTGGCATGCAGGACCAGAATTTCGATCCGGACCTGTTGGCGCGAGTTTCGTCTCGATCCGACGACTGTATACGAAGTTATGGGCAAGTTTGCAAAACGTCGATACGGGGTATCTTGACGGATACGCGTTGGTTTCGTCGCGCACGCACGACGAATCTGAGTTTCGTCAGTTCCCACACGTCCACAACGTCCATATGCGTCTTTCGATGCGTATAGCGCACGACCATGTCGCCCGGTTTGTCGGGGCGTACGTCATATCGGAAAAAATCCCAGAATTTTTGTGATTAAGAAACCAGTTTTTCTGTCAACTTCTCCTACAGATTTCTTCCTACATATTAAACGAAACATCGATCCAAAGTTGCGTTCTACTCTTGGTAATATTGTTAACAACTATTTTCAATTGGTTGGTTGAAATCCTCAGTATTTGAGTCAAAAACCGGCTTCCAAGTCGGGGGTTTGGACTGCCCAAAACTGTTCTGTTTCGACAGTTTTTCGGGAAATTTGGTTCGAATACCGAGCGATTTATGGGGTTTCGCTCGATTCTACCAGAAAGGGTTTTAAGAGGGTTATGTCTACTACGTATAGCATTCGATAGAGCAAACTTTCGTCGAACAGATTTAAAGAAATCGGAATTGGAAGATGGGTAACTGAGTTTTTCGAAAACAGAGTATCCTCTGTTTACTGTCGACTCCGAGCGGTTTGACGGCGATCCAGACGTCGTCGACGGCGAGTAGGCGGCCGACGGCGAGCGCGGGTGTGGGGGAAGGTTGGCGCCTTGGGGTCGAGATGTATTTGCGTACGAGGGGTTAGGGTTCGGCTTTGAGTGGCTTATATACTGTCGCCGCTCTCTCTTATTTCGAATATGAGTAAGATTAAGGGGGCTCGGTTTTGCTCCTATAGGGTCAGCTGCTATATGGGGGTTTGGGTTTATGAGTGTGGGGTCGGGTGCTAAAGTCCACAGCAATGCTTATTAGCAAAGCATGTGGGGGTCGGGTGCTAAGTCATTGCAGCTACAAGCTGCTGTTGTGCTCGGTTGTGTGGGGGTCGGGCCCCACCGCTGTTATATATATTTTTAACAATCAATATATATATATAAATGATATATAAATGATAATATATAATTATATATATATTAATTATATAATATATATATATTATATATATAAAATATATTTTATATATAATATATAAATATATATATATATATATATATATATATATATATATATATATATATATATATATATATATATATATATATATATATATTTTTTGTATATATATAAAATATCATTCATATATATTTTATACATAAAATACACATTCATATATATATACTATATATGTATATATATATATCTATATATGTATATATATACATATATATGTAAAATATATATATATATTATATATATATATATATATATATATATATATATACCTATATATGTATATAATCCCAAGGAAAAAAAAATCTAAAGTTCTTAATAAGGAAATGAAATATTTTGTAACAAGGCAAGCTATATTGTAGTATAAATATCAAGCTCACAAACATGCATATATTATATACATCTATAATTACGTATATATACCAAATGATTTCTATTTAATATAGAAAAATAGTTTTTCAAGCACTAAATAATTTAGGAAAATATTGGGGGTTTACAGATTGAGGGTGCTTTGAGGAGAGGAACATCGTTTGCCGTAGCTCATTGTGCCTGCGGTCAGATTGAACTGATGAAGACGCTCCCAGGTGGAGAAGGGGCGTCCGTCCTCCTGGAGCACAAGCTGGCAGAGGCCGATCAATGTATAACCCAGTTACAAAACTACGATAAGTCGATGTGTCTGCTGCGGTGGAGCAGGAGCGTGCTTTCCTTATAACAGTGTAGGTCCTAAAAAATCAAGTTGCACAAATCAACAAAGTCATGAAGATCAAGAAATACATCTTTTAATAAACTACGCAGACATTAGATTGCACAGCATACAGATTGCGCACACTAGACTGCGCACACTCTCAACGCGCAGGCTGACGTGGCAAATAATCATCATTACCTGACACAATTAAATCTTCTGACAGCTGACAGCACGGAGAACGAGGCGACGTTTACTTAATCGTGCAGCACGGCGCTCGAGGACAGCTGGCAGCGCAATCGGTCAGCCTATCTGATGCGTAATCCATATTGGCGCAATCCATGCCTGCGCAGTACATTTCTGCGCAATCCAAAGCCAGCGCCATTCAGGTTGCGCGCTCTATCAACACAACTGACAACATATACGTGGCATTCATGCCATCAATTGCTAATTACGTGGCAACCGTCTATGCACGATCATGCGCATTTCAATCAAATGATGCCATGTGTCCCAGACAGTTGGCCCATGATCAGACAACTGCCTGCGCAGTTCACTGTTGCACAATCCAATTCATGCGCAATCCATCATGCGCATTCTAGAATAACTAAAAGTTAGTTATTTCCAGAACTCTATAAATAGAGTTTCAAGTCTCCATTCAAGGGGATCAGAGAACACAGATCAGAATTATCAGAGAGTCTAGGAGTTCTTGCCCAAGTGCTGCTGCTGCATTCTTCCGAGGCTTTTGCCTTCAATTCTTCGAGGCTTTTGCCTTCAAATCAACTTCAGAGGCTACGTCTTCAAAGTTCACATCGTCCAAGGGATAAGCAATCGTCTTCTAGATTGGATTCCTACAGTTGTACTTTCCCAAAATTTTTGTAATCTTTACAAAGTTTGTATCAATAAAGTTTCATACTTTTGTTTTTGCAAACAAAATGGCGACTCTGCTGGGGACGACTTTCTCCTCCGACGATGAAGTGACAACTCAATGTGACGTAGCGTCTATCGAAAAGACGCAGAAGACGCTGGTTGTGAAGATCAACCAGACAGCCTACGAAACCATGATCAACTCCAAGACCACTCCTCGTACTGCAACAACTTCTGCCACAAGCAAAGTGCACCCAGTGTGGGTCTCAAGACTGCTACACAGTCCAAAGTTTCTTCCATCAAGACTGCTGCGCAGTCCAAGGCTTCTGTCACCAAGCATGCTGCACAATCTGTCTCTGCCATTGCTGCACAATCTGTTGTTGCCAGTACATAGAAGACTTCATATGCTGCCCTGGCTAAGTACAAGACTCCTATGCCTCTGGCGCAGTTGGCTGCCAATCTTCCTGTGTAAAACAACACTCCAGCAACCAGAGTCCATCCTAAGCACTATGTAGCAAGAACTCCTGATGCGCAAACCACAGTTTCTGTGGCCAAAACCAGTACACTTTCTGCCAGAGTCATTGATGCGCAAATGGCCAGTGCACCATCAACCCATGCGCAAATCATGCCTGCACAATCTAAGAGTGACAGCCTTTTGGCTAAACTCTCTTCTTCTCATAACAAGGGGAAAAGCTCTGCTCCTCCTCTCAAATACCCTGTTGCTTCTGTACAATCCACTGGGGGTAGTCTTTTGGCTATTCCTCTTCTTCCTCAAAATAAAGGAGAATGCTCGTTGGTCTTCTCTCAGAATTCCTTGTCTCATAACTTGGAAGACCAGAGGGAAACGCTCTTTAGCTAATCCTTCTCTACAAAACAAAGGAAAAGGCCCTTTGGTCTTTTCTCAATCTTCCTCGGTTTTTACCGTAGAAGATCAATCTGAACGTGCCTCGGCACCAGTCAGTACAAGAACTCCTTCAAACAAGGGTTCTTCTTCCCTTCATGACAAGAGACTTGTACTAATCAAAGAGGTATTCTGCCTACCCCGGTAGCAGAGTTCCAAGACCTCCCAACTCTCAAGATATCCCGCTCAAGACAGGGAAAATTGCTGATATCTCAGACAGAAACCCATGGGGGGTGAATTTGCTGATCTCAGAACTTATCTTAACAGACCCACTTCGGTGAAACGTAAACAGCCAATGCCGAAGACCAAACATCATCAAAGACAAATCTCCAGGGTTAAAAATCCCGACACCCATGCCAATGAAGTGAGCACTTTCCTGTATACTCAAGGGACAAAATATTTGAAGAATCGAAATCATGTTCCGAACATTATCAAAGAACAGATCCCTCAGAGTTTTTTTCATCCTGCTGTTGTTCCCGATCTCCGAGAACATCTCAGACAAAAATGGGACAATGTCTCAACACCTCCATCTCAATCATCTGATCATCATTGCAATCACAAAGTCATCATCCAATGTTGTTGTCAAACAACAAAAAGATCTATCTTCGATCGTCTAACTTTTGCAAACTCTGAAGCTATGTCAGAGAATGAAGAAGTGTTGTACGCTTCTGTCAACATGACTTCCCGAGACACTGGGGGTAGAAGGTCCTCTAAGCACGACAAACCTCACAAACCAAGCCAGCGGTATCTAGATTTACTTCAAGAATCTTCTGAAGAAGTATTTCGACATACCCGGTCCCGAAGCCGAGACACAATCGGTCAAAAAATCTTCTTCAAGATCCTTCTGGTCACCTTCCTACTTCTCAGTTAGGAGACGACTCTTTCTCCGACTATGATGCATACATAAAAGCTCTGAACAGACAGTGTCCTCTATTGTACCAAGAAAAGTGACAGCTTATGTTGTCAATGAGGACCCAGATGCTTCAACATCAGTAAATCAAGAACAACGGATTGCTGCACTTGAAGGCAAACTGAAGACCATGGCTGAAATGGTCGCCAGTATGCATTCTATTATTGTGGCACAATATGCCATACCACCGACTGTACCTGCTGTAAGTCCTAAATTATAGCATCTTCGGTACCTGTCAATGCTGGGTTGGGGGTATCTCCTCAAATACCCTCTGTACAAGTTCAACCTACACCCAGTCAGTCAGGTACTGGAGGTGGTACTTACCATGCAGTTCCTCCTCCTAACACTCAGATTCCACCTGCTCCTTCTTCATCATCAGAAGATGCCAATGAAGTTGTCAAACTCTTGAGAACTCAGTTCGAAGATTTTAAGGAGAAAGACAACTTACAAAGACTGGGGATCAAGCACCCATACCCAGTTGAATGGAAGGAAGTCCCGTTTCCTCCTAAGTACAAAATCCTAACAATCTCTCTGTTTGATGGCAGCACTTCTCCAAGCCAGTTCATCAATCACTTTGAGGTAATGACCGTTTAACTCCAACTAAATGATGCTCTTCTTACCAGAGTATTCGTCGGCTGTTTAGCTGGCGTAGCATATGATTGGTACAGAAGCTTGCCCGATGGTTGTATCACCTCTTTCTCAGGTCTCAAACAAATCTTCCTGGAATGATTCTATGAGGGATTCAACGACATGACTATGTCAGCTCTCAACAAAATCAAACAGAAACATAATAAAACTGCTGAAAGTTTTATCGAACGGTTTCGCCGTAAAGCCTTGAAGATGCCTCTAGGGACTCCGGCTGCTGTCACTATTGATACTTGCAAGGCAAATTTTTTGCCTATCATCAGCATGTGGACAGGGTCGACCCAATTCCAAGACTGGCCATCCTTCATTGTCAACGCTAAAGCTGCTGAAGTTAGCGCTGACAAGTTCAAGCAACTAGGGGTACAAATGTCTAACCCCGATCAAAGGAACATCAAACATCAGGTAGTGGCAATCGCCAGAACAACCGCAAACCAAAAGAAACTTTGAACATCAATTTGAACAAGAACAAAGAATCTCTGGCAGTTAACGTAGCTCCTCCTACGTCCACTCCTACTCTTTCAGCACCTCCACCAAGGGAATCTCGTCCTAAAGTAGAGTATTCCTTTGACGAGAATGACACAACAAGTATTTTTGATTGCTTACTCAAAAGCAACAAGATTCAGCTCCCAGACCCAAAGAAACCTGATGAAGTCGGTAAGACAGATCATCCTAAATATGTGTCTACCACAGGTTCATTGGACACCCTACTCGAGCATGCTACGTGCTCAAGGACAAATTCAAGAGCTTGTCAATGTTGGTGTCGTCACTCTGCAGCAAGACGAGAAGACTGTTACTGCAAATATGGTTTCAGTCCAGTTTGGTGACTTCCCTCCACAGATGGTACAGCACGGTGTCATTCCTATTCCCAAAGCTACTCTTGAGATTAAGAATCTCCCTCCTCCACCAAATGAAGGTCTCATTCCCTTATCTCTTGACAATGGCGAAGTTATGTAGATCCATCCAGATCTTGCTTCAGAGTTCGAAGTTTCCTCTTCTTTTAAGAAGAACCGCTCCAAAAGCAAGACAAAGACTTGCAATATGGTGTCTTTTGACCCCATAGTTGACGAAGAAATTCTGCTAGGCACCAGATCAGGGAAAGCCTACTTGAAGGAGTATCCTGAAACTCAAAAGAATCTTGCCTCTTCTTCTGAACCTGCTCCAGTACAATCTACTTCCTCTGAAGAGATTCCTTCCACATCCTCGCCAGTTGTAGTACCTATTTCTCCCAAGCCGTGGTTGCCGACAAAGGCAAGCAACAAGTCCGCTTTGACAAACCCCTGAAGAAATCATCTCCTACAGGACTTGAAAAGCTGTACAATTTTGATATATTGGCTCAACTAGCCAATACACCGGCTAGGCTATCAATCTTCGAGCTCTTGCGTCTTTCCAAAGAGACTCGAGAAACTCTAAGTGAAGCCCTGATACAGGCTGAAACTTGTCTAACTCTTCTCAAAAAACCGGAAGCAGAACCGGTCTCTTGTCGTCATTGTCACAGCGTATTAGAGTTGATTCCAAACATCACTTTCACTCAGGATGATATGCTGCTGGAGGATAATAGACATGATCGTCCTCTCTACTATACAGGGTATGTCGATTCGATGAAAGTCGATCGTATCCTGATAGATCCAGGGTCTACTTTCAGCATCATGCCAAAGACGTTGCTAGACGCATTGAAGATACCAGTGCATAGTCTTTCAAGCACAATCACCACTATCTTGGGATTCAACCAAGGAAGGAGTGAACCTTTGGATAAGATTCGCCTAAAACTCCAAATAGGCAATCTTCGTACAAAGGTGACCTTCTATATCATCGATAATCATGGTTGTTCTTACAACGCTCTTCTGGGAAGACCATTCCTCCATGAACATAATGTTGTTCCATCAACTATTCATCAATGCTTTAAATATGTCGATGACAAAGGAGAAGTTCACAAGGAGGTTGCAGACCTTTATCCTTTCAAGGGTGTCGAAGCATACTGCAACGACGCTCGTATGTACAAGGAAGAATTTATGAAAGTGGTATTTGCCATGGATACTGAAGAAGACCAAGAAGCAGTACCCAATGACACTCTCATCATACCTGTCAAAGGGTGCGTTTATCATCCTCAGTCTTCTAAACCACTGGCTATTCACCTGCCAATTCAGAAGAAACCGGTTGATGGCGATCAAGATAAAAGGGAGCTCACCTCTTCTGAGCCACTTGTTATCGACTTACGTCGTAACAAGGACAAAAAAGCTCACTTCTTCTGAGCCACTTATTGTTGATTTAACTCACAACAAGGAAAAAAGGGAACTCACCTCCTCTGAGCCACTTGTTATCGACCTCCGTCGTAACAAGCCACCTCCACGTTCTTCTTCTTCCCTCTTGTAATCATTGACCAAGCCTGCTAAGACTAAAGGTCCTGCTATAAATACAAATGTACAGATCAATAAAAAAGTATCTACTTTCCAGTATATTGATGTTATTTATCATACTAAATGCTATTTGGATATGTTAGATAGCTTCAAATCATTCACAATAGGAGTTGTACAATCTCTTCAAACAGAAGTCTTATTTGAAGATCCAGATATTCTTACCGTATTGTTCCTGCTCGAAAGAAAGGTGAAAGTCCAATACTTTTTAGTTAAGGACCGGAACAACAATTCAGCTATACGGATGACAGCAAACTTAATGATACAGGACATCTCCAACTCCGTCGTTACAGTCAACAATCGAAAGACATCATCCGTAAGATGGGTTATGACTTTAAAAATGGCCTCAATTATGGCAAGGGTAGACGAACTCCTATCCGTACGACCGTCCCAAAAGGAAAGTCGGATATGTATTACAGCAGGACCAAAAGAGGTCTCGGATATGCTTCTCCTCCAATGTTATCCCCAGCAGTTTTTGACTCTGATAGCGAAGAATGCTCTAACTCTTCGGATTCTAGATCATGGGATTCTGACACCAGTATTGGTGAAGTCCATCGGCTGACTGTGTCTTCTAACATGGTTTTCCGAACTTCCAGAAGGCTATGACGAGGATCTTGAAGAAAATCTTGAAACAGATCCTTGGGCTCAACGAATGATACCCAATAGGAACTCCGATTCGAACAAAGGGAACATCCTACCGAAGATCAATTAGTTCAAATTGATGTAGGAGAGAACGGGTCACCTTGTCCAATATTCATCAGTAAGAACCTTTCAGAAGAGGATAAACAAGAGTTAATTCTTCTGATTAAAGAATATATTATATTTTTTGCCTGGAACTATGAAGACATGCCAGGATTGGATCCTAAAGTTGCTACTCACAAGTTGAACATCTAGCCGAATGCAAAACCGGTCAAACAGCAACAGCGGCGCTTCAAGCCAGAAATGATGGATGCAATCGACGATGAAGTCAAGAAGCTCATCGCTTGTGGCTTTATTCGAGAAGAGCAACATCCTGATTGGGTAGCCAATGTCGTCCCAGTTTTAAAAAAACTGGCAAAGTTTGAGTTTGCATTGACTTCCGAGATCTTAACGAAGCATGTCCAAAAGATGAATTTTCTCTCCCTATTACGGATGTCATGATTGACAACACTTGTGGGTTCGAAAGAATATCTTTCATGGACGGATTCTCCGGATACAATCAAATTCGGATGAATCCTGAAGATGAAAGACATACTTCTTTCCGCACTCCTCGTGGAGTCTACTGCTATACCGTAATGCTATTTGGTCTCAAGAACGCTGGTGCAACACCAACGAGCCATGAGTACCATCTTTCGAGATCATCTGTGCAAAACTGTCGAATGTTACGTTGACGATATTGCTGTCAAAAGTCGTCTAAAGAAAGATCACATCCAAGACTTGAGAACTATCTTCAATCTCATGCGCCAACATCAACTCAAAATGAATCTCACCAAGTCATTCTTGGGTGTCTCTAGTGGCAAATTTCTCGGCTTCGTCATTACCTCTAAGGGTATACACGTGGATCCCGAGAAGATCAAAGCCATTCAAGAGATGCGTCCTCCACGCAATCTAAAAGAGCTACGAGGATTCCAAGGTCGACTTGCATACATCAGGAGATTTATTTCGAATCTGTCTAGACGCTGCAGACCATTCACTCAACTCATGAAGAAGGGTGTATCTTTCGTTTGGACCGAAGAATGTCAACGAGCATTTGATGACATCAAGCGGTATCTCATGAATCCACCAGTCTTGGTGCCACCAATCTCTGGTATACCATTCTTAATGTATGTCTGTGCCATGGACCATTCATTGGGTGCTTTACTAGCCCAAAAGAATAAAGAAGGCCATGAACAGGCTATCTACTATCTCAGTCGTACTATGATTGGTGCTGAACACCGTTATAGTCCAGTCAAAAAAGAATGCCTAGCTCTTATGTTTGCTGTTCAAAAGACTCGGTATTATATCATTGGTCAAACCATTCATGTCATATCTCGAGTCAATCCTCTTCGGGTACTGATGAAGAAGCCTAGCATGCTCAACTCTCGGCTGGCTACATGGACCATTCTGCTAGCCCAATATGATATGGTATATGTTCCACAAAAGTCTATCAAAGGTCAAGCACTGGCAGATTTCTTAGCAGCTCATCCTATTCCAGAGACGTCCAAACTCTACGATGAAATTCCAGACGAGACGCTAGAAGTCAACATGATCTCTAAAGAATTTCCAACCTGGCGTCTATTCTTTGACGGAGCATCCAGAATCGGATCCAATGGTGCCATTGTAGCAGGTGTCAGAGTTGTTCTCGTTTCTCCAGACGGATCAACTATCCAAAGAGCCTACTCTCTAGATGAATCATGCTCCAACAACGTGGCAGAATATAATGCTCTACTCATTGGCCTTCAATTAGCCAAACAACTTGACGTCGAGTATCTTGAAGTCTATGGCGATTCTAAGCTGGTTGTTAATCAAGTGAGAGGAACCTATGAAGTTCGTCATCAAGATCTGGTGCCTTATCATGAAGCAGCAATCAACATGGCTACGTCATTCAAAGCCTTCTTCATCGACTATGTTCGCAGAGCTTGCAATACCGAAGCAGATGCCTTGGCCAATCTTACAGCAGTCTTAGCCATCCCCATCAAAAGACAACAAGTAGTAGTCATCTCTAATCGAGAACTATTCTGTATTAAAAACAATCGTAATATTGAATTCAGTAATCTTACTGAAGTCAATGTTATCAATGAAGATTGGAGAACTCCCTTCATCGACTTTGTTGTCCACGACATACTCCCTGAAGATCCAAAAGAGGCCACGAGTATTCGTCGAAGATCTCTCCGATTCTACTACAATCAAACCACCAAAACTCTCTATCGGCGGACTTATGACGGTCTTCTTCTACGCTGTCTAGCTGGTGATGAAGCTACAAGTATTGCATAAGCTCACGACGGTGTTTGCAGAGCACATCAACCTGGTCCTAAATTACAGGATCGCATCCGACGTATGGGTTACTACTGGCCTTCTATGGTATCTGATGCCATCGATTATGCAAGAAAATGTCGAGCTTGTCAAATTCATACAGATTTTATTCATCAACCTTCAGAATTTCTGCATCCGACGGCTGCTTTCTGGCCTTTCGAAGCTTGGAATATGGACATTATAGGTTCCAACAATCCTCCTTCTTCTACAGGACATCGGTTCATACTAGTAATAACCGATTATTTCTCTAAATGGGCTGAAGCTATACCTCTGGCTGAAGTCAAGACCAGCAGTGTTATCAACTTCGTTAAACACCATGTCATTTATCGATTTGGTGTACCTCGACGGATCATTCATGACAACAGACCACAATTCATCAGTCAGAAGTTCACCAGATTCTGTGATGATCACCGAATTGACAATGTCGCTTCGACAGCCTACAATCCTGCTGCTAATAGATTAGCCGAAGCTTTTAACAAAACTATTATCAAGCTCCTCAAGAAGTTTGTATCCACTAACAAACGGAATTGGAGTGAAAATCTTGGTGAATGTTTATGGGCCTACCGAACTACGGTCCGCAATCCCACAGGCTTTACACCTTTCTCCTGGTGTACGGTTGTGAAGCAGTTCTCCCGCTAAACTTCAAATTTCTTCTTTAAGGATTGTCATTGCCAATGAGCTCACTATAGAGAACAATGACCTTGTTGCCATTAAAATTTCTTGATTATAAATTTCAATACAAATAGAATAGTGTTACAATATAGGACTTAGACGTAGTCCTAGGAGTACAATTTTGTTTAATTTGGGTCCCTTGTGCCGATGGAGTGAGTGGTAATGCGTTGACTCCGTTGACGATCTGACGACGGTTATCGGTTTTCTGAAGGTCTGATTGCTCTGGGTGCTGGAGCTTGCTGAGAGGAGGAAGACGTTGAGTGTCTGTATCTGCCTCTCTGGTGGTGCGAAGTCTCTGTCTGTTCGCTGTGGAGGTTGATATGTATGCACGTAGATTGATCCGTATGTGTCTAAAAGAAGGAAATGATCCCTCTATTTATAGTTTTGTAGTCTGGCTGCTCATGCGTGCATATGTAGGATGCGCCTGTACGTGGGGATGCCACGTATTGATTGCTGATGGAGGCGCATGGACGATGCGCCCTGATCGAGGGGGTTGACTTCTTCATGTTGCTGTTGTGAACCGGCACATAGCAGAGAAGAAGATCTTTCTATTGCTGAGATCTTGGATGAATTAAGTCAAAGGACACATGTCATCGACCCATGGCTCGAAGATCTCGATTTGATGGAGGAATGATCTGGTAGGATGCGCCTAGGATTGGGCGCATGAGGAGACTTTGGCTCGTAACCTTTAGGAGTCACGAACCATTCTGGACGCATGGCTTTTGAGGCGCATGCAACTTTTGAGGCGTATGCAGATTTGGACGCATGGCCGCGGAGGCGCATGCGAGCTGGTTGGGTGGCCACATGGCAGTAGCCGTCGAGAAGGAGTAATAATGATGCTGACGTTGGCGATGCTTCGTCTTCTGAAAAAGCTGCCGACTGCTCAGACTTTGGGAGGCGTACTGCCAACTGTCAGTTCAGCATTTAATATTTGTGACATTCGATGGACAGCTGAGTGGGCGCGTCAGTTGCGTTCCACTAGGCGTATGGGGACGCATGGGAGGCGTATCCTGTGATGTACTTGGTACTGAAGGGCGCGTCTATGTGATGCGCTTGATGTTAAGGGCGCGTCTGTGTGATGCACGGTCTGGCCGGCGCATCTGCTTCGTGACACGTCTTTGATGGTGCAACTGTTACGTTCTTCGAGTGCTTTAAATAGCCGTTTTGACTTGGCTGAATTTGAAGCGTCTGGTTCATCCATTTAATGCAAATTCATTGTACGGAATTCGAAGCCATCCACTTGGCGCATGGGTTTGATTTGCCCGGCCTATAAATAGTGGTATGGAGAGAGGGTTGGCCTCTCGTTCTCTCACGTCTTTCCGACATGAACTTGTGTGCTCGAATTCCTTCTGTTGACGAAGGCTCCCGAGGGTAAGATGCGACGCAGTGTCTTCGTTGATGCACTTGAAGGTGACTGTTACATCCAAAAGACGGAGTCGAGGGCTTCCGAGGCAGGCGAAGGTGCCTGTTGCATCCAAAGATAGGGATGTACGGGCCTCGTTTCCGTTATTCTGGAAGAGTCGTAGATCGGAATGGTGGTGCTAGGCTCTTTCTTCTTCAAAGTGGGCGTTGCCCACTCTGGTTGTGTTGAAAGCTGCTCTTTAGCCATGGTTTCGATCACGATCTTCCTTCGCCTTTGGAGGCTCTTTTGAAGCCTTCCTGGCCACAGATTTGCGGTGCTCTTCTCTTCTCGGTTCCAGCCAGAGGGTTAAAACTTCATTAGTCGAAGCATTTATCAGGTGAGCCTGGCTGGAAGAGCGGCACATAACTGGGCTGCTGAAGGGATGCACATAACTGGGGATACACATAACTGAGCTGCTGAAAGGATGCGCCCTGAGTGCGCTTGGTGGGATGTGCCTGGTTGAGGGCGTATGGTGATTGCTGCGCCTGACTGGAGGCGCATGGTGGTTGCTGCGCCTGACTGGAGGCACATGGTAGTTGCTGGCTGTAGACTTAGGATCCTTTCTTTGTAGAAATTCTCCTTTGTACAATCTTCTTAGACATGTAATAGACTTTTATATGTAAATAAAAAGTTCTCTTTCAATGTCTATATTTGTTACTTTTTGCTGTGAAGCACTTTGTCCAAGCTTTGGCACATGTAGTCTGGCACATAGACTTTCTGGTTCTGAAATTTCGCTTCTACAAGACCCCCTTCAAAGTTTTCAAAACTTTTGGATAAGTTTTGGAATACTTTGAATAAGAAGCATGGTAATGGAGGCGTATGACCGTCAGGGCGCATAGATACTCTGTGCGTCAGTACTGGGCGCATGCTCCACTCAGTTAGTACAAATGATGATGCCTCGGTAACCTAAAAAAGATTAATGATGATCTTTTTTGGTTTTATTTGTGGTTATCCTTCACAGAACCCGAGGCGACGGCTAGATCACACATCATCGGTTCACGCGTGCAACCAAGCCCTATAAATAGGCAAGAGATGAGAGAGAGAGTTCTTCTTCTCCTTGCTTTTGCTTTCTTTAGAGTTCTTCTTCAAAAACCCTAACTTTTCTTCTCTCAAAGAAATGGCTCCCAAGACTCCTCACGGCGGTGCTGGTAAGGGAAAGGAGCCGGTGGAGTATGCCGAGGGGGATGCCCCATCACCATTGTGACTCCGGCCGACGTTCGCCCTGCTGTGACGGGTGGGTGTCATCTTTTTACTACTTTTTTTCAGGCGGTCTTTGGATCATGCGACTGAGTTGACGTGCCCTAACTCTCTTCTCGCCACGCGCATGACCACTGTCCTCGCCGAGGTTTCACCCCGCCAACGTGCATAGGTTTAGGCCTTTATCATGCACCGAGGTTTAACTGTAGACGCATGGGTTACCCTAAATGCGCAAGCCTTTGCTGATGCGCATGGGTTTATGCCCTGATGATGCGCCGAAGCCTTTCACTGAGGCACATAGGTTTACACCCTGATGATGTGCCAGGTTGCTTTGACACACTTTGTCTTTTTGCCTGACCTTTGATTTTTGTTGTGCCAGTATCGATGACGATTCCGCTGCTGAATGAGGTCCTTCTGGATGCTTCCCTTTGTCAAATGGGAGTTGATTTTGACGAGGCGGTTGTCAATGCTGCCAAGGGTGTTATCTTACAGGATCAACCTCCTGAGAGGTGCTGCAGATCCAGAACCAGTTGCCGACTTTCCTCCAGAGTATGATGGAGAGCAGAAAACTGAATCTGCTGAATCCGAAGATGTGACCTTCTTGAAACCCGCCTTTTTGTTCGGTGACCGCCTGATCTCCACGGAAGCGAAGATAACTGAAGGTCAAAGAAGACTGGTTCTTTTCAGCAAAAGGCATGGTGCTGTACATGCGATAACTCGACCGCCAGTTGCCGCTGACAGCCTTCTATCGTCTAGCTTCGAAGAGAAGGATGTCCTGAGATCTTACTCCTTCTCAGGGAGGGGCCCTAGGAGGTGCTCTTTCGATTGTTGCTACCTCAAATCAAAGGGATACCCTATCTTCTTCACGAACCGGTCCCTCGTTCAGTTGCCGAACTTTGCATCCCGGGAGCCTCTACAGTGAAGTCCCAACTGACACTTTTGCCATCAATGCTTCAACCTTCGCGAGCCGGATGCTGACATCGAAGGTCGTGTATCCGAAAGGTAGCTTTAGGGTCGAAGGTTGGTGTCATCATATCTCGAGGTGGGACGAGTTGACCACTTGGGTGCTTTCGAAGTTCAAGGCTGAGCTTAAGGAGATTGGGCTGACAGCCGCTATCCGTGCCACGCAGGCTGGCATGGATCTCAATAAGCCTATGTTCCTTGCACTCTTGGAGTTGTTCAATACCCAGACTGGTACCTTCTATACTCCCGTGGGGGAGTTGGGGTTGGCTCTCCACGAGATGTACGAAGTGTCCAAGCTTCCCTGGGGCTCAGAGCCGTACGAGGAATATTTTCCATCAAATAAAGAGATCCAGGTTCTGGAAAATAAGAACTCGGAGATGATGGCCGTCTTCAAGAAAGTGGCGAGCCATCATTATTTGATGCATCGGAAGGACAAAGTCAAGACTCAGCCTCATGTGACTGCTTGGAGGAATTATGTTTTCAAGCAGGATTTGGCGGATCCCTCGAGGATCCGGTTTACGACTCCGCAAGGGCTGAAACCTGCGGAAGTGACTTCTGAGATAAGCTGGCTGGACGAGAGGACTCCTCGTTCCAATGAGGATGGTAAGAACGCGTATAGCTGCTTCTGGCACTGTGCACACCGGATGTCGTCTAAAGCGGTGCTGACAGCATACTTGATGATATGGCTCCGAGATTGTGTGTTTGCGGGCGGATCTGGTGCAGTGGAGAGGGTACAACGGAACCTTATTTTGCATGCCGTAAAGTTGGCCTTCGGGCGTCCCTTAGCTCTCCTTCCCGCTATGGTGTGTAACCTACTGCGGGGTTTGAGGACTTTTGTGGATGACGTGATCCAGGAGAGAGGTAAAAATGATAACTTTCCCCGGGCTGAATTGCCATTCCATTATCTTATGGGATGGCTGATTCTGCATCATCCGAATGTGATGAGTCCCGGTCCGGAGGAGGATCATGTTGAAGAAGATGCCTTTATCCGCCGCTTCTACAAGAGGAAGTGGTTACACACTGGCATCCCCGTTTGCAGGAGAGTTTTGTCCTACCTTCAGGGGTGGAAGATTGTCAAGGTCGCCCCCATCTTCAAAGATTTTGAGGCTGACCAAGATTTAATCGACTCAGATGAAGATGCAATTACTCTGCCGAAATGGAGTTTTCGTTGGTTGCAGAGTATTCGGCCTTCTTACTTAGTCTATCGCAACCATAATAGGTGTTATCTGGAGCCATATCTGCCCAGCCGGTTCGCTCGCCAGTTTGGCTATACTCAGCTGATGCTACGGAATCCCAGTAACAGTCTGGGGTTCATCGGTAGTTTGCTGGACGGAGCCCGGGGCTGGCAATATTACAATACCGGGTGTACAGGTGTTCAGTTTACGGTGCCCGTTCGCAACCCTCGGCCACAGATCCTGTATTCGGCCGCTAAGCTGTATTGCGCAATGAATGCTACGTCTCCAGGTTATGACAGAGAGACTAGTTTCATCATTGGAACTCAGCTGGAGGCCATGGCAAACATGTTGATGGTGGCTCGGTCATATCGCCCACCAGAGCCGGCGGGGTATTGGGCTGCTGCTGCGGCGTCAGTGAGAGATCCTCTTGTTGGAAAGAGACGGGCTGACGCGGAAGCCGGCTTGTCTGTACCAAAAAGGTCGAGGAAGACGACGAACCCAAAGGCAACGGGAGTGCCACCTATACCGCCAGTGGAATCGACTCCTGCTGAGGTAAGGAGTCCTCCGTAGCTTTGGCTTATCTTGTCATTTTGGTGACTTGTGCTTTTCTTCTTGTAGGGATCGTCGAAGAAGAAGACCCGTGTTTCAAAACCGGGTGTCAGTAAACCGAAGGAGGTAGCAAGCTCTTTTGATGAGCGCATCCCTCCGATGGTAATGTCTCCAATAGAGGAGGGTCTTGAAGATGTTTCCGCAGAGGTTTTACTATCTCCAGATTTTGTTGAAAGAGATGTAGAGGTTGCAGCAACTTCCAGGGAGGTGCCAGCTGCCGTGAGGGCCTTGGATGTTGAGGGTCCAACGGACACGGGGCTTCCTGGTGATGATGTGGGGTGGAGTTCGTCGTCTTCGGATGACATTGCTCCAGAGTTGCAAGAGCCTGTTGCGGGGGCAATAGAGATGGTTGAGACAGAGGAGAGGGTTGATTCCCCTCCTTGTTATGATGAAGGAAGGTCGGCTGCTTTATTGCCAAGCCCTACCCCAGACTCAACGACGGAAGCTGAGATGGCTACCAATCAGGAGGTAGTGACAGATCCTGTCCCTGTAGAGGGATTTGATGAAGAGACTCGTCTGACAGTCCCGACTCCTGGGGCGGGTCAGGAGACAAGTGTTGATATCTCCGTTCTACCAGGGGAGGTATTGGCTGTTGATAGCACGTTGGGGACTGGAGAGGCAGTCGCTGACATCGGTGGTACTTTCAAGTTCGGGAAGGGTAAGGGTGTGATGGAACCCTGTATTGCTCCTTCTACTTGGGGTACTATCTCAACACCTGTGCCGGCTCCTTCTGTTCCCTTGGCTTCTCGGGCTAGTAGTCCAGCCCCTGTTGATGAAGAGCCTATTGATGCCGAGGTGCAAGCCTCGCAGGTCGAGGTTGGCGGGTCTTCTTGCGGTCCGCCAACTGGGGTAGCTCCTTCTACTTCTGTCATGACACCACAAGTGCTGGCGGACACAGATGAATATGTGAGATTCATCGTTGAGGCAGTATAGAAAAACGCTGCAGAGGGGGGTGTCGGCAGTGACGGACGCCAAGGGGAGCTTTGCGACGGCAAGAACTCTGGCATTGCCTCATATCAACTTAATCCGTGTTCACCCGGGCCACGAATATATGGTCGACATCTGGAAGCTACTGTGGCTGAGTTGGACAAGCGGCTTTCTGAGTTAGGGCGCATCCAGCGGAATGACCCCTCCGTCCTGATAGATGTGGAGAAGGAAAAGTTGCTCGCCGAGACTGTGTCTTCCTACCAGGCCACCGTGAGTGTCTGGGAATACGAAGTGTCTGAGACTGAAGCTGCAGTGGAGCGGTTATCTCAGTCTAAACGGGAGACAGAGGAGACGCGAGCTGTACTGGACGCAAATATCGCAGAGATTGCTGCGCAGATGCGCCGTCTTGAGGATCTGCGGGCCCAACTCCTATTGGATGCTGAACGTGTCCTGGCTGAACATGTAGCGTTCAAGAAGGAGGAAGCAACTTTCACTCTCCGAGCTCTTACCCTGATTCAGCAGAGACAGCAGCTTGATGAGTAGCATGAGAACGAAACTTCTGCTGAGGCTGTCGAAGCGATGCGTCAAGAAGCGGAACGTCGAGTCTTGGCGACTGTGGAGACTCGGGCGGCAGACTTGAAACGCCAAATTGTAGAGCTTTCCGCCAACCCCGGGGATATTTAGGGCTTGTAATCTCTGCTCTTTTGTATTTTTGCAACTCTTGCTGGGGATAGTGTAATCCTTTACTCTCTTTTTTAGAAATAATAAAGAAGTACACCATTTTCTACGATGTGTTCATTTTTGTTTGTCATGAACTTTGATGATTTGTGTGGATCTATTATCTTTTGCATACCTTGGTTTCAGATACAGATGATAAGTTTGAAGGACCCAATGTATTTGCTCAGAGATAATATGGACGTGGCAAATATGGGGTTCAAATGATAGAATCTTCCTACTCAGAGGTGTTATGAACGTGGTAGGAATGATTCTGGGAGATGCGTAGAACTACTCAGAGGTAATGTGGACGTGGAAGTTCTGCGATCGATGTACGGCAATGCGGGGGTTGTCTGTACGGGATGTTTACTCAGAGGTAATGTGGACGTGGTAAACATGAAGGATAGCGTAGTCTTATAGGGTGTAAGATTCCGGCTTGTAGGGTGTAGGGGGACAACTCAGAGGTGATGTGGACGTGGTTGTCCTTCTACTGGAGGATGCTACGGAACAACTGGGTTCCGGAAGCGTATGATTTTGTGGAATGGAAGTACATGTCTGAAAAGATATCAAGAGTAGTACTTCTTTAGGAACTTGCCGTTGATGGGCATCATGAACAAGTCCCCATTGAGTTTGGCGAGATGGTAAGCACCGTTTGAGTATACCGTCTCAATGATGAAAGGTCATTCCCATTTGGGCTCGAACTTTCCTGGTGTTTTGTGAGTCAACACCATCGGCCTCCTGACTGCCAGAACCAGGTCGCCAACTTGGAAAGTCCTCTGCTTGACCTTCTTGTTGAAAGCCTGTGATATACGGATTTGGTAGAGTTCGATGCGTTGTTGAGCTAGGAGACGCTTTTCGTCAAGTGCCTCCAGTTTCCGCAGACAACGACGTTGATTGTCTTCTTCTGTGAGTTAGTTTATGATTGATACGCGGAGTGAGGGTATCTGAATCTCGAGAGGCAGTACCGCTTCGCTCCCGTAGACCAAGGAGAATGGTGTGTTACCTGTCGGGGTTCGTACCGTTGTGCGGTAGGCCCAAAGGCATTCACCGATCTTTTCATCCCAGTCGCGTTTGTTAGATGACACGACCTTTTTGAGTAGCCTGACGATAGTTTTGTTGAATGCCTCGGCCAATCAGTTTGCTACCGGATTGTAGGCGGTTGATGCCACGTTTTGAATGCGATTCTTATCACAGAATCTGCTGAAAACATGGCTGATGAACTGAGGACCATTATCGTGGATAATCCTCCGGGGTACTCCGAAACGGTAGATGACGTGGTGCTTGATGAAGCTGATCACCTTGGAGCTTTTCACTTCTGCCAGGGGAACTACTTCTTCCCATTTGGAGAAGTAGTCGGTGATTGCTAGGATGAAGCGGTGTCCTCTCGATGAAGAAGGGATGATCGGTCCCACAATGTCCATTCCCCAAGCTTCGAAGGGCCAGGAGGCGACTGTAGGATATAGTAGTTCGGACGGTATATGAATGAAGTCTGCGTGAAGCTGGCACGCATGGCATTTTTTAGCATATTCAACAGCGTCGACGGCCATGGTTGGCCAGTAATAGCCCATGCGTTGCAGTCGATCTTGCAACTTGGGACCAGGCTGATGGGCCTCGCAGGTTCCATCATGAGCTTCTCGAAGGGCTTCAGCTGCTTTTTCGTTAGACAAACATCAAATGAGAAGTCCATCGTAGGAGCGTCGGTACAGCATTTTAGTAGCTGTATCGTAGTAGAATCGAAGAGATCGTCTCCTGACCGAGACAGCTTCTTTCGGGTCCTCTGGGAGAATTCCGTAGACAGCAAAGTCGATGAATGGGAATCTCCAGTCCCGGACGTTAACACCGGCGTCTGCTGACATGGCGTGAGCCACTTGTGAGCGTAGGTTGTTTTTAGGGAAGACCAAGTCTCGACCAACTACCGTGACGTAGTATTGAGTTCCGAGGGGTGCCGTCAGAGAGGCTGCGAGGCCAGCCAGAGCATCGGCCTCTAGATTTTGTAGATGAGGTACGTGTTCGATGAAGAACCCAGTGAAGGTTGAAATGATGCTCAATACAACTTCATGATAGGGGATCAGATCTTCATGGCGAACCTCGTATTGCCCTCTGATTTGATTTACGACGAGCTTTGTGTCGCCGTAGGCTTCCAGATGTTTTACCTCCAGCTGCTGTGCTAGCTGGAGTCCCATAATGAGCGCGTTGTACTCGGCCACGTTGTTGGAGCACGGCTTCGAAAGGGAATAAGCACGTTGGATGACCAGCTGATCGGGGGAGACTAGTACCACCCCCACTCCTACGACGATTTGGCCTTTGGGGCCTGTTCTTGAAGCGCCATCGAAAAACATCCGCCAGACAAAGCCTTCTTCGGTGACGTTTGATTCTTGGACCTCATCCGGGATGTCTTCATAGAGTCTTGAGGACTCCGGGATGGGGTGTGCAGCTAAGAAGTCGGCTAGAGCTTGACCCTTAACAGCCTTTTGTGGAACGAACACCATGTTGTATGGCGTTAGCAAGATCGCCCATGTGGCTAGCCGGGAGTTCAGTGATCCTGGCTTCGTCATGAGGACCCTGAGCGGATTGACTCGGGAAATGACGTGAATTGTCTGGCCCGAGACATAATGACGAGTCTTTTGGATGGCAAATACTAGAGCCAAGCACTCCTTTTCAACGGGGTTGTACCGGTGTTCGGCCCCGATCAGAGTTCGGCTGAGGTAGTAGATCGCTTGCTCATAGCCTGTGTCGCTGTTCTGAGCTAGCAGGGCACCGAGGGAATGATCCATGGCACGGACGTAGAGCAGGAATGGTTTGCCAGCGACGGGTGCTACCAGAACTGGAGGGCTCGTCAAGTAGGCTTTGATGTCATCGAAAGCCTTTTGGCATTCCTCTGTCCAGACGTAAGAGACTCCCTTCTTCATGAGTTGGGTGAAGGGTTGACATTTGTCGAAAAGGTTTGCTATGAACCTCCGGATGTACGCCAGACGTCCCTGTAGGCCTCGAAGTTCTCGAAGATTCTTCGGAGGGTCCATATCAAGAATTGCTTTGGTCTTCTCGGGATCGACATGAATGCCTTTCGCCGTAATAATGAAGCCCAAGAACTTTTTGCTCGAAACCCAAGGAAGGATTTAGCAGGGTTCATCTTGAGTTGATGCGCCCGTATGAGGTTGAAGTCTGTCTTGAGGTCTTGCAGGTGATCTTCTTTAAGACGGCTCTTGACTGCGATGTCATCTACATAGCATTCGACTGTCTTGCGAAGGTGCTGACGGAAAATGGTGCTCATAGCACGTTGGTATGTCGCACCAGCGTTCTTCAAGCCGAAGGGCATCACTGTGTAACAGAAAATGCCCTTTGGAGTCCTGAATGATGTATGTTTTACGTCATCGGGGAACATCTTGATCTGGTTGTAGCCCGAATACCCGTCCATGAAAGATATGCGCTCGAAGCCACATGTGTTGTCGATCATCACGTCGGTGATTAGAAATGGGAATTTGTCCTTTAGGCAAGCAGAGTTGAGGTCTCTGAAGTCAATACAGACTCGTATCTTCCCATTCTTCTTGGGGACGGGGATGATGTTGGCTACCCAATCTGGGTGTTGCTCTTCACGGATGAAACCGCTGGCCAAGAGTTTATCTACCTCCTGATCGATGGCGTTCATGATGTCCGGACGGAAGTGCCGCTATTGTTGTTTGATAGGCTTGGCATCAGGTAAGATGTTCAGCCTATGCATCACAATCTTGGGATCAAGTCCCGGCATATCTTCGTAGCTCCAAACGAAGACGTCGATATATTCTTTAGCCAGCTGGATTAAAGATTCTCGGTCTTCTCCTTTGAGGCTTTTGCTGACGAAGATGGGTTTGGAAGAAGATCCATCCCCAAGGTCGATCTGCTCGACTTCGTCTTCGGTGGAAAGTTCACGTAATTCAAAACGAGACTCCCATTGTTGTCCCAAGCATTGAGCCCAGGGTTCTTCTTCGAAGAATTCTGGCGCTTGGTCTTCGCCTTCTTCTTCTTGTGATTGTGCAGATGTCATGTTGGCGGCGCATCAGACTCGACATCAGTCTCGGTCACGTTCACTGTCATGACACGGCCGGGAGTGGATGGATGAGTTGAGGCCTCACTCTCGGCCTCACTCCCTTGTAGGGGAGTTGCCTCCCCTGAAGCTTCGTCTGGGCTACCCCCGGCTATGTTCGGAAGAACATTCACCACAGGCGCATCTGCAAGGGCCTGATTACCCTCAGCTCCGTCTTGAAGGGCCCCTTCGTCACCGGAACTCGGGTTCGCAGATGCTAGGCTACCCCCAGCTATGTTCTGGGGGATATCCTCGTCTTCAGGAGCTTCTGGGAGGCAGACTTCGCCTCGAGGATCTGCCCCAAGTGTGCTTTGGACACACTCGTCTTCGGAAGGAGGCTCGACAAGGGTCTGACTACCCCCAGTTTCCTCCAAGAACTTCTTCCTCGCTGGAGTACCTTCGAACACTCCGGAGGATGAGACAGCTGTCTTGGTTTTCCTCGGCTGGCTCTTGGACGAGAAAGAGAGGCTGCCAGTCATTTTTTGGACTGACAAGGAGTTGGAGATCACGTTGCATGAAGCAATTATTGGTTCCTCTTCTGTTGACACCTTCTTTCCGAGGCGACATCGGATGGGTGTCGATGATTGCAGCCGCTGGAACACTGACTGCCTTGGTGGGACTGCCGCTTTGCAACAGCAGTTGATGGTGACCACAGCACAAGTATGCCCCATGAAAGGCGCATCGTGCTTGTCAGTTAACTCTCCTGATCGATGCTTGTGAGTAATCACGTTGCGCAGATCGTTGGAGGAGAGTGCCACCTTCGCACCCCCTTCAAGCGTATGACAAGGCCAAGCGCCGGGGTGGTCAAGTGAGTGCTGCGCCCCCTGATCTAATACCAAACAGGCATCCCGATCAGTAGTGGAGGAACCACAGCATTTGGAGTGACTTGAATGGACTTCGAACGCACCACCGGAGGAGGCACGGGAGTTCAAGACCACTGGATTTGCCTTGCTCGACTTGGTTGTGCACGCAGTAGATGCGTCCAAGTGAGACAAGAGCTTTGAAGGTCGGCTCGTTCTCGGTACCACAGCACTCGAGTCGACCTTGTACAACTTACCATCAGCAGCGCGCATGATTGTGAGCACATGCTTCTGGCTTGTTGCTGGCATAGCACGTTTGGGGTGCATGGCCCGTGCTGCCTTGGACTTCTTTGTACCAGGCTGCTGGGGCGCGTAGTACTCAGAATCCAAATTCTTCTTGCCACTACAGCGAGTGAGTCTGTCAAAGACAGAGATCTTCTGTGGCGCATCAGAGGTGATGCGCGGGGCATTGGCTGCGCCCCTGCTCCGTCGACGCATCTTCTTCGCCTGAAAGGGAGATGGCTGGGGAATGTGGTTAGCCGTACGTTTTCCCGAGAGATACACTGCACCAGCGGGCGCATCTTGGTTGCTGAGGACGTCAGCAGGAAGGGAAGGCTGGATAGGCACATCCCCTTCGGTGGTGGTGCCCGAGGCGTCGACCTTGCGCACCCAGACTCGGCGGGTCTTCTTCGGCTTCGGCAGCCGCTTCGAAGGACTCGCACTGCCTTCAGATATGAACTCCTCATACGCCTGTTGATTGAGGCATACGACCAGCGTCTTGTGGGAGGAGCCCACCTTCACGTCGTCGGACTGTGACACAGCTTTCTCGGTGGAGGAGAAAGAGGTCCCCAGCAGTGTCGCCAGCTTGTTTGCCATTAAAATTCCTTGATTGTAAATTTTAATACAAACAGAACAGTGTTATAATATAGGACTTAGACGTAGTCCTAGGAGTACACTTTTGTTTAATCTGGGTCCCTTGTGCCGATGGAGTGAGTGGTAATGCGTTGACTCCGTTGACGATCTGACGATAGTTATCGGTTTTCTGAAGGTCAAGATTGCTTGGGTGCTGGAGCTTGCTGAGAGGAGGAAAACGTTGAGTGTCTGTATCTGTCTCTCTGGTGGTACGAAGCCTCTGTCTGTTCGCTGTGGAGGTTGATATATATGCACGTAGATTGATCCGTGTGTGTGTCTAAAAGAAGGAAATAATCCCTCTATTTATAGTTTTGCAGGCTGGCTGCTTATGCGCGCATATATAGGATGCGCCTGTACGTGGGGACGCCACGTGTTGATTGCTGATGGAGGCACATGGACGATGCGCCCTGATCGAGGGGGTTAACTTCTTCATGTTGCTGTTGTGAACCGGCACGTAGCAGAGAAGAAGATCTTTCTGTTGCTGAGATCTTGGATGAATTGAGTCAAAGGACACGTGTCATCGACCCATGGCTCGAAGCTCGGATTTGATGGGGGGAATGATCTGGTAGGATGCGCCTAGGATTGGGCGCATGAGGAGACTTTGGCTCGTAACCTTTAGGAGTCACGAACCATTCTGGGTGCCTGGCTTTTGAGGCGCATGCAGAGCTTCAGTAGTGACTTTACTTCTGTCTTTTGGGATCTGGAAGAAGTCTGGGGCGCATGGCTTTTGAGGCGCATGCGGAGTTGTAACAGTGACTTTCCTTCTGTCTTTAGGGATCAGTGAAAAGTCTGAGGCGCACAGCTTTTGAGGCGTATGCAGATTTGGGCGCATGGCCGCGGAGGCGCATGCGAGCTGGTTGGGTGGCCATGTGGCAGTAGCCGTCGGAGAGGAGTAATAATGATGCTGACGTTGGCGATGCTTTGTCTTCTGAAAAAGCTGCCGACTGCTCAGACTTTGGGAGGCGTGCTGCCAACTCTGTCAGTTCAGTATTTAATGTTTGTGACATTCGATGGACAGCTGACTGGGCGCGTCAGTTGGCATTCCACTAGGCGTATGGGGACGCATGGAGGGCGCATCCCTGTGATGTACTTGGTGCTGAAGGGCACGTCTGTGTGATGCGCTTGATGTTGAAGGGCGCGTCTGTGTGATACGCGGTCTGGCCGGCGCATCTGCTTCGTGACACGTCTTTTATGGTGCAACTGTTACGTTCTTCGAGTGCTTTAAATAGCCGTTTTGACTTGGCTGAATTCGAAGCGTCTGGTTCATCCATTTAATGCAAATTCATTACACGGAATTCGGAGAGCCATCCACTTGGAGCATGGGTTTGATTTGTCCGGCCTATAAATAGTGGTATGGAGAGAGGGTTGGCCCCTCTTTCTCTCACGTCTTTTCGACATGAACTTGTGTGCTCGAATGCCTTCTGTTGACGAGAGGCTCCCGAGGGTGAAGATGCGACACAGTGTCTTCGTTGATACATTTGAAGGTGACTGTTACATCCAAAAGGCGGAGTCGAGGGCTTCCGAGGCAGGTGGAAGGTGCCTGTTGCATCCAAAGATAGGGATGTACGGGCCTCATTTCCGTTATTCTGGAAGAGCCGTAGATCAGAATGGCGGTGCTAGGCTCTTTCTTCCTTCAAAGTGGGCGTTGCCCACTCTGGTTGTGTTGAAAGCTGCTCCTTTAGCCGTGGTTTCGATCACGGTCTTCCTTCGCCTTTGGAGGCTCTTTCGAAGCCTTCCCTGGCCACAGATTTGCGGTGCTCTTCTCTTCCTCGGTTCCAGCCAGAGGGTTAAATGCTTCATTAGTCGAAGCATTTATCAGGTGAGCCTGGCTGGAAGAGCGACACATAACTGGGCTGCTGAAGGGATGCACATAACTGGGGATGCACATAACTGAGCTGCTGAAAGGATGCGCCCTGCTGAGTGCGCTTGGTGGGATGTGCCTGGTTGAGGGCGTATGGTGATTGCTGCGCCTGACTGTAGGCGCATGGTGGTTGCTGCGCCTAACTGGAGGCGCATGGTAGTTGCTGGCTGTAG
Source organism: Iris pallida (assembly GCA_029216955.1). Lineage (NCBI taxonomy): Eukaryota > Viridiplantae > Streptophyta > Magnoliopsida > Asparagales > Iridaceae > Iris > Iris pallida. The sequence continues at coordinate 11,375,339 of JANAVB010042420.1, forward strand.
ACTTAGGATCCTTTCTTTGTAGAAATTTTCCTTTGTACAATCTTCCTTAGACATGTAATAGACTTTTAAATGTGAAATAAAAAGTTCTCTTTCAATATCTATATTTATTGCTTTTTGCTGTGAAGCACTTTGTCCAAGCTTTGGCACATGTAGTCTGGCACATAGACTTTCTGGTTCTGAAATTCCATGCTTCTACAGACCTTCTTCGACTTCAAGAATTGGAGGCACTCGACGAGAAGCGATTAATGGCTCAGCAACATATTGAGCTATATCAAGCCCGCATATCGAAGACTTTCAACCGCAAAGTTAAAGTTAGAGCCTTTCAGCAAGGAGAACTTGTTCTAACGGTCAGACGTCCTATGACTATGACTCACATGAGCGAAGGCAAATTCGATGCAAAGTGGGAAGGACCTTATATTGTCAGCAAAGTTTTTTCAAATGGAGCATATCAATTTGCAGAATTAGATGGTCGAGTTGCAATGATGCCTATCAATGGCAAATTCCTCAAGAAATACTATGTATAAATATAACATAAATTTATGTAAATATGATCAAAAAATTCATAAATAAAGTTTGATTTTTATTTTCATCATAAATGATGTTACATGATATCAAGGAAGATCACTGTCATCCTTATCGACATTGGAACGGGGACCATTGCCGTCTTTATCAAAGACATAATCAACAAAAGAGCTGAGAACATCTTTGCTGGAACCCACAAGGAACTTACAGGTAGCCATCCACTTGGCCTCTTCCTCTTCAGTCTTTCCTGGTTCAAGCAGGAAGTCCAGGATATCTTGCGGTGGTTTGGGTGCAGACGAACCTTCGCCTGTCTCTGTCTGCTTTGGCTGGACCAGTTCGGCCGGATGTTCTTCAATGCCCGCTTCAACCTTTGGGGTGACTTCGATTTTCTTGGATGCGTCTTCGGACGACATCTTTTTGTTAAGAAGTGGAAATAATCATTCCTTTCAAATTTTTGTTCTATTTATAGGCAGATATTCTCAAAATAATGAAACGTCACATTCATCTGACGGTTCGTCCGTTTATTTATCATCACCTGACGGTTCATCCGTTCATATTCATCTGACGGTTCATCCGTTCATTTATCATCACCCGACGGTTTGTCCATTCATTTACATCCATCTGACGGTTATCCCGTTCATTCATTATCATTTGACGGTTTATCCGTTCATCATCATCCGACGGTTTATCCGTTCATTACGACGATTCATTTTTTGTTCATTTTCATCCACATCAGTAACTTATCATCTTTGATTAAGTTATCTATTGAAATAATAATATTCAACAAAATATATTCTGCCATGTCCATATTACCTCTGAGCAGATATAACGAATATAATTATTTTCTACAAAATCATCAAGAAATATATCATGTCTTGCACCTCTGAATATATTTTCTATCGCTATTATTTTATATCTGAATAAGATATGTAAGAAATAATAGAGCTACAACAAAATGTCTTTTATTGATCAAAATTTAAGACATTACATAGCAAAAGAAAAACGAGAAGATACAAATAATTCTTTCTATTAAGACGGAGGCATTATCAGATTTGTAATTTGTTGCTTCAGAATTTGCAACCGTTCTTCACGAGATGTCATCACTCTCCTTCTGGCCTCTTCCATCCAGATTCTTCATTAAAAACGGGCATGGTCACCATTCGGCGAGTGATTTCTGCATCATGAGCTGCTACAAACTCATTTCTTTCATGAGTTAGAGCATCAATTTGTTGGACTGAAGTTTGATGCTCTGTAACTTCATTCTCCAATTCTTCTTCGAGACGAGCAATCTCTGCCCTCAGCTCGGCAATCCTTCTCTCTCTCCTCTCAGCAGCTGAGATCACTGATTCCAACTTGGAGTTATATTCAGCAGATTTAGTAGTGTAGGCATCCAAGAGGTTCTGGAGATTCACTCTTTCAATCGCAGCTGCCTGAGCCATTTGTTCAAATTCTGCCTGCACTAAAGGCTCCACTTCCCCTTTGTTGAGATCTTTATAATTCTTTATGGAGATCTCCAGCTCATTCAAGATATGGTCAAGGAAAGTGGCCTGAGCCTCATCACCTTACTCTCGGATGGCCTTCACCAAGAAAGAGGTTGGACCTCTAACCAAAGAAATCAGCGTCTGCTTTGTCCATCATTCTATTTATCAAAGGTCCCAAGGACTCGAAGAAGCATCTAGTGAATGATTGGAATTCAAGCTGATTAGTCGCCAGAGCACCAGGAGTCGCAGCTACTCCTGTTGATGACGAAGCAGCAGGACGCTCAACTTCTCGTATCTGAACAGCAGGCTCTTTGAATAACGGAACCAAAGTGGAGCTGGTTGCTCCTCCTGGTTGTTCCTCTGCAAAATTGAATACTGTCACTTTACCTGTCATTGGCTATTAATAAAGAGAATCAAAAGTGAAAAAGTCTTACCATGGGTGGATCCAGCAATAGGCCTATCATCTGCAGGGACAGACTTTAGTTGAGTAGAAGTAGCTTCAGACGCTACGGCCTGGCTACTTCCTGTTTCAGAGCCACAAGACAAATGGCGGCTGCTACTGGCAATTTTCGTTGCCAGTACTATATCCATACATGTTGGAGGAGCAGAAGAAGATCCGGGTTCTGTATGAATAAAAGTAACGATGTTAGCTATCAAACTACTTATTAAAAGAAGATCGCTAATTTCATTACAATACCTTCGGGAGCAGCAACTGGAGTTTTCTCCACATCCACCTCTTCATCGGCAATCTTCTCCGGAGATCTCGGCACCTCAGCCTCCTTTTCAGGAGTCAGAGTATCTCGAGGGGATGTCTGAATATCAACATTTTTTTCCAGATTTTTTGTCTCATCAGCAGCTTCTGATGAGGTGCTCTCTTCGTTCTCACTGTCCTCAGGAACCTCTTCGCTAGCAGCATCAGCGGCAGGATCAGCTTCTTTCTGATAATCGAAGTCACAATCATATAAAGCGTCGATTATTAAACGATCTTCTTCAGCAAGACTTGCTCCCGGTGTGGCAGGAGGATAGATTTCCGCTGTTGTTGGCAAAGAAAATCGTACGACATTATGCTCTTCCTCTACAATGTTATCTCTGGGCTCTTCAACCTCATTTTTCTGGTCCAGCTCTTCCTTCTGCTTAATTTTCTCTCTCTGCTCTGGACTGGGAGTTTTATTCCCAGACTCAGAAATAGGAGTGGGAGAGGGCATGGTGAGTCCCGCTGCAGCGTCTATCACGATCGAAGACAAAACTTGTCTTCTGCGGACCAACCTTTTCCTTCTATGCAGAGGTCTCTCAGGACTCTCTGCATCTATTGTTTTGACTTGTTTTTGAATAGAGATCGGTGTGGCAGCTTCTTCCCGCTGAATTGTCTCGGCCAGCTGCCGAGATTGAGATCTGGTAGTAATCTTTTCCGAAGAATGATTCAAGATCAGTTTCTTCTTTGCAACTGGAACGGAAGGTTCCTCTCTCCTTCTCTTCTTGGCTGGAGATTTAGCAACCTTCAAAGAAATACGCAGTGGCGCGTTAACCTCTTCAGGGAACATAGCGTCCCTCGAAACTTCTAAGGGTGCATCCACTAGCGCGTGCACCTCATCATTACCTAGGAGTGACATGATGACTCCTCCCTTCCTCAATCTTGTTGCAGACGCGAAGCTATCCGCAAGATTGAAGTTCTCTGCAAAAGTGTTCGCTGATGTATAGAACACCGAATAGGTAAACAGCATACGAGGGCCATGACTACTGTTCACCGGCATCGAGAACGTTGCTTTCGTATCTCGAGTGTTGTAATAAGCCCAAGCTCGGGCTCCATCTATCAAGAAACCTTTTCCTTGTAGGCATGTGATAGCATTACCTACATAGAATTGGTCATATCCAAACTGCCGAGCAAACCGACTGGGAAGATATGGCTCCAAGAAGCATTCTTCTTAAAATCGGTATACCAAGTGGGATGGACGAATTGTCTTCAACTAATTAAAAGCTGTACGACTCAAAGGTTGTATCTTTTAGTCAACCATGTTGGTCAGCATTTATTCATATCCGGCAGGAGGATAAGTGCAATAAAAGTTCCACCCTTTACCAAGATTCAAAGCATATCTGCAATCTCTCAAAGAGGTGTATTTTCACTTACCATGAGAGTATCTTCGCAAAAAGCTGCCACCAACTGGTCCCATGTTGGGGTCCATCAAAGTAGGATGGTGTAGAAGCAACCACCCGAAGAGATAAGTATACGACAATTCTAGCTGAGGAAACTCTTTCTCGCCCTTAGCTTTCAGCATCAAATTGACGTACCGACGGAGACCGGCGTTCAATCTACAAGTCATTGTCGATAAAAGATCCATCTTGTAGCCAAAGACTAATCGAACGGCGGCAAAAAGAATACCGCGATGGAAGCGGTCTACGGCACTTGATCCAGGGACGACGAACCGACGGAGCCAGTACGTCAATCCTGCTAATTGGGCTTCTTTTGACATGAATCGATATCCCACTCTCATATAACTCTCGAGAGTGTCCCCTTTCTTTAAAGGAGGACATTGATAATCGTCCTTGATCTTTTCATCCAAATCCCCACTTAACTCCATCAACTTTACCACTTCACTGCTGCTCAATGGTTTAAAGAAGTCGGGATAGCATTTATCACGTTCCTTGGTCTTCTTTTCTTTAATATGGTTGATGAACAGATAAGGCAACCATTTGGACGAATAGCAGGTATTAGATGTACTACTTTCGTAAAACAGAGAACAGATTTTATAATGACATAGCAGTTCTTCGAAGACTGCTACCATCTCTGCGTTCTCTTTTCGAAGTTTTTCCAATTCATCATTAGTTGGGACAAATTCCTCATACGAGGCATCCCTCATCGGCAAGTAAGAGATGTACCGCATCTCGTGAAGGGCAAACCCAATCTCCCCGCAGGGAGTCATAAAAGTCCCTGTCCTGTAATTGTATCTCTCTGCTAGAGCCAGGAATAGATGCAAATTGGGAGCAAAACCATAAACAGTGGCATGCACTGCTTGATACAAGTTGATCTGTTGAAGTTTGTCTTCAAACTTAGTCAAAATCCAGTTTGCTATACAATTCCATCTCTTAAAGTCTGGATTCACCAGTCCAGTTAATCTGAGGTCTTGATCTGGATACCTCCCTTCAACTTTTGCGAACTCATTCGCGAATATTAGAACTCTCACAGGCAATAACAAAGAAGAATTTTTCGACAGAATACAACCGGGCTTCAAACCTCTGAGCAAGACACTGTACCGTTCTGAAGAGCTGTAGAACATGTCTTTCTTGTCAGACCCCTTCTTCACATAAATCTTTCCTGGACGGGCATCCTGAAAAGGTATGAGATTCTATTCCATTTTCCTTGGATAGCTTGCATGAGCATATCGAGATAAGGAAAGGCAGCGGGAGACATCTGGTATCGAGATTGTTCTTTCTTCTTGATGGACAAACCGTTCCTCCATCCGTGGCCTCGGCTGAGAGCTCTTCTCAAAAGCCTCGCCAAACAGAAATAAAGGCTTCTTGTGAATAATGCATCTACCGACTCCAAAGGTTGTCCATTCATCAGACATAATAGAGTTTCATTATCTTGGGCCACCAAAATAGCTTGGCAGGAAGCTGGTAGATCATACTGTGGATAATGCACATGAGACAGGTCCTCTTTATATTCCGATTCTGAAAGAGTCCCTACAAAGTTCTCATATCCCGGATCTTCTCTGGTATTAACTGCATCAATCAGAGAAAACAAAAATTCAGCACAAAGAAAAATCAATGATGCTATCATTAGACTGCGCAACCATCAGATTGCGCAACCATCAGATTGCGCAACCATCAGATTGCGCAACTATCAGATTGCACAACCATCAGATTGTGCAACCATCAGATTGCACAACCATTCGATTGCGCAACAAATAGTTTGCGCCAGCATCAGATTGCGCTGGAAATCCTGCGCAAATCAGCAGATAGTGCTGACTTTTGTCAGCGCAGTTCAACTGATTGCACAAGAAATTATTCTTCATAAAAATGAAGAATAAACTGTTTTGTGCAACCAAAACCCTAAAAAGGGTGGCGCAGTATGATCATCTCTAAAAAGAGATGGATTCTGAAGAACAGTGAAATTGAAAACCCTAAAAAGAGTTTTTTTGGGTCATCTACCTTGCAACGCGGGATGCGCAGTCTCGTGGCGAGAAGGATGTCGCGCAGCCCTAGCCGAAGACTCGGCGGGGGCCTTGTCCTTGGCAGCAGCGGAGGATCACTTGGGGGCCATAGAGATTCGATGAAGAAGAAAGGAGGAGTAGCTCAAGACTTTTCTCTTAAAAGATCATAAAAGCAAAGTAAAGAATAAAATGAATATCGAAGAGAGCTATTTATAGTTTTTCAAAGAGTAACAGCTGCCTCAGATTGTGCCGAAAAAGTCGATTGCGCAGACAGCTGAGAACATGCGCAACTTGATTGAAATTTCAAAATTCAAAGTATTTTGAAATTTTGAATCAATTCAACTTTCGAAAACTTTAAAGGAGGACTTGTAGGTCCTAAAAAAATCAAGTTGCACACATCAACAAAGTCATGAAGATCAAGAAATGCATCTTTCAAATGAACTGCGCAGACATTAGATTGCACAGCATACAGATTGCGCACACTAGACTGCGCACACTCTCAAGCGCGCAGGCTGACGTGGCAAATAATCATCATTACCTGACACAATCAAATCTTCTGACAGCTGACAGCACGGAGAACGAGGCGACTGTTTGTTTAATCGTGCAGCACGGCGCTCGAGGACAGCTGGCAGCACAATCGATCAGCCTATCTGATGCGCAATTCATATTGGCGCAATCCATGCCTGCACCGTACATTCCTGTACAATCCAAAGCCAGCGCAATTCAGGTTGCGCGCTCTATCAACACAACTGATAACATATTCATGGCATTCATGCCATCAATTGCTAATTACGTAGCAACCGTCTATGCACGATCATGCGCATTTCAATCAAATAATGCCATGTGTCCCAGACAGTTGGCCCATGATCAGACAACTGCCTGCGCAGTCCACTGTTGTGCAATCCAATTCATGCACAATCCATCATGCGCAGTCTAGAATAACTAAAAGTTAGTTATTTCCAGAACTCTATAAATAGAGTTTCAAGTCTCCATTCAAGGGGATCAGAGAACACAGATCAGAATTATCAGAGAGTCCAGGAGTTCTTGCCCAAGTGCTGCTGCATTCTTCCGAGGCTTTTGCCTTCAATTCTCTGAGGCTTTTGCCTTCAAATCAACTTCAGAGGCTACCGTCTTCAAAGTTCATATCGTCCAAGGGATAAAGCAATCGTCTTCTAGATTGGATTCCTACAGTTGTACTTTTCCAGAATTCTTGTAATCTTTATACAGTTTGTATCAATAAAGTTTCATACTTTTGTTTTTGCAAACAAACAGTCGTAGAAAAGGTGAAGGTCTTACATAAGACGACTAAGCCCACCTTGGAGAAGGACCTCCATAAGCTATCTCTTAAATATGACAGGCTGAGCCGAGAGGGTGAGATTTGCTTGACTCGTGAGGAAACCACCATTCGTGCTATGGCTGAAACTAATGAGCAGCTCCTCCAGCTCCAGGCCAGGCTGGCATCTCTGGGGACTGAGCTCCAAGCCACTCGTCAGGAGAGAGAGAAGATTTGCAAGGAGAGTGCTGAGGTCACACGAGCCTCTACTGCTCTAGAGGGAGCTCTGAAGAAATTAGAGGAAAATTGGCAAGCCCATGCCCATCTTGAGAATGCTGAAAAGCTATCCCAAGAAGCTGAACGTCGAGTCAGACTGAGAATTGAGCGCTCAACTGCACAGCTGGAAGATATTCTCACCAAGCTATGTGTTGCTGATGAGTAGTGAATTTCCCTCCTTCCTTTTTTTTTGAGATGCAGTCTTGTGAATGTAACTGATTTTGAATAAGCAGATACATTCACTCCACTCAGAGGGGCTTGTACTTGAGGGTTTAATGCAGCATTTTGATAAAGAATATTCCCCTGAGAGACTTTTTGTGGACCTATTGCCCTTTTGTGCATTTGGAAATACGAGCAAATAGATTTGAATGATATTTTGTGGACGTACTACTCTTTGGTACACCGATGGTACGAGTAATAGATTAGGATAACTTTTATGGACTTATTGCCCTTTTTGTGTACTGGCGATGCGAGTACTGATAATAAGTGGAGAGAAAACCAACATATTTACTCAGAGGTAATAAGGACGTGGTAAATATGGGTCTAAAGTAGAGCCTCCCTACTCAGAGGTAATGAGGACGTGGTAGGAGTGGGCCTAATGGGGATACACAGAACAACCCAGAGGTGCTATCAACGTGTAAGTTCTATGTATTGGGTGGTTTGTTTGTGATGGACGGGAAAACAACTCAGAGGTAATATGAACGTGGTTGTTTTTCCCGTTGGGGAATTTTGTGGACCTATTATCCTTTTTATGCACCGATGGTGCGAGTAATAGATTATGATAAGTTTTATGGACCTATTACCCTTCTGCGCGCTAGTGGTGCGGGTAATAGATTTTGAAACAAAATCCAACAGAGGTGATATATGACAAAATGTTAAGGCAGAAGTTCAGAGGTATCAATGTACATGACTTGTCACTCGGAGAGATGCAATACGAGTCCCCTCGAGGGGAACAGAGTACAAGTTCGGAGGTACCTGATGTACATAACTCGATACTCTAGGCAGTATATATATATATATATATATATATATATATATATATATATATATATATATATATATATATATATATATATATATATATATATATATATATATATATATATATTGATCTAATCGGCAGCCTTTTATTGATGAAATAAGGAACTTTGTCCACGGGGATTGCATCATCAGGAGAGGGACTATCCGTCTGTGCCACCAGGTACTTGGCGAGTTCTACGTCCTCTTCGGCTACCCCCTGCGAGCCCAAAGGTCGGGATGCTGTCTTGGGCAACTTGACCACCAAGGGTTGAGCTTGTGATATTGGCTTGCCTGAGTGTGTCGGATTGGCACTTGGTTGCCGGCTCGTCTTGGGAAGACGGATGATAATTTGCTCGGCAAGGGACTTTGTGTCTTCCAGTTGCCTTTGATTGGATTTTGGCAACTGGATCACCATCGACCCTATGACGGGTTTTGGCTCTTGGCTTTGGGAGTCGGATGACCATTGGTTCCGACTGCGCATCTTGGACGAGAGAACCGGGCACCTCTTTATGCAAAGTTGCGACAAGGGGTACGACTTTACCTGATTTACGGGCCTGGAGATAAATTTTCCAGGGTTCTTCTGGCCCTGTGATAGCCTCCAGATCTTCAGTTATATGTTTCCTGGATTCGTCATATAGACAAGCCTCCGAAGAGTAATAAGACTCAACCCCTTTGAAGGGATCCATGTCGGCGAATTCAGTCTTCACGAACCCATGCTTACTGACATACTTGAAGCACTGGTGAAGTGTAGATGGCACGATCATGTAGTCATGTATCCATGGATGCCCCAGGAAGATGTTGTAGGACGTGTCTGCATCTATGACATAGCAGGTAACCTTCGTTCTCAGGTCACCAATCTGACATTTCAAACGGATCTTCCCTAGGGGATAGCTCATTCCCGAGTTAAAACCGCTAATGGCAGTGTTGGTCACCGCTAGGCGGTGCATAGGGATGCCCAGGACTTGAAGTAAGCATTTCGGGATGATGCTTATCGACGAGCCGTAGTCGATATGTATCCGATCCACCTTGATGTCGCCTATGTATCCAGTGTAGTACAAGGGGCGATCATGCATGTTGGTCTTAATCAACATGTCATATGGAGTAAATATGATGTTGGGTATTGCATCTGTGCCATTGCTGCCCTGTAGATCTGCTGACGGGTCTTCCCCTGGAGGCTTGACCTGAGCTAAGTAGGCGTCAGTATTTTGGAGTGCTTCGCTCAATACGACACGAAGATCCTTGGAGAGCCTTAGGAGCTCGTATAACGACAACTTTGCTGGTGTATTAGCCAATTGTGCTAATATGTCAAAGTTGTAAGGTCTCTCCAGCCCCTGAGGTGCATCATTACGGAGTATCCTGTCGAAGCGGGTTTCTTTTGGCTTGGACTTATCTGTCGGTAGAGGCTGAGGCAGCCTTAGAACATCCGAGACAGGCAACATTGTCGGCTGAGGATCTTTGACTGAATTGTCCAGTATGGGCTGGACTTGTGCTCTAGACCGGGTAATAACGGCTGCCGCTTCCTCAGCTTCGGCTGAAATTGTATGACATGATCTAGACTTTCTGCCCTTTTTCTTGTTGGTAGGAGATGACACCGCCTGGGTAACTTCGGGTACTAAGTCCGGGTGCACCCACATGATTTCTCATTACGAAGTGGTGAGAGGTACCAGTCCAGATGTCTGGTTCTGAACGGGTGGAAGATTGGTAACCTCCATCGTCGCCCGAGGGACAGATGTTACCCCGTCTGGAGTGCTTGTTGGAGGGAAGTTGTCGAACTGAATTGACACCATGTTCGCCGCCATAGTAACCTCTTCAAAGTCTATCGACAGAGCTTTGGAGTCAATAAGACTCTGGATGTACTACTTTAATTGGAAGTAGTCATGAGTGGAATGATGGACATAGCGGTAGAAGTGACAATAATTTGGGTCCTCTATTGCTGCTGCTCGGGGCTCGCGCCTTGGTGGAGGAAGCTGGATCCTACCCCCTTGCAAGAGTATATCGAAGATAGGTTTGACATGACTATCTTCAAATGAGTAATTCATCTTGGGCCACTGACCTTCTGCCTGTTTTTGTTCGGGCTTCTGAGTCGCATCAGCAACCATGGCCTGTTTGCCTTTATTGTTCCGGTTGGAGGTACCACCACTATTGTTGTTGCTGGAGGTGGAACCAGGGCGTTTGCCATTATCCTCTCCATCTGGGATGTGTAATCCCATCTGGCGAGCCTTCTTCAATTTTGCCTCCGCATTGGTAGCACTTATAATAAAGGTCGTCCAATCCCTGAACTGATCGTCGCCCATCCAGAGACTATTGCGGGAAGCAACTTCTTCTAGCAGATTTTAATCAAGGAGCTCTCGGGATTGCCTTGGGACAATCTCATTGCGGTTTGGCGGAACCGCTCGATATAGTTCCTTGTTAGCTTCCTCTCTTCCTGAACGACGTCCATGAGAGATGACATCGTCACATCATGCCCCACTTCGCAGAATCTCTCCAGGAACATGTGCTTGAAGTCGTCAAAATAATGGATGCAGTTGTCGGAAAGGTTGTGGTACCAATCGAACGCGATTCCCTCTAATGCTCCGATGAATAATCGTGTGAAGATGACGTCACTATACGGCAAGTGGTCGATTGTGACCTCAAAGTAAGTCATATAACGACTAGCAGTGGTCTTTTCGTCATATGAATCGATATAAAATGACTTGTACCATGGTGGAAAAGGCACATCTCTCCATGCAACGGGATACGACTGCCGTATTCTGAGGTCCCGAGAGGAGTCTCAGGTATTGAACATTGCTCGAAGCTCCTGGACTTCCCTTATCGCCTCCTTGGCTTCGTCCACAGCTGAAGGAACGAATGCTCCTAAAGGATCATCACCCAAAGGAGGGGCAATTATGTTGGAGTCCGCGTTGACTGCGGGTCCCACGCTTGTTTGTCCGGGCATCCTTGCTGGTTAAGTTGGCAAGGCAGCTTTGATTTCGTCTACAGACTTGACCAAGGACAGGAGCATGGCTTCAAGTACTTCTAGACATTGTCGGTCAGTAGGTACTTCATGATCATCGTCGGCCATAAAGACTGTCCTCACGTGGGTAGAGGTGGAAAGGATCGTAGCAGAGGTGCTCTTTGTGTCGTACCCTTGTACAGAGAAATCGTCGGGGAATATTGGAATATCATCTTTCTCGGACTCGGAAGGGGTGCTACCCCCTGTGCAGGAAGCCGCATCGTCTTAGCGAGGGTGGTGGCCCTCAGGGAAGTCCAAGTCTGTTGCACATGTAGGATCTCTACCCCCTGTGTGTGCTTTTGATACACTGGGTTGTCGCATATATTGAAGGGACTGCTACCCCCCAGCTTCATCTACTCTCAAAGAGACCGAAGGTGCACCCCTAGGTGCTGGAAGCTTCTTTTTGGATCGAGTGCCTAAATAGACACCTCCTGTGGTTGTCGGCGACAACCCTCCAGATAAGAGTTTTCTTACAATATTGGCCGAGATTGTTGGGCTGGAAGAGCCTGTCTTCTTTCCTTCCTTGCCGGGAGGAACCTTCTGATTTGAATTACAAGAGGCGAAAAAAACTCCTCGTCTTCCAAAATTTGCACATGTTTCTCGAGTTGTTGCCGGACAGGTGTTGGCTGCTGTAGTCTTTGAAAAATGGACTGCCGATCTTCAGGTGCTGTCGACTTATCGCAGTAGCAGTTGATGATGACTTGGGTGCAACGACGTCCTGAGAGGGACTCATCATATGCCAAGGTTGCCTCTTTGCGTTTGTGAGTGATCACCTAACGCAAGTCGATAGCAGGCTGATCTACCTTTGCATCAAACTTATGGACTCGGGTATCTCGAGCACACAGATGCGTAGGTATCATGTTTGCTCCCAGATCCGAGGCTAGTAAAAGCACTTTCTCTCGATCATTGGAGGGAGACTTTAAAGACCCACCCTGTCCGTTAGCCCTGGGGGACTGGACGCAGGTGGTTCTGCACAACTTTTCATCAGGAGCCCGTATAACAGTTAACGGTGCCTGCTGACGATCAGCAACTTGGACAGTTGACTGGGCTTTTTGGGCCCTCACTGTCCTAGACTTCTTTGACTTAGCACCCGAAGGCACATAGTAAAAAAAGTCCAGATTGATACATCCCACTTTCTCAATGGACCGCATGGAGTCGAGCCCGCATGAGAGACGGTTGAACACAGAGCTTCTGACAGGGCCGCATGAGACACCCTGCCTATGGCCAGGATTGGCTTCTGCATGGGCCATCTTCATGCGGCCAGAGTTGGCTGTCGCACGGGCCATTTGTATGCGGCCAGAGTTGGCTGCCGCATGGGACGTCTTCCTGTGGCTAGAGTTGGCTGCCGCATGGGTTGTATGTATCGCTGTCGCATGGACAGACTGTCCATTTCTCTTATGCGACCTCTTCTTTGTCTACATGGATTTCCCTTGTACCCCCAAAAACTCAGTATCGTAGTGTTTTTCATTGCTGGATTTGGGGACAGTGGGGTCCTTTACGGTCGAAAGTAAGGCCACAGAAGAGCTTCGATCACCATCTTGGGCTGCAGAAGGAGCTTCTTCGAGAACTTGGTCGGGGGCAACAATTTTGTGCTTCGACGTCCTGCAAGTTCTCTTTGGGTTGGCTTGCTTCTGTGACTGGCTAGCGCTCCCTTCAGAGAGCATTTCTTCGAAGGCTTGGTGGTCAAAATGAACCACAAGCATTTGCTACGTAGAGCCGAGCTTGGACGCATCAGATTGCATCACCAGCTTCTCATCAGAGGAGAAGGACATCCCCAGCAGAGTCGCCATCGTGTTTTCTATTAAATATCAAAGACAAGTATTACAGAAATACTGAAATTGATTGCAAACTCGCTTGTACAAAGAAGAGCCTAGAAAGAAATCCTAGAAAACAATTTAAGTATAATTGTTTAGTTTTTGATTCTGGGGGGTGACGGTGGAGGCTCGGGAAAGTGTATCAACTCTGTCTTACTCTTTGGACTATCCGACGCAGTCTTTAGCTCTTGAAGAAATTGTCTTTCGAAGGTTGCCAGCCTTTTGCAGGGGTGTGGCACCCAGCTATTTATAGTGATATGTATTTTGAGCTGCATAGATGGCCTGTGGCCACGTGGCTAATCAGCACGTGTAGACCCGCTCTTTGGCCGCCAACTGTCGATTTGTCGGGATTTTGTTACAGCAAATCTGGGTGGTTGAGACTTGGTCAGCCTGCCACGTGTCCTATCGCAGGATATGAATCATTTTGAGTCGCATGAGTCTCTCAATTTTTGACCATGTTGGGCCGCATGAGACTCATGCGGCTTAAGTCGCAATCTTCCTTAGTCCGCATATAGCTTAAGGACTTTTAAGCCACATAGATTCTGTATTTTAGGCCGCATAAAGCTCATGCGGCTTGGGTTACAGTCACCCTTGGCCGCATAAAGTTCGGAGACTTTGGGGCCGCATATGTTTGAGCTGCATAAGGTTCATGCGGCTTGGGTAACACTCCTTCTGGCCGCATGAAAGCACATGAACACTGCTTTTGGCGACATGATATTTTGTCTGCTCACGTCTCTCGTCATATCTTTTTGTCAGAGTGTCAGAGCTGTCATTTTTGTCAGTTTTGACAGAACTTGTCAGCTTTATCAGACGAACTGATCAACTTGGCCGCGTATCTTTCTTATGCAGCTCGAATCAGTCTGGTTGTCGACGGGCCGCATAGGGTGTTGAATCTGTCATGCGGCTCTCATTTATGTGGACCTGTTTGGCCCAAGGTACATATGCGCAAATTGTGATCCGCATGAACCCCATATTTTCCATGCTTCTATAATACTGTTGTTTTATTTATAATCACACATATTGTCACATTATCTGATTACAAAATATGGATAGTTTTGGTGTACATTGTCCTAAAGAAAAAAGAAAATATATTTTGTATCTCACCTAAATTAAGACCCACATCTAACTTTTGATTGTAATAATTTATTTAAAATCTATAGCGGGTATCTTATGTTCGAGTTTAACTTAATTAACAAACACAAAATATAACTCGCATCCGTACTTTCTCAAATTATAAAAGGAACTTGGCATATTCTTTCTTTATTATTTGAGTTTTTTTTACTTTCGTCCCACTTATTAATATGAACACATTTTTTGTATTTATTTGACTTAAATTTTAACTTTTGTCACAGAAAATATTCATTTATTGTCACAGAAAATATTTATTTTGTCACGGAAAATATTCATTCGTCATGAAAAATGTTTTCCAACACAGAAAAATTTAGAGAGACGGACCTTGAGAGAATTGGGGAGGAGAGAAGTTTAGAAAATTTTAAGATATGGAGACAATTCGCCAACTGTCATGTTCCGACCCGCCCAATCGATCGTCCTCGCTGGGACGTGATGTCGTACGAGTCTGGAGTTGCACTCGTAGAAGGCAAGTTGTTTCAATCTTAAAATGGTTATCTCAATTGCAAAGCAATATCAAGTATGGTTAGAGATAAGCTTGCAATATCAAATAATAACACAGTTGCAGAGTTTTGGTACGAAAGAATTAAAGACAAAAACATGAATGTTTTTAAATAGATTATTCGTATAGGTGATAAAACTCGTAATTTGATCATTGGATAACAATTTATGCCTTGTGCCCTAGATTTGCTATTAATACTTCAAATCTTGCTGAATGTTGTAATAACTTCATTAAAAATTTACGTGATAAAGCAACAACAACATTGTTTGATGGTATTAGAACCAAGATTATAACATTGATGATAAATAAAAAAACGATCGCTAAGAATTTGGAAACAAACTATTGTCCAAAAATGTTAAAATTATGGCATGCATCAAAACATAACTATACCATTTTTAAATATTGCGTATTGGTATTGTTAACAATAATAAAAGTAATACAATTGCTCTCTTTTTTGTCTTGGTTCTCTTTATTAAGATATCATTCATCGTAGGAACATAGCAAAGGAAGTGAAATACAATTCTTTTGTTAAGGAGTGGATATAAGGATAATAAGGATCAAAGTCACTCACTGTTTAGACAATTTTCGAGAAAAAATAAACCTATGCAACTGTCAAGCCTCGCATATGTGTCCTCCTAAAATTGCACCAAAAAGTGTTGGAGTCCAGTCTGGATTTGGCAACAACATATTTGTGGAATCCAAATCTAATTAAATATTTAATTTGATTTGGATGTCCATAATTGGTGTTGTGCTATTTTAGATACAATATGATTCTTATTTTAGAAAATTATATTATTATCTAAAATAGGATAATTGATGGGCTATTTTAGGTGTAATAGGATTCTTATTTGAGAGCTTCCTAATTAAGAAATCATATTATGAATAACCTAAAATAAGATTTTTCTCATCCTATATATATATATATATATATATATATATATATATATATATATATATATATATATATATGGGGTGAGGGTGGAGTCACAAAGAATAAGCACAAAGCACAAAAGTAGAGATTGGCGTGCTTATCCACAAGAAAATCTAAGAGAGGGTCCGTACTTTTCCATCCAAGACAGATGGAAGAAAAAGATCTAATCGAGGAGTCGTCAACTTCGGTTAGGAAGATTGCTATGGGTTGGTGAGTGATCTCAATTGTAATCTTTTGTTTTCTTCTTGAGATTGGTGAGGGGGTTGAACCTATTAGGGTAAAGGGTTCAACGTGAGTTCTGTCAATTTTGTAATTTCATCTGAGTTATTAATGTTTTCCATCAAAAATGCGACAAAGTTATGTTGATTGGTAAAACTTTGGTATTCCGATTACAAACAGAACAATATAAAATGTAAGACTTAGACGTAGTCCTAGGAGTACACTTTTGTTTTTATCTGGAAACTGTATCGGTGGAGCGAGTGGTAATGCGTTGACTCCGTTGACGATCGGACGACGATCTTGGATTCTCTGAAGGTCTGGGCTACTCTGGATACTGGAGCGTTTGGAGGAGAAGTAGATGTTACATGTCTTTTCTTGTCTCTGTATGTAGATATGATGATCTATCTGTCTGTGTGTGTGGATAAAGGAATAATCCTTCTATTTATAGGCAGCAGACTGGTCTTCTCATGTACGCATATGTATGATGCGCCTATACGTGGGAACGCCACGTGGCTGTTGCTGTGGGGCGCATGGACGATGCACCCTCAGTTGAAGCTGAATCTTGTTTGAACTGCACTGTTGGACTGCTGTGGAGCTGACACATGGCAATTGCGAAGATTCGGTCGTTGCTGAGATCTTGGGTGGTTAGCACCCATTCGTAGGCAGAACTAAGTCAAATGACACATGGCGCGTGTTCATGGTTCAAAGGTCTCGGATTTGGTGGAGGATGATCTGTCAGGATGCGCCTAGGATCTGGCGCATCGGGCGACTTGGTCTATGACTTTCAAAGGTCACAAACAAGTCTGGGCGCATGGCTTTTGAGGCGCATGCAGAGCTTCGAGTGCATGGCTGTGGAAGCGCATGCAGAGACTTGGCTTTTGTCTTTTGGGATCCTGAGTAAGTCGGGAGCGCATGGCATTTGAGGCGCATACAAATTACTGGGCGCATGGCTATGGAGGCACATGTAAGTGATCGATCGGCCACGTGGCAAGGACAGCTGTAGCCGACAAAAACAAGTAATGATGATGCTGACGTCTGCGGTTCTTCGTTTTATGTAAAAACTGTTAACTGCTGTAAGACCCCTAAATTTCTAATATTTTTTTCTTATTTTATATAATTTTGATACTGATTTAAAATTTTGGTATTGTACGCCACGTAGTCGTATTGTACGTCGTGCGTTAAATTTCATCTTTCGTATTTGCTCGACGAGTACGAATATGCGCGAGCGTACATATTTTGCTTGAAAATTTTCTTTATAAAATCATTTTTATAGGAAAGTACATGTTCAAATAAATATAATAAATATTTTATTTTATAAAAGAGTTATTTTGTTCGTCGTTTAAAAATAAGTAGTAATTTGGGAAATTGTGACCTTTTGAAATGTATTCCAAATATTTTTGCGAAAATGAAAATTTGTTTATTAATATATTTTGTTATTTGTAAAAGCTAATTTATGAGTTAATAATTATCTTGATTTTCAAAATTATTAATATAGTATTTTTTGAAAACATATTTTGAAATTTTGTGACAATTTAAATTTTGATTTAAATTTATGGAATGATTTAAATAAATAAATTAATACCTATATTTGATATTGATTTGATTTTAAACTAAAGGAATTTAATTGGATTTAAATTGAATTTGGATTTAGATTGGATTTGGATTTGGATTTAATTTATTTGTAGCTATTATCTAAAAATGGTTTAAACAAACCCAAGCCTTATCCTAATGGGAATTCCCACATCCTATATATATAGGCAGATACTCTCCATAATTTCCATCCACAACCCCATTGTGTACCGTGTCCGTGCCTCCCATCCACTAAAATTTTTCTCACTACAAATACAATATTTTATCTCGTCCGACAATTCCGGGCGTCCATCCATATTATGTCGGACACACCCCCGATACGATACCCTATACTAACTGCCCGCAGCCCTCCCCGTTGCCGGAGAAACCCTCAACCCCGCCATTCGGCGTTGCCGCCATCGCCAGTCCCTGGAACATCATCACCACTGCCATCCATCATCCCGTCCAGCCACCACTCCCGGCCAACACCACCTTCAGCCCCGACTCTCCACAACCCGCCACCACTCACCGTGGCCTTCGTCACAACCAGCCCACACCACCACGACCGAGCCCCTCCGGTCAAACCGCCGCCAACAGCCACCATAACCCGCATCCACCACCAGACTTCGCCACCGATTTCAGCCAACTCCGGCTACCTTAGCACCACGCCCCAAAATCCTTTCCCTCCAATGGACCCCAATAACGACCATTGGTCACCCTCACTACCGAACACCTCCCAGCCACCGTCGCCGCCACGGCACGCCCAACGCCATCACCGGCATAACCATTACCACCCCCGTCCCCAAAAATAAAACACCAGCACCGCAGAAAATAAAAAAATAAAATAGTATAACCACATCCGCTGACCTCCGACCCGTGTCCGCCGTCCATCGTGCAAAGCCACCGCGGTGCCCAGTCTTCGACCCCCGCCGTCGTCCAGCCCAACCAGCCTCGTCCCCTTCTTTCGGTCGCCATCCCGACCCGAGCACCACCATCGCTGCGGCGCTAGCAGCTCGAACGCCCAAGCTGCGCCCCGTCGCCTGGCCAAGCCACCGTTCGTTCACCGCTCGCTCCCGGGCGACCTACTTCCCAGCCTCCCCGTCACGGGATCCTGCGCCTCCTCCTGTCGTTTGTCGTCTCCCCACCGATTGTCCTAGCCTCCTCTAGGAGACCGCACTTCCACGCCAAGGCCCCCCGCCGCCGCGTGCTGACACGCCACCGTCGTTAGAGCCCCAAATTGCAGCACGTCCGCCGCCTTCGAGCAGTGGCCGCACCATCCGTGTCCGCGCGAACAGCCCCCACTCCGATCCTCCGCCCGCCGGCCTTCCTCTTCCTCCGCCACGCCGATCAGCCGCCGACTCCACCCAAACCCTCCTGCGCCGCCCGCCTGCAGACCTCCGTCCCCTTCCACTTTTCCCCGCCGGATCCAAGCGCAGCGCGCCAAGCCCTCGCGGAAGCCACACCGCCGCGCCCAGGCCGGAGCGCCGGCGGAGCCTTCCCCGAGCCTTCACTCTCTTCCCTTTTCTTTTAATTCCTTCTCTCTCTCTTCTCTCTCATATTCATGCACCCTTTTTTTTGGTTTCGAACAGAGAAAGGAAGCAGCTAGTAGCTGCTTTATTATTTTCGGAATTATTGGTTTTTTTGGATTTCACTTGCTGTCAATTTTTTCCTTCTTCTTTATTATTGATTATTATTAATACTATTAGTATTTACACTAGATAAAACTTAAGGGACTTTATAACAACTATTTTAACTTTATTAGTATTGGTTAAATGTATTTCACTATTATGTACATACATAGTTATAAATATCCGTACTACTGTTAGTACACCATTCGTATTGTTATTATTATTATTATTATTATTATTATTATTCTAAAAACTATTTGGTAACAAAATATTATGCACTATTGCTATAATCTGTTCTATCTATTAAATATATATATATATATTATTTGGAAAATTTTAGTAGTTATCTAAAATAATTTTTAGTAATTCCTCTCGAATAATTATCTAAATTTTTCTCAACTAAGGAAGTATAGATTCTACCCAAATTTCTATTTTTACAATCTTGGGGTTGAGCCTAAAAAGCTATTTATTTTATTCTTATTTGTGTATCTAAATATATATATATATATATTTTTCATAAATAAAATACAGCTTATATAGCAATAAATTATAGTTTTAGAAAACTTAGTTTTGACTAAAATTATTTTTAGATTTTTTTAAATATTTATCTAAAACTATTTAAGTACCATAATATATTTTTTAATATATCATAAATAGTTCTCTAAATTATTATATATATTAGTTATTATCCAATTTCCCGTGGAATTCCTCCCGCCCATGACTAAGCCCATATTCCCAAATTCATTGCCAATTCTATACCTCTTATTATCGTTTCTAGCTAAATAAATTCTTCTGGACCCGTTGAAATAGTCCATGCCACCATCAGAGGTCACATTGTGTAGTTATTGCACCGAAGTCGCGGTTTATGCCTTTGATCATTGCAGTACACCATGCGTCCTACCAGGCAAGACACCTTGCCTTTACTGTTTAAATTACTGCTCAATATCATACATGTTTTAGTTGTTTCTTTTTAAATTATATGTAGATGCAAATTACTATATTTTATACAATTGGCTTAGAGTTAAGGGACTACCGTCAAATTTAGTGTGTCTCATTGACTTGTCACGATTATACACGAGTTGTGTGTGAGAGTTGTGAGTATCATATAGAGGTCACATGCGTGTGGGCTGATCCTCCGTGCGCATGCGTAGGAATAACTGTCAATAGATGCATGATTAGAAGACTTGACAGTTATCTATATTAAAACAGTGTGGTAAAAACGACACGTGTTTGTGTGTCATGGTTACGACACACGTATAGTATCATTGGGGGGATGGGACAGCTACTAGCGTAGGGGCTACTTTTATTTTACACACATTTGGAAGATAGTGTCTCGGATGAGCGCTACGTGTTACCCGGCCGATAGTGTCTCGGATGAGCGCTACTTGTTGGCCACTCTTTATTACTTGCTTGAGACAGCCCCTGCGTAGAACGTTGCCCTCTAAATTGAAATCCACATAGAATGGTTAGGAACCTTTTCTCCTGCATACTTTTCTGTTGAGCTTTATTTATTCAGTTTATTGGCATGATATTATGTGTCTTGTTATGTCCCTCTGAGGACCTGGTTTTCTCCAGGTATGTATTTTCGTGATTTCTTGCAGGTGCTCTAGCTAAGGCCATGACTTGCGCTCTATTCCGTCGTGATGATTACTCTTGGATTCGTCACTTGCTCTCGCTTGCTAAATTTTTTCCTTGTATATTTTTCCATATTTAAATTGGTTGGTAGTGGACTTTGTCTCCGCCCAACTATTGTGTACATGACAAACTCATAGTTGCTTTATATTATTATTTATCTTTGTAGATGAGATTTAGTTGTCTTGGATTACTACATTTACAGCTTATGTATACATACGAGGTCCATGTATTCCGTATGTATACAGCTGGCATGTCTACGTACTTGGTCCTACGTATTTTTGGACTGGGGCGTTACATGTTTTTGTGGTGGCCCATGCAGGTCAAGTTTGCCGTTTCAGTTACATGACTGTACCGAACGGACCTGCAATATAGGATTAGAGTCTAGAATCTCATCCACCTACTTGACATCCTTTCTTGACTTCAAATTTTGAACTCTCGTTCGACCTCCTTGAATTGCATCTTGCTTGACTCCTACCATAAATTTCTTAGTTTCGTGTTTAGTAAGATGACTACACTAGTATATGCCCATAGGTTAAAAACATGGCTAGATAGATTGCATTGACAATTAATATCCATTAAGGTTATATTTGAGTATAAAGATATTTATTTTTCCTAGAGATATGATTATAAGGATTAGTTAATTCCAAGTTGGGTAGTAGCATATTACCGCCATCAAAGGATAGTTAAAATTTTACTTTAAATTTACAAGGTGGTATACACAAGAGGATAGCTAGATCGAGAAAGCAGATTTTTTTTATATATTTTTTGAAATTATGAAATAGTTATATTGTGACACTTGATTTACAGTTAACTTAAGTTTGGATTGTAATATGATAGAGTTTATCTCGATATTATTTAAAGAGTTTAAATTATGATTTTCTAGACGACTAGAGAGATAAAAGTTAGAAGGGAGGAACTTGAGGTTTTAAATTGCGCGTACGATTTATAAAGTTTATTAAGTTTTAAAGAGATGATGGAAAAATTTTGTTTAAATTTTTGGAAGATATCGACTTTGAAGGAAAAATTCAAATTTCAAAATTTTGTCATATGATCTATGATTTATAGAGTTATTTAAATTTCGAGTTTAAGGCCTTTTATTATGGATATTTAAATTTTGGTAAAAAGCATGTTCATTTGCAATATACAAGGGCTATTTCGAGATTGATTAGGAATTTAAATTTTGACTAAGACTTGGTAGCTTAAGATAAAAATTTTGGTAGGGTATCTCGAAAATTTTATGGAGAAACTTCGAGGAACTTGAAATTTAGATTAGATCATATTGGTAGAGGACCAAGAAGCAAGGAAAGTTACCCTAGTGAGATAGAAGTATTGTACATTAGATTGCCATGCCACCTATGATTATGATATTGCATATACACAAGTATAGTTAGTCATCGACCAAACCGATGAACATATCTTTTGACTTACTCAACCTTCCCTCAATTCTAGATCTTTGTCATGACCATCTAATCATTTGAAACTTGAGAAATGATTAGATTGTTCCTTGATCGTACTCCATCTAAGTGGCTATCATATCCCTAGAAACTGTACTCCTAATTTATTTTACCTTGATTTGATTCTAAATTATCTTTATTTCATGCTTTAGCTCGGTCATTTATTTGGTTCGTTAATCATTATCTCATTAACTCCCACTTTCTACTTTAAGTTCTTTGGTGTCCCTATCGTGACTTTGATATTTGGAGCACAACACTAGACTTTTCCTTCCAACAACTCTCTTATGTAAGACCTAGACGAGCCCACCTTCATGTAGGTATATCACGTGCCACTAAAACACGTCTTCTTGTACTCTAATTTCATATTGCGACTTTCGGGTCAAAATGACTGGACTCTAAACCCTACCGTGAAACCAATATACTTTAAACTATATATGAGACTCGACCTCGACTCCATTCTTTCGACCCAATATACGATTTTGTCTTGAATGCTGGACCTATCACACCATTAGTTTAATTCTTATAAGTTGAGTAGAATATCTCATGACCTAACCAACATTTTGTGGACCACATTGATAGGTTCACTTGGACCATAGAATTCAGTAGACCCTAACTTATCTAGTCAACCAAGCCAACTGCATAGGCCCAAATTTCGGACGGAACTTAGATTTTATAAGATTTTGGACTAATTGATTTCTTTTATCATTACCCTTTACTTATTATTTCATCTACCTATGATGCTAATGTAGCCTAGTTTTTGCAAGCTTATTCTTTTATCGAGCTTGTTCAAGACATATGTTAATTGGGTCGCTCCCACTAACATATTGTCTAATCAGAACTGGTGCATGATGGTCTGATCAACCGAGTGCACTTTGGTTCGCTTTTATCTATCGTTCTACGTGGATGGGGACATAGTTAAACTTACCCTCTAGAGTCCCATCCACGACTGTCTTGACAATTCCTTTGAAATTTTTAGTCGTCCTTGAATCACGTACTCGTATCCGATAAGATCATCTTTTGAACCCCTTATTGCTTTCGCCTTCACCTATTCTAGAAGGACAAACGTGTTATACTAGGACCTCCTCTAGCCTTTCTATCGATAGTGACCATTATCACCCTATGTTGCTACTCGTCCTTCATCGGCCCTATCATGACCTCCCAATTCACTTAATATAGAAGTGAAATCTAATTCGTTCTCTAAAATCGTGCCCTCAACCCACTCTCAAGAGACCATAACTTTAAGGCCTCCAATTTATTTTATTTTTCTTGAACCCATACTATTCTTTACTGCGCGTTATCTTAACCATTTGTCTTCTTACATTAATCCATGATTATCTTCGCCATGATTGAAATCGCGAATCTAATGCACGTTTTCATTAAACGTCATTCCTTGTAGCCTCTTACCCCTACTAATTCCTAATTTCGAGGACGAAATTCTTTTAAGTTGGGTAGAATGTAAGACCCCTAAATTTCTACTATTTTTTTCTTATTTTATATAATTTTGATACTGATTTAAAATTTTGGTATTGTACGCCACGTAGTCGTATTGTACGTCGTGCGTGAAATTTCATCTTTCGTATTTGCTCGACGAGTACGAATATGCGCGAGCGTATATATTTTGCTTGAAAAATTTCTTTATAAAATCATTTTTATAGGAAAGTACATGTTCAAATAAATATAATAAATATTTTATTTTATAAAAGAGTTATTTTGTTCGTCGTTTAAAAATAAGTAGTGATTTGGGAAATTATGACCTTTTGAAATGTATTCCAAATATTTTTGCGAAAATAAAAATTTGTTTATTAATATATTTTGTTATTTGTAAAAGCTAATTTATGAGTTAATATTTATCTTGATTTTCGAAATTATTAATATAGTATTTTTTGAAAACATATTTTGAAATTTTGTGACAATTAAAATTTTGATTTGAATTTATGGAATGATTTAAATAAATAAATTAATACCTATATTTGATATTGATTTGATTTTAAACTAAAGGAATTTAATTGGATTTAAATTGAATTTGGATTTAGATTGGATTTGGATTTGGATTTAATTTATTTGTAGCTATTATCTAAAAATGGTTTAAACAAACCCAAGCCTTATCCTAATGGGAATTCCCACATCCTATATATATAGGCAGGTACTCCTCCATAATTTCCATCCACAACCCCATTGTGTACCGTGTCCGTGCCTCCCATCCACTAAATTTTTTTTCACTACAAATACAATATTTTATCTCGTCCGACAATCCCGGACGTCCATCCATATTGTGTCGGACACACCCCCGACACGATACCCTATACTAACTGCCCGCAGCCCTCCCCGTTGCCGGAGAAACCCTCAACCCCGCCATTCGGCGTCGCCGCCATCGCCAGTCCCTGGAACATCATCACCACTGCCATCCATCATCCCGTCCAGCCACCACTCCCGGCCAACACCACCTTCAGCCCCGACTCTCCACAACCCGCCACCACTCACCGTGGCCTTCGTCACAACCAGCCCACACCACCACGACCGAGCCCCTCCGGTCAAACCGCCGCCAACAGCCACCATAACCCGCATCCACCACCAAACTTCGCCACCGATTTCAGCCAACTCCGGCTACCTTAGCACCACACCCCAAAATCCTTTCCCTCCAATGGACCCCAATAACGACCATTGGTCACCCTCACTACCGACCACCTCCCAGCCACCGTCGCCGCCACGGCACGCCCAACGCCATCACCGGCGTAACCATTACCACCCCCGTCCCCAAAAAGAAAACACCAGCACCGCAGAAAATAAAAGAAAATAAAATAGTATAACCACATCCGCTGACCTCCGACCCGTGTCCGCCGCCTTCGTGCAAAGCCACCGCGGTGCCCAGTCTCCGACCCCCGCCGTCGTCCAGCCCAACCAGCCTCGTCCCCTTCTTTCGGTTGCCATCCCGACCCGAGCACCACCATCGCTGCGGCGCTAGCAGCTCGAACGCCCAAGCTGCGCCCCGTCGCCTGGCCAAGCCACTGTTCGTTCACCGCTCGCTCCCGGGCGACCCACTTCCCAGCCTCCCCGTCTCGGGATCCTGCACCTCCTCCTGCCGTTTGTCGTCTCCCCACCGATTGTCCTAGCCTCCTCTAGGAGACCGCACTTCCAGGCTAAGGCCCCCGCCGTCGCGTGCTGACACGCCACCGCCGTTAGAGCCCCAAATTGCAGCACGTCCGCCGCCTTCGAGCAGTGGCCGCACCACCCGCGTCCGCGCGAACAGCCCCCACTCCGATCCTCTGCCCGCCGGCCTTCCTCTTCCTCCGCCACGCCGATCAGCCGTCGACTCCACCCAAACCCTCCTGCGCCGCCCGTCGGCAGACCTCCGTCCCCTTCCACTTTTCCCCGCCGGATCCAAGTGCAGCGCGCTAAGCCCTCGCGGAAGCCACACCGTCGCGCCCAGGCCGGAGCGCCGGCGGAGCCTTCCCCGAGCCTTCACTCTCTTCCCTTTTCTTTTAATTCCTTCTCTCTCTCTTCTCTCTCATATTCGTGCACCCTTTTTTGGTTTCGAACAGAGAAAGGAAGCAGCTAGTAGCTGCTTTATTAGTTTAGGAATTATTGGTTTTTTTGGATTTCACTTGCTGTTAATTTTTTCCTTCTTCTTTATTATTGGTTATTATTAATACTATTAGTATTTACACTAGATAAAACTTAAGGGACTTTGTAACTACTATTTAACTTTATTAGTATTGGTTAAATGTATTTCACTATTATGTACATACATAGTTATAAATATCCGTACTACTGTTAGTACACCATTCGTATTGTTATTGTTATTATTATTATTATTATTATTATTATTATTATTATTATTATTATTATTATTATTTTTCTAAAAACTATTTGGTAACAAAATATTATGCACTATTGCTATAATATGTTCTATCTATTATATATATATATATATATATATATATATATATATATATATATATATATATATATATATATATATATATATATATATATATTATTTGGAAAATTTTAGTAGTTATCTAAAATAATTTTTAGTAATTCCTCACGAATAATTATCTAAATTTTTCTCAACTAAGGAAGTATAGATTCTACCCAAATTTCTATTTTTACAATCATGGGGTTGAGCCTAAAAAGCTATTTATTTTATTCTTATTTGTGTATATAAATATATATATATATTTTTCATAAATAAAATACAGCTTATATAGCAATAAATTATAGTTTTAGAAAACTTAGTTTTGACTAAAATTATTTTTAGATTTTTTTAAATATTTATCTAAAACTATTTAAGTACCATAATATATTTTTCAATATATCATAAATAGTTCTCTAAATTATTATATATATTAGTTATTATCCAATTTCCCGTGGAATTCCTCCCGTCCATGACTAAGCCCATATTCCCAAATTCATTGCCAATTCTATACCTCTTATTATCGTTTCTAGCTAAATAAATTCTTCTGGACCCGATGAAACAGTCCATGCCACCATCAGAGGTCACATTGTGTAGTTGTTGCACCGAAGTCGCGGTTCATGCCCTTGATCATTGCAGTACACCAGGCGTCCTACCAGGCAAGACACCTTGCCTTTACTGTTTAAATTACTGCTCAATATCATGCATGTTTTAGTTGTTTCTTTTTAAATTATATGTAGATGCAAATTACTATATTTTACACAATTGGCTTAGAGTTAAGGGACTACCGTCAAATTTAGTGTGTCTCATTGACTTGTCACGATTATACACGAGTTGTGTGTGAGAGTTGTGAGTATCATATAGAGGTCACATGCGTGTGGGCTGATACCCCGTGCGCATGCGTAGGAATAACTGTCAATAGATGCATGATTAGAAGACTTGACAGTTATCTATATTAAAATAGAGCGGTAGAAACGACACGTATTTGTGTGTCATGGTTACGACACACGTATAGTATCATTGGGGGGAGGGGACAGCTACTAGCGTAGGGGATACTTTTATTTTACACACATTTGGGAGATAGTGTCTCGGATGAGCGCTACGTGTTACCCGGCCGATAGTGTCTCGGATGAGCGCTACTTATTGGCCACTCTTTATTACTTGCTTGAGACAGCCCCTGCGTAGAACGTTGTCCTCTAAATTGAAATCCACATAGAATGGTTAGGAATCTTTACTCATGCATACTTTTCTGTTGAGCTTTATTTATTCAGTTTATTGGCATGATATTATGTGTCTTGTTATGTCCCTCTGAGGACCTGGTTTTCTCCAGGTGTGTGTTTTCGTGATTTCTTGCAGGTGCTCTAGCTAAGGCCATGACTTGCGCTCTATTCCGTCGTGATGATTACTCTTGCATTCGTCACTTGCTCTCGCTTGCTAAATTCTTTCCTTGTATATATTTCCATATTTAAATTGGTTGGTAGTGGACTTTGTCTCCGCCCAACTATTGTGTACATGACAAACTCATAGTTGCTTTATATTATTATTTATCTTTGTGGATGAGATTTAGTTGTCTTGGATTACTACATTTACAGCTTATGTATACATACGAGGTCCATGTATTCCGTATGTATACAGCTGGCATGTCTACGTACTTGGTCCTACGTATTTTTGGACTGGGGCGTTACAACTGCTCAGTCTTCAGGAAGCGTGATGACGACTCTGTCACATAGCATTAAATGCTTGATGGGTGACGAGTTGAAGTGGGCGTATCAGTTTGTGCCCCACTGGGTGTATGGGTCTATTGTAACACCCACTTTTCCAAAATGAGGGTAATTTTGAACTTTTGTAAAAGTTTATTATTTAATAATAGAATTTATGATTTATAGGAATTTTTGATTAATTTAATACTATTTAAAATTGGTGAATTATAATTTTGATGTGTTAGCTAGTGAACCCTAGAACTATTGAGCCTAGAGACTAACCATGACCATGGGGACCTAACCATGTGATTAGAATGAGTATTTACAACTTTTTAGGCTAAGGGTATTGTGGTCATTTTGTGACTTTTGAATTATTTAGGATTTTGATTAATTAGTGAATATTATATTATTTAATAATATTTAAATTGATATATTATAATTTTGGTTATTTTTCATATTTTAATATTTTGTGAAAATTTTATATTTTTAATATTGTTTTTATTGGATTTGTTTAGTCGGGTTTGAGTTTCGTCTTGTTCCGACTTGTATTGTGATCCGAGTAGCTTAAATAATAGATGGGACCCAATATTAAGTGAAGAATGGCCCACAAAATCCAACATTTAAGTTAGTTAATTAGACTAATTTTTATCATGTTAAAATGGTTAAGTTAGAGACTCAAAACTAGATCCTTTTAACCCCAAACTTGAACCTAGTCTAGACTTTAACCATATGAGACTAGAGAGGGGCAATTTGGACATTTTCCATTAGCCCTAAAGGACTCTTTATGGCAGCCACCTTTAGGGGAGAATGATTCATTTCATTCATTAAAATATTGCCTCTTTTATTTTTCTTTTGTTCTTCCCTAATTTTAGAGAGCTTTTCCTTTGATTTGATCTCCAAATCAAATCATTTCTTCACCAAATCTTCCCTCAATCATTTCCATTCTCCAAGGGAAGGGTGCTACCAAGGATTGGAAGAGAAGTGCAAGGAGGAGTGTCCACTTTGAGGGATCTTCGTATCGGAGCCGTGTCCTAAAGGATTTCATTGGGATTCCACTCCCAATAGGTAAAATCTATCCTCTAAATCAATTTTCTTTGCATATAAATTAGTTTTGAATCCGTAGGATCCATGCTCATGCATGTGTCCCCTTTAGATTCAAATTTGAGACCATTTGAGCTCTCTTGAGGATTTTAGATATGTGTCTTGTGTCCTACTTGATAGATCCAAAATTAGGACATCCCATGTGTATGTATGTATGATAATAGTTTAAATAGATATTTAAATTCAGTTTTAGAATGGTTAGAGAGTGGACTGATCTTAGTTAGGGTGGTTAGAATGAGTTTCATTTGGATACCTATGTTGGTATCCAAGTATCTTGGCCTACATGTGTTTCTTTTGTCCAAAACAACTCAAATTCGTCATAATATTCATCCACGTTTTTATTAACCAAAACAACTTAGAAATGCCATGACTTTTAGCTTAGAATTCTGTTTAATCTTTCATTTTTTTAAAAGAACCGTATTGAAGTTAGCTTTCCAAATATATATTTTAATAAGCCAAAATCGTTCTTGAACTTTTTGTAAAATTATTTAAGTGTCAGCTGTCCGAAAGACAAACGTGTTTCGGTGTTTTCGCGATTTCGGGAGCTTCCGGACACAAAAATGCAATCCGTTTGAAGTTTCGGAAAGCTAACACGAAGGGATATGACATACTTTGATCCTAGAATTTAGTGAAGGCCCAATTGGTACAGTATTGGCTTTAAGTAGAAGAGTGACTATACGACATAGACATTTTGTGTAACCTATGAGCCTATGTAGTATGGATATTAAATAAATATAGAGTATGTAATGCATGATATGTTAGATGAATGAAATGATATATATATGATATGTATCCTCTTTACATTAATGTATATATATATGATTGAATGCAAGCATGTAGGAATGCAATCAATGTAATGTAAGCAATACATAAATGCATGAATGAAAGAATGATATACAATGTATGCATAAAAGTATATAATGAATGTTAGATATGAATACAAGGTATATATATAATAATAGATATAAAAATTTATACATAATGTAAAGCAATATATAATGATAGCATGTATGGTAATGTAGAATATATGATGCAAGCATGTATATGTCCACTGTTTTTCTTTTTTCTTACATTTTTTTTTTTTCCTTCCCTTTCCATTTCAGTTTTTTCCCTTTTTTCCCTGTTCTATTTTTACATGTTGTATAGAATGTATATAATGTATAGATGCATGTAAGTATGTAATATGCATGAATGACATATATGTAATAAAAATAAGTATATGTATGCAACTTAATAATATGTGAATGGATATAATGCCTGAACTGAAGTATGCATGCATATGGGATATGAATGAATGATATATATATAGGTGTTAAGGTAATGTAATGTATATATTCACATATATTTTGAGTTAAATATATGAGTTTGTATGCATATATTATATGTATGCATGTATGCAGGAATGAATGTAATATAATGTAGAGTATGCATATATGATATGTATGTAGGCATGTATGCAATGTATGTATGTATACATGATATGTATGTATGCATGTATACAATATAAGCATGTATGAATGTATACATGTATATTGTGTATCCATGTATGTATGTGTGGATACATGAATCAAGTATGTATATAGTGATAACATGAATGAATGAATGAATGTATAAATGCATGAATGAATGTCATATATGAATGAATGAATCAATCAAAGGTATAAGTAAAATATAATGCATTGTAATGAATGTTAACATATATAATGTATAAAAGTATGTATGTAAATGTGCATGAATGTATATATCTATGTAACTATGTAAATATGCATGATGTAACATATGTCTATATATATAAATATGTATGTAATGTGGATATGCATGTATGTATGAAGGTATGTATTTATATATAGTATCTATTTTATATTATGCATTGATGTGGTTCATATGGCCTTGTGATTGTGTGAGTGCTAACCTAGGCTTGGTTAGGCCTAGTGAGACTTGTTAGACTTGTTTGGGCTAAGACTTGACCTAGTTGACCTAGTTTGACTAGTGTGGTTGACTAGAGTTGACCAAGTGTTGACTTTAGTCTAGTTTGACCTAGACAGCATGCAGATGTATTGTACATTTCATTTATCATCTTCCGTATACATCTTGACCTGTGTTGCTCTAACTAGGACTCTGTGACTCCAGTTGGCCATCTTTTCATATCAGCTGTTCAGGGTATCAGACGAGTACATTCTCTGATCATTTTATATCTTGTTTAGGATTATATTCCTGATTTAGATTATTTTACTTGATGCTGACACGTTGGTAACACGAATTAGTACTATATGGATCCCTTCATGTGATGTTATCCCCCTCGCGAGCATCAGATACTCTTATCTCGTGTGTTTCACTTACATTATGTATCTTATGCTTCTATTATCATGACTCTTCATGTATCAGCTTGTGATTCCTGTACTCTCATGAATCACAGAGCCTTCACGAATCTTCATGAATCACTCTTGAATCACCCTTTATGGGCAAAGTAGTATAGTCATGAATCTTAACGTAACTTGACTGGATCCTTATGTATTGATTGGGGATGGGGGAGTAGAAACTGAGCATGTGAATAATTTCAAAGTAGAATAGTCATGAATCACCTCTTTAGTATAGTCATGAATCACCCTCCAGCTGTTCACATGTTTCATCTTGTACTCTGAATCACTAGTCACTGATTAGTTCTCTATTATATTGTAGATATTTACTTACAGTCTCTCTCTTTCATATCATGTTGTTCTTTCAGTTTCATGTATCTTACTCTCTAGCATATTTATATTTCCTAACCTGTTATGATTTGTATTAGATGTATTATGCTCGCTCCTGTCCTGACTGGACCTGTTGAAAATATTACAGAGGATGAGGCGCTCTGTACCACCTATTATAGGACTATCCTAGAGGATTGTTGTGACTTGGATCTCCAGCAGGATCCATTAGCAGTGGATGACACACCATTAGTTTAGATTAGTCATTTTTAGTTGTATTTACTCTATGGATTACTGTATTTGAGATTTGAGATATTTTCTAGATTTGTGATATCTTAGACACTTAAACTTTTATCTGTTGTATCTCTTTGTGGATTTTATTTCATTTATATCTATCCTATCGTTTTCTGCCTTAGATGTGATTGAGACTGTATTCTGCTATGTCACCTCCATTCGGAGTGTATATACTGTACAGGTACCTTATATTGTTAGATGATTGACCTAGGACAGGTGGACGTACCCACTTCTCGTGCCCTTACTCTAGGGTGCGGGTCGTGACACGTTTTTAGTGGTGGCCCATGTAGGTCGAGTTTATGTAGTGGTATTCAAACAAGAGTATCACTACAGCCTGCAGTAGGATTAGGATATATTTTTGAAGGTACTCAATCACAGTTAGGACTCCTTGAGAGATTCCTGGGACGACCCTTAAGAATCTTATTTAAACTTTAATTTGAAATTACTTCTCTTGTTTTGTTCGCTCTCACTCCTTGATTATTGAATTTGATTTTGATGGATCATTGTTGATTTTGATTTTCCTATCGAGATAAATTTTATGACCTGAGTTACGATATTTTCTAATAACATATGTTGACGGGAATACAGGGATGGTAAAACGTCTACTTGATTATGGAACCTGTAGTTTATCGCAGCCATATTAGCTGGCATGGCAAAAACATAGAGACCTAACTTCGGATGTACGTATCTTGGTTATGAGATTTAGAATTTCTCGCAGCTATACTAGTCAGCATAGCGAGAATTTCAGACGACATGATTATAGAGGTGCATACCCCAGTTATGGAATCTATCGCTTATCGCAGCCTTGCTTACTGGCATGGCGAGGACTCTGAGTAACATAATTTTGGACAGACGTATATGATTATCAGATTGTATCTTCTGAAGATTTTTAAACATATCATCTCTATCGTACCCTTCTGTTGTTATAAATTGTATTCCATCATTAAATAACTTAGGAATAGGAGTAACTTTAGCTGTTATTATAAACCTTGTGTAACTTCTTGCTATGAATTTTTTCATAATACAATGAATCGAAGATTTTTGCTAGACCTTATCTTGGATTTGATATTATAGCTCTGGTTTCAAAATGGTTCCTTCTTTTAAACAGATAAGCAAAATATATTTTATCATTATTTCCTTCTTGCCATTATTTCTTATATTACCTTTTAAAAAAATAAAATAAAATAAAACTATCCTGATTACATCAATCACCTATCTTTTATCCAATTCTGTCAGTTATACTTTGAACCTTTGAATCTCTATATCTCTTTACCTAGGAAAGGTCGGGGAAGTAACGTAAATCATCTGGCTCGAAAGGATGTAACTTGTTATCATATGGCAATCTTGGTAGGAATCTAAATGTTGGTCTTGATATAGAATTTGATTTTTATATTGGAACATGAGAAAATTTATATATATAGTGGACACAGACACTTTGTCTGACACTTATGCATGCTACACTTTGATTACCAACCTATCTAAATGCATATTAATATGTTTTGATGTTTAAATTCTCAAAACCCCAATATTTCTGATACAATACAGTATCAGAGACTAGTTCTCTATTTTTTCTAGTTTAAATTCGTAATTTAAATATAAATTTCATGTTATTAGTTGTTGTTTACATCACTGCACATGTATGTTATATACAGGGTTTCAATTCTTAAAGAAATTGGTTGAGTTTTGTGTTTTAATTTTCAAATCTGAGACTGTGTGCATATTAACCCTTTAACACTGGAATCTAAGTGATTAATTCAATTTGCAGTTTTTAAATGTAATATTTTGAGCCGTATACATTGTTGTATGTAGGAATATAATATTAGGTTTCATACTCTTACATGTTAGGTTGTGGTTGTGGTGAACATTGGGTTGGTTTTGATGTCGAATTTCTCCAAAATCCTGAAACTGAATACATGTTAACATTTTTACATTGATTTCAAATATTTAGTTCAGTTTTAGATTTAATATGTAATGTTGAACTAAACTGAATGATTGAACCCTTCATTTCAAGTTATAACCCCTATACACTTGACACTCTACACTAATGTTCACAACTGCCATGTAAACCTAACCCTTCATCTCTATGTTATGTTCATATATATATATATATATATATATATATATATATATATATATATATATATATATATATATATATATATAGTTTATGCATACATTTTATAATGTATATAGATACATAACTAAATCACTACCTCTCTATATATAGAGATATATGTATATATATGGTTGGCCATGCATGTTATGAGTAAATAGGTTGTGCATTGTAGATTGTTTAACCAATATGCCATGAGTAGTGTAACTTGATAGCTATTGTTTTGAAACCAAATCCTCCTCTACACTTTCATGTATATTTCACACACACACACACACATGTCTACTATCTAACCCTATGAACATGTCCACATACACCCATACACACACTAACCACATAACCTTTACATAATGCTAGCTTTTCCCTATATATATATATATATATATATATATATATATATATATATATATATATATATATATATATATATATATTGTGATTGGATTTCAATGCTCGACATTTGTGCTTTAAATTTTGATTTTGATTTTGCCTTAAAGCCGTGATGATTTGTTATTTCTGTATCTTTTCCAGTTTAACACCCCTGATTGCTTGTATGTTTTGATACCCTATGACCGTTTTGGTCTAGTGTGACTAGTATACCTAAATGAGACTTTCACTACCACCGTATGCCATGACCCTATATGCCATCCTTTTAAATTGTATGATTTGATTAAGTTTTGAGACTTTGATTGTGGGGGTTTGACCCAGAAGCGGTACGAACAGTTTAATTTCGAGGACAAAATTTTCTAAGGAGGGTAGACTTGTAACACCCACTTTTCCAAAATGAGGGTAATTTTGAACTTTTGTAAAAGTTTATTATTTAATAATAGGATTTATGATTTATAGGAATTTTTAATTAATTTAATACTATTTAAAATTGGTAAATTATAATTTTGATGTGTTAGCTAGTGATATCCTAGAACTATTGAGCCTAGAGACTAACCATGACCATGTGGACCTAACCATGTGATTAGAATGAGTATTTACAACTTTTTAGGCTAAGGGTATTTTGGTCATTTTGTGACTTTTGAATTATTTAGGATTTTGATTAATTGGTGAATATTATATTATTTAATAATATTTAAATTGATGTATTATACTTTTGGTCATTTTTCATATTTTAATATTTTGTGAAAATTTTATATTTTTAATATTGTTTTTATTGGATTTGTTTAGTCGGGTTTGAGTTTCGTCTCGTTCCGACTTGTATTGTGACCCGGGTAGCTTAAACTCTAGATGGGACCCAATATTAAGTTAAGCATGGCCCACAAAACCCAACATATAAGTTAGTTAATTAGACTAATTTTTATCATGTTAAAATGGTTAAGTTAGAGACTCAAAACTAGATCCTTTTGACCCCAAACTTGAACCTAGTCTAGACTTTATCCATATGAGACTAGAGAGGGGCAATTAGGACATTTTCCATTAGCCCTAAAGGACTCTTTATGGCAGCCACCTTTAGGGGAGAATGATTCATTTCATTCATTACAATCTTGCCTCTTTTATTTTCCTTTTGTTCTTCCCTAATTTTAGAGAGCCTTCCCTTTGATTTGATCTCTAAATCAAATCATTCCTTCACCAAATCTTTCCTCAATCATTCCCATTCTCCAAGGGAAGGGTGCTACCAAGGATTGGAAGAGAAGTGCAAGGAGGAGTGTCCACTTTGAAGGATCTTCGTATCGGAGCCGTGTCCTAAAGGATTTTATTGGGATTCCACTCCCAATAGGTAAAACCCATCCTCTAAATCAATTTTCTTTGCATACAAATTAGTTTTGAATCCGTAGGATCCATCCTCATGCATGCGTCCCATTTAGATTCAAATTTGATGCCATTTGGAGCTCTCTTGAGGATTTTAGATATGTGTCTTGTGTCCTAATTGGTAGATCCAAAATTAGGACACCCCATGTGTATGTATGTATGATAATAGTTTAAATAGATATTTAAATTCAGTTTTAGAATAGTTAGAGAGTGGATTGATCTTAGTTAGGATGGTTAGAATGAGTTTCATTTGGATACCTATATTGGTATGCAAGTATCTTGGCCTACATGTGTTTCTTTTGTCCAAAACAACTCAAATTCGTTATAATATTCATCCACGTTTTTATTAACCAAAGCAACTTAGAAATGCCATAACTTTTAGCTTAGAACTCCGTTTAATCTTCCATTTTTTTAAAAGAACCGTATCGAAGTTAGCTTTCAAATATATTTTTAATTCCCTTAGTTTAAAATCAAATCAATAAATCAAATTTCAATTATTTAACTATTTAAATAAATACATAAATTCAAATCAAGATTTAAATGGCCACAATAATTTCCAAATATATTTTTCAAAATACCAATAATAATAATTTCAAAAATAATAAATATTTTTAAATATCTTTTTGAACAATAAAATATTATTAATAAATCTCAAAAATTATACTTTTATTTAAAATAGACCAATAAATTATTACGAAATATATGTATGCAAAAATATTCTTTACATAATTAGGCTTTTCTAGTATACAAAAAATTATTTATTATTAATAACTTTTAGAAACGAAGACTTTTTATAGCAAGAATATTTATATAATATTTTGAAAGTGTATAATAAAATAGAGAAAAATGTTTTTCTAAAACATGTACGCTCGCACATATTCGCACTCGTCGAGCAATTACGAAAAATAAAACGTCGTGTGCGACGTACAATACGACTACGCGACGTACAATACAAAATTTTAAATCGATACCAAATTTAATAATAAAAAAATAGTAGAAATTTAGGGGTTTTACATCCTACCCAACTTAAAAGAATTTCGTCCTCGAAATTAAGAATTAGTAGGGGGGTGAGAGGACACAAGGGGGTATCAATGGGGATCCAACGATGACAATGTTTTCACAAAATTATGTTGTAAGAAATCGCGATCTAGATCGTAGAAAAACAATACGGTATGGTCACGGGTACTGAATAAGGGTCACGATTAATAGAACGAAAAGATTCACTTAAACTAAGCGATTAGAGGGTCTTGATAGGGCCGAGTAGTTTAAGATTAAGATATAGCAATGTCGAGTGATAATGGTTATAGGCGATAGGATAGCTAGAGGAATCTTAACGCCTTCGTCATTCTAAAATGGTTGAAGGCGAAAGCAATAAGGAGTGCAAGGACGATATTATCGATTTCGAATACGTGGTTCAAAGGCGGCCGTATAAATTTCAAAAGAATCACCAAGGCAGTCGTGGATGGAATTCTAAGGGGAAAGCTCAACTACATCCCATCCACGTAGATTGATACATAAAAAAAGGCGAACCAAAGTACACTCGGTTGATCAGACCATAATGCACCGGTTCTGATTAGACAATATGTTAGTGAGTGGCCACTCTATAGCATATGTCTCGATCAAGCTCGATAAGGATTAGCTTGCAAATACTAGGCTATATTAGCATCATTTTAGATAGTAAAACATAGGCACGTGGGTAGATGAAATAAGAACTAATATGAATAGTCTAAGTGTCATAAGGATCTAAGTCTTGTTTATTTCTATACTATCATTCTACGATTTTATTGTCCAAGGTTTGGTTGACCAAAGGGTTAAATTTCTCTAGTCTCTATGGTCTAGATAGTACTATTGGTATTTCCTTAATGGTCAAGGGTGTGTCAAGTCGTGGGGTATTCTACCTAACTTAAAGAATTAAACTAATGGTGTTTTGGGACATCCAACTAGTAGGGTCAATCTCTAGCAAGCACGAAGGGAATATAAGAATAGGGATGGAAGGAAGCAAGCAAGATGCAATTGATGAGTCAACCGGTAGATAAAATCAAGGAAAGAGGTCAAGTATGTGGATGAGATCCTAAACTTCTAATCCTATTCGCAGGCTTGCTTGGTACGGTAAAGTAACCAAACAATTTATCTTGACCTGCATGGACCACCACAAAAACATGTAATGCCCCAGTCCCAAAATACGTAGGACTAGGAACGTAGACATGCCAGCTGTATTCATACGAAGTACATGGGCCTCGTATGGATACATAAGCTGTAAAATGCAGTAAAACCATAACTAATCTCATCCACATAATATAAATGAATAGAAGATATCATATAACCAATTATGAAATTGTCATTTGGTACATGTAGTTGGGCGGAGACAAATCCACTACCAACTATGAAAAGAAATACATGATAAGCAAAAGAAAGATTTTGGCGAGCGAAGACGATCCAAGTGCAATCATCCTCGAAGAAATAGCGATGATCACGGCTAGAGCTAGAACACCTGCGAAAGACAAGAGCACACACCTGTAGAGATAACCAGGTCCTCAGAGGGACGTAACAAGACACATAATATCATGCCATATAAACTGAATAAATATCGCTCAAATAAATAAGTCAATCGAATTATAACAAGGTCCAATACGCACCTACTGAACGAGGGTACCATCCCCCCAACCAAACAAGGACAGGAGATGGTAAACTAATTCATGGTGACGTATCTTTCCATGCTAAGAATCCGATATGGTATCCGGACCCCAACAAGGTTCAATACCTTCTCATCGAAGTAGTAAGTCACACCTACAACCAAACAAGGACAAGATGTGACTAACTAATCCGCGACAAGTTATTGTTCCAAGCCACGGTCAGATACAAGTACCCAAACTAAAAGTACTCGTACCTAACGGATAAAGGTACCTAACCGTTCTAAGTGATATGTAGTTAAGAACAATCCTTTCTACGCATGGGCCCTGGCTAAATAGGATCGGCATAGTCCCCCCTTGGGCACCAGAGGCCCCATCAGTAAGAGCATGACGTTCCGCAGAATCGTCAGTGGCCGTCATTAATCATGGGTCATCAACCCCGTATCTCCAGCGGAGAGTCCGGGTCACAAGGGAATAGCATCGAAGCCCATACGCTAAGGAATTGTCCTCTCCGCCCAATGCCTACTGTGTTGTATCCACAACACAAACCACTATAACCGCTAAGTCAAACTAGCATGCAATCTCTATTAGCGGGTATTCCTATCGTACGGCTTGTACGTACTGGTGGCCAGCCAATTACGCACTTCCGTGTCCTATATGCGACATACAACTTCGTGGTACAACGTGTCAAGGCCATGAATGCAACACACAAAGGTGGTCCCTTAAATCTAGGTTTAATGTGTAAGAAAAATAATACATAGAAGAATATAATGACAAGTAAGTTCTAACAATTTATGCCATATATCACAGTTTATTTTGCATAAAGAAAATAAATAATGCATGAAATATGAGCTAAAATAAATAAACAACAAATGGCAAGGTGTCTTGCCTGGAAAGACTCCCGTAGTGGTGCAATGATCAAGGTGGCACGAACTGCAATTTCGGTGTAATAACTGTACAAGGTGACCTCTGATGGTGGCACGGACAGTTCCATTGGGTCCAGAAGGGTCAAATTAGTTAGGGATGACATAAGGTAGTCTCGAAATGGGCGAAGGAATAGGACTTGGATACGGACAGAAGAAAAATCAAAGAATAATGGATAAATAAATATTTATTTATATATACGAATTTTTGGGAAAATATTTATAATTCCTAAAATCTAACTTTCATGAGTCAAAATATTTATAGGAAAAAAAATACTTAAAATACTTAAGGTCAAGAAAATCGTTTTAGGCAAAAACTCTAAGTTTGTCAAAAATGCCTTATTAGGTGAAACCATATATATATATTTAGTAAATAATTTTTGGAGAAAATACTTAGAAGAATCAATAATCGTTTTTGGGCTAAACCTTAGGTTTGTCCACAAAAGGTTTATAAATAAAAACTATATCTTGTTAGTAAAATACTTTAGATAATTATTAATAATCTGAAAAGTTATTTAGGATTTAGTACCAATTTTTGAAATATAAACTAAGCCCATTATAATATTGACATAAAACTGTGTATAGATATTTTACAAGAAAATTTTGAAAAGTTATGATACCTAAATACATAAACCAATTAATAATAACAACTCATAATAAGCATCAATCTTATTCACAAAAATATACTAATAATAAGAAGAATAATAATAATAATAGTAAGATAATTATAATAATAATAATAATAATAATGATATAATGATAATGATAATATGTTACTGTACCAAAACAATCCAATACTAACAAGGCTAAAACAAAAAAATAAACACAAAAAAAATAAAAAAAACCAAAACAACAAAGTAAAAAAACAGCAGAGGGAAAAGACAAAACCATTGCAGCATTGCTGCTCTCGAGAAAGGAGAGAGAGTAAGAAACGAAAAAAGAAAAAAAGAAAGAGGAGGGGAGGTCTCGGGATGGGTTAGAGAGAGCGGAAGAGAGAGGGTGAAGGAAAGGAGCTGGAAAGAGGGAAGGAGTGGTGTCACGCCCCAGAACCGGAATACTGGAGAGCGGGGGAATAACTCAGCCAGCTACGTATTACGGGTAGATGAATACCGTATAATACGATCAATGCTGTCTAACCAGACGAGGGGGTGCATACTACATGAAAGTCTTACTATGGTCACTTCACATCTATTGTCTCAATCATTCAAACAAGAAACAGAAATAGAGAACATGTAAGATAAAGCAGTAAGGCGTCCCAAACGCTTAGTCAAAATGTTCCTGAGATCTGGCTCTACAAAACATAGCCAGATGGCATAGTAGCATATACACAATTGTTATCAGCTGCAGTCTGACTTAATTACAATTATGTAAAAGTAAGTGCAAGACAATCCGACTAACATGTCGGTGCCAAACGGCTAAGTATGAAGTAAATAACAAAACGAGTGGTGGAGTAAGGAACCAACTCGAGTCCTCCTAGGATCATTCCCCTAGTATTGACCATCTTGGAGGTAGAAGTAAGCTGGATCCTCGGAGACTGGCTCTAAATCTGGCCATGCAAAACCAGAGAGGTTAGACCTCTAATAGCAAGTACCACAAGGGAGCACGATATGAAGGATTAAACCAGTAAGTAAGAGAATATAATAATAGATCTCTGCTTTCCACTAGGATTCACATAACATCACGACACTTCGAACCAACCTCCCATCTAAACAAGGACAGAAGTTGGCCCGTCATGTCCTGACATTCTAATCATCTCAGTTAGGCAACAGAGTAGGTATAGTACACAAACAAATCATCTTGAACGGCCAATCAACTACTACGGCTTGCTACTGTGACTTCCAAGTTACCTTAGAATTATGCAATAAAGGATTCATCAGTTCTTACTATGTGCGAGCAAGGCTAGTCTATCCAATCAATCAATTGCGCCAATCATGTAATTAGACGAGTTCCAGCGGAACGTCCGTCGTTAATATATCATGTACAATTTAATAATATAAGCAGATACCGTTCCCTGCCCGTGTGACAGATTTACAGTATCTGTGGGAACCAGTCGGCCTGTCGGGTACTACTAGTCCCAAGAGGGCTGCCATGTAAGAACTCGGGAATCCATTCTCTCCATGCAATCATTATTTTATTTGACTTAATAGTCTCTACGTTGAGTGAAGTTCCATGCCGTGGATCATGGTCATTCAAATGAGTACTTTTGTATGGGGTATGATATGCGCAACTCTACAACGATACCCGTGCGGCTAGGTTGTAGGTCTTACATAGCGTAATACAACAATCAAATCTAACCACGGAGTAATCATGCCTTGACCATAAAGTACACATGCTGTTTTATAAGATAAATAAATAAATAAATAAATAAATAATTTGAAGCCTGCATGTGCCTGCATGTCAATATTCGGGATCAGCCAGTCGATTGCAATAGTTCATTACATGAACGTGTCTCATTCATTCAATTCAATAAGACGACTAGCCAGTCTCTTAGTTCCAACTAGGAACGCATGATCAATTATTAGTCAATGTCACAATCATTATCAATGGTGACAAGGCATGAAAATCAAATAATATTCAGTGGAGTCGAGTCTACGACTCTCAGGGTTAAGTTCCAGTCGTACTGGGTATCCATGGATCAATCAGGACACAAGGCGCATTCCACATAACAATCCATTTTAACAATATTAACATATCACGATTTTATCAAGTTCATGCCAAAAGGCGTAAGGATATAATAGAAGAATTATCATGCCATCATTAAATGAATAAGTTATAGAAAAAATAGAAACACCCAGGTCAGGAAAGTCACGCCAACAAGTCTATGCTAAGTCCAAAAGTCACGCCAACAAGTCTATGCTAAGGCCAACAAGTCACGCCAAGTCTGGTAGGTAGGAGTGTGCGTATAAACAGCGTGAGCGTGAAAAAGTAATTCACGCTGGCACGCACAGCGTGAGCGTGAAGGAAAATTCACGTACGCACAGCGTGAGCGTGAAAAGCGGGATAAGAGATTCACGCACGCACGCAGAAATGGGCGTGACTAAAAATTCACGCACGTAAGGATGTGCGTGACTAAAAATTCACGCACGTACGCAAAGACGTGAGCGTGACTAAAATTCACGCACGCTCGTCAAGACGTGGGCGTGACTAAAATTCATGCACGCTCGTCAAGACGTGGGCGTAACTGAAAATTCACGCTAACACGTAAAGACGTGTACGTGACTAAAAATCCACGCACGCATGCAAAGACGTATGCGTGACTAAAAATTCACGCTAACACGTAAGAACGTGAGCGTGACTCAAAATCCACGCTAACACGTAAAGACGTGTGCGTGACTAAAAATCCACGCTAACACGTAAGAACGTGAGCGTGACTCAAAATCCATGCTAACACGTAAGAACGTGAGCATGACTAAAAATCCACGCTAACACGTAAGAACATGTGCGTGACTCGAAACTCACGCTAAGTTGGGAGATCAAAACCCATGAACAGCCGAGAATACAACATCTTAGATCTAGCAAAAACCAGCCAAAGAAATCAAAAATGCTAAGTACTAAACTCTTTCAGGATCATGAGAGGAAGAGAAATGAACCATAAAAATGGTTCTCCAAGTGAAAGCAAGAAGCAAAATTGCACTTGCCTGCTGTTGGGTTGGTGGAGAGAGTGGTGAGGGAGAAGAAGAAGTAATGGTGAAGAATGAGAGTTATGAGGAGAGAGAAGGTGATGGGGGCTTAAATAGGAAGGGTGGTGGTAGGTGGGGTTATAGGGTCGGGTTTAACCGGGTCCACAAGGC
The DNA here is from genome assembly GCA_029216955.1 of Iris pallida. NCBI lineage: Eukaryota > Viridiplantae > Streptophyta > Magnoliopsida > Asparagales > Iridaceae > Iris > Iris pallida. The sequence goes on from JANAVB010042420.1 coordinate 11,418,838, forward strand.
CAACCCGAAAGCAAAGCAGAGAGGTTAAAAGCAGGAAATAAAATATAGAAATAAAATACAGGAATAAAAATTACAGAAATAAAATGCAGATAATTAATTAACACGAAATTAAAGGAATTTAAATACAAGATAATACATGATAAATACTAAATAAATATACATGAGTTGTACATGTATAAAAAAAATACGCATTCTGGGAACGAAGAGTGACATCTCTACCCACCTTAGAAAAATTCCGTCCTCGGAATTTCAAATCCAAGCAGGTAGAAATATCAGAGCTAAACTAATACAAGCAATTCTAGCGAGCAAGCAATCATTATTACCATATCAAAAGCAAGTACTGTATATGTAAATTCATCATTCTACGATATCAAGTAGCTCAGCCCATAAGGTGATAAGCATGAAGAATCAGGACAATCAAGGTATACAGAAAGAGATATACCTTGTGAGTCAAACAGGTGTGGATACCGTGATCGGATATCATCCTCACATTCCCACGTTGACTCTCCCAAGGAGTGATGACCCCAAGCAACACGGACAAGACTAATTATTCGGTTCTTGAGTATCTTCTCTCTTCGGTCCAAAATAGACACAGGCTGTTCCTCGTAAGACAGGTTGGTACCAACAACCAGCTCAGAATGATCGAGGATATGACTTGGGTCCGATACATACCTACGTAATTGAGATACATGAAACACGTCATGCACCTCTCGTAACGAAGGTGGGAGGGATAAACGATAAGCAACATCGCCTATCCGATCAAGGATAACAAACGGGCCCACGTACCGCGGACTCAATTTCCCGCGAACGCCAAATCTAATGACCCTACGAGTAGGTGAGATCCGCAAAAATACGTGGTCCCCAACAGAGAACTCTAACGGCCTACGATGCTTGTCCGCCCAATGACGATGCCGGTCCTGCGCAACTCGAAGTCGCTCTCTAATTCCCTTAACCACTTCCACCGTCTGAACAATCATTTCTGGGCCTAACATCTTCCTCTCTCCGATATCATCCCATGTAAGCGGTGACCTGACTTCCTACCATATAGTGCTTCAAATGGCGCCATCTGGATACTGGCTTGATAACTATTGTTGTATAAAAACTCAACTAAGTGCAGGTGGCTCTCCCAAGACCCTCCAAAATCTAGAGTACAAGCTCGCAACATGTCTTCTAAAGTCTGAATCGTTCTTTCTGATTGCCCATCCGTCTGCGAATGGTAGGCCGTGCTAAATCTTAACTTGGTGCCCAGACTATGATGTAAGCTCTTCCAGAAATGTGATGTGAAACGGGTATCTCGATCCGACACAATACTGACAGGGACTCCATGCTGCCTGACTATCTGTTGTATATACAACTCTGCCAACTTTTCTGTAGATTGCCCTACTCTGAAAGGAAGAAAGTGTGCTACCTTCGTAAGTCGGTCCACTATTACCCAAATAGCGTCCTTACCACTTGGTGATCTCGGTAAACCGGTCACAAAGTCTATTGTAATATGCTTTCATTTTCATTCCGGGATAGGAAGCGGTTGCAATAACCCAGCTGGCCTCTGCTGTTCTGCCTTCACTTGCTGACATACCAAGCAACGGAAAACAAATCTAGCTATCTCCCTCTTCATCCTGTTCCACCAGAAATGCTGCTTGATATCTTAGTACATCTTGGTCCCTCCAGGATGAATAGAATACTGAGAACTGTGGGCTTCTGCCATAACCTCCTGTCTGATATCTCCACTAGGCACACATAGACGTGATCCAAACCTAAGTGTACCATCTTCATGAATTCTCATCTCCTTCCTGAGTCCTAACTCACATTCTGCCCTAAGCTTCTGAATCCTTGGGTCTTGTGCCTGAGCTGTCTTGATCCTGCCTACCAAGTCGGATTGAACTTGCAGACTTGTTAGAACTCCTACATCACTAGGAAGTATAACTTCAATGCCTATCTCCTGAAGGTCTTCTAAGATATGCCTCTGTGTTGTCAACATAAATGCACCGTCTCTCCTGCTAAGAGCGTCTGCTACTACATTAGCCTTGCCTGAATGATACTGAAGCTCCACGTCATAATCCTTAATCAACTCCAACCATCTTCTCTGCCTCATGTTTAGTTCCTTCTGAGTAAAGATGTACTTCAGACTTTTATGATCTGTGTACATCTCCACTCGGTCACCATATAAGTAATGCCTCCATAGCTTCAGAGCAAACACTACTGTCGCTAACTCCAAATCATGAGTTGGGTAATTCCTCTCGTGGTCCCGAAGCTGCCTAGATACATATGCTATCACCTTCCCATGTTGCATAAGGACACATCCAAGTCCTTTACCTGACGCATCACAATATACTGTAAAACCTCCGGGTCCAACTGGTAATGTAAGAATAGGTGCTGATATCAATTTCTGCTTCAAAGTCTCAAATGATGCCTGACATTCTGCCGACCAAACGAATGGTACATCCTTCCGGGTCAAGCGGGTCATGGGTGCTGAAAGCCTTGCAAAGTCTGACACAAACCTTCTGTAATATCCTGCCAATTCTAAGAAACTCCGCACATCTGCTACGGTCTTGGGTACTGGCCAACTTTCTACTGCTTCTATCTTCTTGGGATCCACTGCTACTCCAGCTCCTGATATGATATGACCCAAAAATGAAATGTGATCCGACTAAAACTCACACTTGCTGAGCTTGGCATACAACTGGTTCTCTCTCAGAACATATAACACTTTCCTGAGGTGGTCTTCATGCTCCTCTTCACTAGCAGAGTATACGAGAATGTCGTCAAGAAACACAACGACAAACTGATCTAAGTATGGCATAAAGATGCGATTCATCAAATCCATGAATATTGCTGGAGCATTGGTCAAACCAAACGGCATTACTAAGAATTCATAATGCCCATACTTCGACCTGAATGCTGTCTTGGGAATATCTTCCTTCCGAACCCTCACCTGATGGTACCCTGAACGAAGATCTATCTTGGAGAAAACTTTAGCTTTGCTCAACTGATCAAACAAGTCGTCGATCCTGGGTAATGGGTACTTGTTCTTCACTGTTGCCGCGTTAAGCTTCCTGTAGTCAATGCATAATCTGGATGACCCATCCTTCTTTCCCACAAGTACCACTGGTGCTGTCCATGGTGACACGCTAGCTTGGATGAACTTCTTCTCCTTCAGTTCTTCTATATGCTGATATACCTTGGCCTGCTATGAATCCGCCATTCTGTAAACCCGATCTGATATCGGTTTAGTTCCTGGTGCCAATTCTATACTGAACTCAATATCTCTAACCGGTGGTAGACCTGGAAGTTCTTCAGGAAATACGTCTAGAAATTCTTCAACTACCTTCGGAATCTGAACTTCTTCCATTGCCGCTATTACTCCTTGCTCTTGCTGAGTTGCCTCTGATCTGACTAAGGTGAACCGCTTCATGCCTGGAATATCAAAAGATACACTTCTCTACGATAATCTATTGTCGCATGACTGTCTTTCAGCCAGTCCATGCCTAAGATAACGTCGAAATTTCCAACAGGAAATTCTATCAACCGGGCGGGTAAAGAATGTCCGCAAACTACAATGCTACATGCTAAAATAACTCTACTAACTCCTACGAGCCCATTGCCAGTGAGTATATTCAATATCCCTGGCAATGCCTCGAACTCCATTCCTAGTCGTGTCGTAAATTGTGCAGATATAAATAAATGGGATGCTCCCGAATCAAACAATACTACTGCGGGATATGAGGCGACTAGAATGTTACCTGCCACAACATCTCCCGATGCCAATGCCTCCTCCAAGGATAAAGTGAATGCTTGCCCTCGACCTCCTTGCTGGTTTCCATGCTGCGGCCTAGCCTGGTGCTGCTGCTGCTGGCCCCTTCCTTGATGATGCTGGGGTGGTCTATGCTGGTGTTGCTGTATCGGCGGTCCCTGCTGCCGAAATATCTGAGCCTGCGTCATTAACGGACGCTGTACCAACGGCCTTACTGCCACCGCTGGTCCTCGATACTGGCCTGCCCCTGGTGCTGGCAGAGCAGGAAACTGCTGCCCTGGTCCTCCTGACCTCGAATTCATGGGACATGTGGTAACCCGATGGTCTGGATTTTCACATATCAGACATAATCCATTCAATGTCCGACACACATCTGTAGTGTGCCCCATCTTCCCACAATAAGTGCAGCCCGCCGGGGGTTGCTGGTTCTTCCTCTGTTGCTGTTGCTACTGCCTGGGTGGTGGTGCTGGTCCTCGTATCGCCACATCGTGGATACGAATGCCAGTGGATGGTACTGTTGTTCGGGGCGCTGCTCCCCCTCCTCCTTCAATCTGACTGTGGGATCTCTTCTGACCCCCAGTCCTTGCCGCAAGCCTCTGAATGCTGATCTCATGTCTTCGAATTGCCGTCAATACTTCGTCGAAAGTTTGGTAATTGTGCCCCTCTATCAATTGCAAGAGTTCAAGATGAAACCCTTGCTGAAACCTCATGGCCCTCTGGCTCTCTGTTGCTACCATCTCTGGGGCAAATCTACTCAATCTGCAGAACTCCACTGCATAAGCATCTACAGTCTTGCCGGCCTGCCTGAGGTTGATAAACTTCTGTTATAGCTCAAACCGTGCCACAACTCCATAGTACTTTGTCTTGAATCTTGCTGTAAAATTGTCCCAAGCCACAGGACGCCTGATGCCCACTTCCTCTGATTCCCACCAATTACGTGCGAGATCCTGAAGTAACAACTTTATTAGATCCACACGTTCTTCTGTCGGTACCTTAGCTGCTGTCAGAATAGCCTCCATGTCCTTAAGCCATGCATCTGCTGAGATGGTATCCTCCGTGCCCTCAAAACGGCGGGGGTTGTACTTGTAAAACCTGGCTGATGCCCCTGAATCAGTCCTCGCTCCTCTTTCCAAAGCCGTCTGCAATCCTTGGTTGAGCAACACATTCTGCTCTTGTAGCTGAGTGTGCATGCGCTGCTGGGCCAACATCTGATGTTGCTGAGTAGCCATCATTCCTCTCATGATCTCCAGAAGGGCTGGTGTGTCCACTTGGATAGGTGGAACTGTCGGTGGTGGTGGAACATCCGGATACTGCGATCCAGCTGCTGGTTCCACTATCACTTCTTCCTGGGTAGCCTCTTGAGGTGAGACTGGCCCTTGTTGCTGACCAACAAGGTTAGGTTGTCCATGTTGCTCCTGCTATTGTTGTTGTCCAGCTCTGACCGATGCAGACGAAGTGTCCCTAAGAAAAGGGACAAGAGAACAATCAAACAACCGGACATGAAGGATCAATGAAGTCAAAGGATACCGAATGTCAAGCAAGGGTTGAGAATAACGAATCACGGGATCAAGGGAAAAATACGTGTGATTGAGACATCCTATAAATCAAAACACCCCACAAGTCTGAAATCAGACCTGCATGGGCTACCACTAAAACCTTGTCACGCCCCAGAACCAGAATACTGGAGAGCGGGGGAATGACTCTGCCAGCTACGTATTACGGGTAAATGAATACCGTATAATACGATCAATGCTGTCTAACCAGACGAGGGGGTGCATACTACATGAAAGTCTTACTATGGTCACTTCACATCTATTGTCTCAATCATTCAAACAAGAAACAGAAATAGAGAACATGTAAGATAAAGCAGTAAGGCATCCCAAACGCTTAGTCAAAATGTTCCTGAGATCTGGCTTTACAAAACATAGCCAGATGGCATAGTAGCATATACACAATTGTTATCAGCTGCAGTCTGACTTAATTACAATTATGTAAAAGTAAGTGCAAGACAATCCGACTAACATGTCGGTGCCAAACGGCTAAGTATGAAGTAAATAACAAAATGAGTGGTGGAGTAAGGAACCCACTCGAGTCCTCCTGCGATCATTCTCCTAGTATTGACCATCTTGGAGGTAGAAGTAAGCTGGATCCTCGGGGACTGGCTCTAAATCTGGCCATGCAAAACCAGAAAGGTTAGACCTCTAATAGCAAGTACCACAAGGGAGCACGATATGAAGGATTAAACCAGTAAGTAAGAGAATATAATAATAGATCTCTGCTTTCCACTAGGATTCACATAACATCACGACACTTCGAACCAACCTCCCAACCAAACAAGGACAGAAGTTGGCCCGTCATGTCCTGACATTCTGATCATCTCAGTTAGGCAACAGAGTAGGTATAGTACACAAACAAATCATCTTGAACGGCCAATCAACTACTACGGCTTGCTACTGTGAGTTCCAAGTTACCTTGGAATTATGCAATAAAGGATTCCTCAGTTCTTACTATGTGCGAGCAAGGCTAGTCTATCCAATCAATCAATTGTGCCAATCATGTAATTAGACGAGTCCCAGCGGAACGCCCGCCGTTAATATATCATGTACAATTTAATAATATAAGCAGATACCGTTCCCTGCCCGTGTCACAGATTTACAGTATCTGTGAGAACCAGCCGGCCTGTCGGGCACTACTAGTCCCAAGAGGGCTGCCATGTAAGAACTCGGGAATCCATTCTCTCCATGCAATCATTATTTTATTTGACTTAATAGTCTCTACGTTGAGTGAAGTTCCATGCCGTAGATCATGGTCATTCAAATGAGTACTTTTGTACGGGGTACGATATGCGCAACTCTATAACGATACCCGTGCGGCTAGGTTGTAGGTCTTACATAGCGTAATACAACAATCAAATCTAACCACGGAGTAATCATGCCTTGACCATAAAGTACACATGCTGTTTTGTAAGATAAATAACTAAATAAATAAATAAATAAATAAATAATTTGAAGCCTGCATGTGCCTGCATGTCAATATTCGGGATCAGCTAGTCGATTGTAATAGTTCATTACATGAACGTGTCTCATTCATTCAATTCAATAAGACGACTAGCCAGTCTCTTAGTTCCAACTAGGAACGCATGATCAATTATTAGTCAATGTCACAATCATTATCAACGGTGACAAGGCATGAAAATCAAATAATATTCAGTGGAGTCGAGTCTATGACTCTCAGGGTTAAGTTCCAGTCGTACTGGGTATCCATGGATCAATCAGGACACAAGGCGCATTCCACATAACAATCCATTTTAACAATATTAACATATCATGATTTTATCAAGTTCATGCCAAAAGGCGTAAGGATATAACAGAAGTCACGCCAACAAGTCTATGCTAAGGCCAAAAGTCACGCCAACAAGTCTATGCTAAGGCCAACAAGTCACGCCAAGTCTGGTAGGTAGGAGAGTGCGTATAAACAGCGTGAGCGTGAAAAAGTAATTCACGCTGGCACGCATAGCGTGAGCGTGAAGGAAAATTCACGCACGCACAGCGTGAGCATGAAAAGCGGGATAAGAGATTCACGCACGCACGCAGAAATGGGCGTGACTAAAAATTCACGCACGCAAGGATGTGCGTGACTAAAAATTCATGCACGCACGCAAAGACGTGAGCGTGACTAAAATTCACGCACGCTCGTCAAGACGTGGGCGTGACTAAAATTCACGCACGCTCGTCAAGACGTGGGCGTGATTGAAAATTCACGCTAACACGTAAAGACGTGTACGTGACTAAAAATCCACGCACGCATGCAAAGACGTGTGCGTGACTAAAAATCCACGCTAACACGTAAGAACGTGAGCGTGACTCAAAATCCACGCTAACACGTAAAGACGTGTGCGTGACTAAAAATCTACGCTAATACGTAAGAACGTGAGCGTGACTCAAAATCCATGCTAACACGTAAGAACGTGAGCGTGACTAAAAATCCACGCTAATACGTAAGAACGTGTGCGTGACTCAAAACTCACGCTAAGTTGGGAGATCAAAACCCATGAACAAGAGAGAATACAACATCTTAGATCTAGCAAAAACCAGCCAAAGAAATCAAAAATGCTAAGTACTAAACTCTCTCAGGATCATGAGAGGAAGAGAAATGAACCATAAAAATGGTTCTCCAAGTGAAAGCAAGATTGCACTTGCCTGCTGTTGGGTTGGTGGAGAGAGTGGTGAGGAAGAAGAAGAAGTAATGGTGAAGAATGAGAGTTACGAGGAGAGAGAAGGAGATGGGGGCTTAAATAGGAAGGGTGGTGGTAGGTGGGGTTATAGGGTCGGGTTTAACCGGGTCCATAAGGCCAACCCGAAAGCAAAGCTGAGAGGTTAAAAGCAGGAAATAGAATACAGAAATAAAATACAGGAATAAAAATTGCAGAAAATAAAATACAGATAATTAATTAACACAAAATTAAAGGAATTTAAATTCAAGATAATACATGATAAATACTAAATTAATATACATGAGTTGCACATGTATAAAAAAATACGCATTCTGGGAACGAGGAGTGACAAGTGGGGAACGGGAATCGGCGGAGGCGGTCACGGAAGGAGGAGAGGAGCGACGACTGCGGAGCGGGAGGCCGGCGGCGAGACGGATCGAGGAGGGGGTCGGAGTGCTCTCCTCCAGGCCGTGCAGTGCCGGAGTCGAGGGATCCGCGGCGGGGCGCTGACGGTGAGGGGAGAGTGGGGTCGGGCGACGACCAGCGGCTGAGCGCGGCGGTCGGAGAAAGCGGACGGGAGGCTGAAGGGTTTTGGCGGCCGAGCGGTGGACACGGGCGGCGCGGCGCTCCGGCGGGCCCGCTGAGGGAGGCGAAGGTCGGGAACAGTGGGTTCGAGCGGTCGGGAGGTCGCGTGGAGGCTGCCGGCCGGCGGTTCGACGGCGAGGCGGAGAAGTCGGGTAAAGGTTAGGGTTTTTAATTTTTCTTTGATTTTCTTTTTCTGTAGTGGCGATGGGGTGTGCGGTCGAGATGGACGATGGGTTTGGCCTGACGTTCGTGGAGGTGGTGGTGGTTGTTCCGGTGGATGGTGGTTGTATGGGTTGGTAGTGTTGATGGTCGAGGGTCTCGTTGGTGGTTTAGGTGACGGCGGTTTGGTCGGGTTGGTCTGTAGCTACGGCGAGGAGAGGTTTTCGAAGGAGGGCTGGCTCGGGTGTGGGTCGACAGGGTGGTGATGATGGTTGGGTGGACAGGGTGGTTGCCTTATCGATGGGAATGGTAGAGGTCGTGGGTCGTGAGGAGAGGTCGCAGGTCTTAGTATTGATAGTGGTAAAGGGCTACCGTTGTGTCCTGTGGGACACGGGACGGGATGTCCGGCATGTCGGACACGGAGAGAATTTGTATTTGTAAAGGAAAATAAATAGTGGATGGGACAACGACACGATGCACCTTTGGGTTGTAGAAAATTTGTGGATGAATAATGTGGAGGAGTACCGGCCTATTTATAGGATGTGAGAATTCCCACTTAGATATGGACTAGGAATATTTAAAACCCAAGTAGATAAATCATCTATTTAATTAAAATCAATCAAATCAAATCCAATCCAAATCCAATTAAATCTAATTTAATTCCCTTAGTTTAAATCAAATCAATAAATCAAATTTCAATTATTTAACTATTTAAATAAATACATAAATTCAAATCAAGATTTAAATGGCCACAATAACTTCCAAATATATTTTTCAAAATACCAATAATAATAATTTTGAAAATAATAAATATTTTTAAATATCTTTTTGAACAATAAAATATTATTAATAAATCTCAAAAATTATACTTTTATTTAAAATAGACCAATAAATTATTACGAAATATATGTATACAAAAATATTCTTTACATAATTTGACTTTTCTAGTACACAAAAATATTATTTATTATTAATAACTTTTAGAAACAAAGGCTTTTTATAGCAAGAATATTTTTATAATATTTTGAAAGTGTATAATAAAATAGAGAAAAATGTTTTTCTAAAACATGTACGCTCGCATATATTCGCACTCGTTGAGCAATTACGAAAAATAAAATGTCGTGCGCGACGTACAATATGACTACGCGACGTACAATACAAAATTTTAAATCGATACCAAATTTAATAATAAAAAAATAGTAGAAATTTAAGGGTTTTACATTCTACCCAACTTAAAGGAATTTCGTCCTCGAAATTAAGAATTAGTAGGGGGTGAGAGGACACAAGGGGGTATCAATGGGGATCCAATGATGACAATGTTTTCACAAAATCATGTCATAAGAAATCGCGATCTAGATCGTAGAAAAATAATACGGTATGGTCACGGGTACTGAATGAGGGTCACGATTAATAGAACAAAAAGATTCACTTAAACTAAGCGATTAGAGGGTCTTGATAGGGCCGAGTAGTTTAAGATTAAGATATAGCAACGTCGAGTGATAATGGTTATAGGCGATAGGATAGCTAGAGGAATCTTAACGCCTTCGTCATTCTAAAATGGCTGAAGGCAAAAGCAATAAGGAGTGCAAGGACAATATTATCGATTTCGAATACGTGGTTCAAAGGCGGCCGTATAAATTTCAAAAGAATCGCCAAGGCAGTCGTGGATGGAATTCTAAGGGGAAAGCTCAACTACATCCCATCCACGTAGATTGATACATAAAAAAAGGCGAACCAAAGTGCACTCGGTTGATCAGACCATAATGCACCAGTTCTGATTAGACAATATGTTAGTGAGTGGCCACTCTATAGCATATGTCTCGATCAAGCTCGATAAGGATTAGCTTGCAAATACTAGTCTATATTAGCATCATTTTAGATAGTAAAACATAGGCACGAGGGTAGATGAAATAAGAACTAATATGAATAGTCTAAGTGTCATAAGGATCTAAGTCTTGTTTATTTCTATACTATCATTCTACGGTTTTATTGTCCAAGGTTTGGTTGACCAAAGGGTTAAATTTCTCTAGTCTCTATGGTCTAGATAGTACTATTGGTATTTTCTTAATGGTCAAGGGTGTGTCAAGTCGTGGGGTATTCTACCCAACTTAAAGAATTAAACTAATGGTGTTTTGGGACATCCAACTAGTAGGGTCAATCTCTAGCAAGCACGAAGGAATATAAGAATAGGGATGGAAGGAAGGAAGCAAGCAAGATACAATTGATGAGTCAACCGGTAGATAAAATCAAGGAAAGAGGTCAAGTATGTGGATGAGATCCTAAACTTCTAATCCCATTCGCAGGCTTGCTTGGTACGGTAAAGTAACCAAACAATTTATCTTGACCTGCATGGGCCACCACAAAAATATGTAACGCCCCAGTCCCAAAATACATAGGACTAGGAACGTAGACATGCCAGCTGTATTCATACGAAGTACATGGGCCTCGTATGGATACATAAGCTGTAAAATGATGTAAAACCATAACTAATCTCATCCACACAATATAAATGAATAGAAGATATCATATAACCAACTATAAAATTGTCATTTGGTACATGTAGTTGGGCGGAGACAAATCTACTACCAACTATGAAAAGAAATACATGATAAGCAAAAGAAAGATTTTGGCGAGTGAAGACGATCCAAGTGCAATCATCCTCGAAGAAATAGCGATGATCACGGCTAGAGCTAGAACACCTGTGAAAGACAAGAGCACACACCTGGAGAGATAACCAGGTCCTCAGAGGGACGTAACAAGACACATAATATCATGTCATATAAACTGAATAAATATCGCTCGCTCAAATAAATAAGTCAATCAAATTATAACATGGTCCAATACGCACCTACTGAACGAGCGTACCATCCCCCAACCAAACAAGGACATGAGATGGTAAACTAATTCACAGTGACGTATCTTTCCATGCTAAGAATCCGATATGGTATCCGGACCCCAACAAGGTTCAATACCTTCTCATCGAAGTAGTAAGTCACACCTACAACCAAACAAGGACAAGATGTGACGAACTAATCCGCGATAAGTTATTGTTCCAAGCCACGGTCAGATAAAAGTACCCAAACCAAAAGTACTCGTACCTAACGGATAAATGTACCTAACCGTTCTAAGTGATATGTAGTTAAGAACAATCCTTCCTACGCATGGGCCCTGGCTAAATAGGATCGGCATAGTCCTCCCTTGGACACCAGAGGCCCCATCAGTAAGAGCATGACGTTCCGCAGAATCGTCAGTGGCCGTCAGTAATCATGGATCATCAACCCCGTATCTCCAGCGGAGAGTCCGGGTCACAAGGGAAGTTCATCGAAGCCCATACGCTAAGGAATTGTCCTCCCCGCCCAATGCCTACTATGTTGTATCCACAACACAAACCACTATAACCGCTAAGTCAAACTAGCATACAATCTCTATTAGCGGTTATTCCTATCGTACGGCTTGTACGTACTGGTGGCCAGCCAATCACGCACTTCCATATTCTACATGCGACACACAACTTCATGGTACAACATGTCAGGGCCATGAATACAACACACAAAGGTGGTCCCTTAAATCTAGGTTTAATATGTAAGAAAAATAATACATAGCAGAATATAAATGAACAGAAGTTCTAACAGGTTATGCCATGTATCACAGTTTATTTTGCATAAAAAATATAAATAATGCATGAAATATGAGCTAAAATAAATAAACAACAAATGGCAAGGTGTCTTGCCTAATAGGACTCCCGCGGTGGTGCAATGATCAAGGTGACACGAACTGCAACTTCGGTGTAGTAACTGTACAAGATGACCTCTGATGGTGGCATGGACAGTTCCATTGGGTCCAAAAGGGTCAAATTAGTTAGGGATGACATAAGGTAGTCTCGAAATGGGCGAAGGAATATGACTTGGATACGGACAGAAGAAAAATCAAAGAATAATGGATAAATAAATATTTATTTATATATACGAATTTTTGGGAAAATATTTATAATTCCTAAAATCTAACTTTCACGAGTCAAAATATTTATAGGACAAAAATACTTAAAATACTTAAGGTCAAGAAAATCGTTTTAGGCAAAAACTCTAAGTTTGTCAAAAATGCCTTATTAGGTGAAACCATATATATATTTAGTAAATAATTTTTGGAGAAAAATACTTAGAAGAATCAATAATCGTTTTTGGGCTAAACCTTAGGTTTGTCCACAAAAGGTTTATAAATAAAAACTATATCTTGTTAGTAAAATACTTTAGATAATTATTAATAATCTGAAAAGTTATTTAGGATTTAGAACCAATTTTTGAAATATAAACTAAGCCCATTATAATATTGACATAAAACTGTGTATAGATATTTTACAAGAAAATTTTGAAAAGCTTATGATACCTAAATACATAAACCAATTAATAATAACAACTCATAATAAGCATCAATCTTATTCACAAAAATATACGAATAATAAGAAGAAGAAGAATAATAATAGTAAGATAATTATAATAATAATAATGATATAATGATAATGATAATGATAATATGTTACGGTACCGAAACAATCCAATACTAACAAGGCTAAAACAAAAAAATAAACACAAAAAAATAAAAAAAAAATAAAAACAACAAAGTAAAAAAACAGCAGAGGGAAAAGACAAAACCATTGCAGCATTGTTGCTCTCGAGAAAGGAGAGAGAGTGAGAAACGAAAAAAGAAAAAGAGAAAGAGGAGGGGAGGTCTCGGGATGGGTTAGAGAGAGAGCGAAGAGAGAGGGTGAAGGAAAGGAGCTGGAAAGAGGGAAGGAGTGGGGAACGGGAATCGACAGAGGCGGTCACGGGCGAAGGAGAGGAGCGGCGACTGCGGAGCGGGAGGCCGGCGGTGAGACGGATCGAGGAGGGGTTCGGAGTGCTCTCCTCCAGGCCGTACGGCGTCGGAGTCGAGGGATCCGCGACGGGGCACTGACGTTGAGGGGAGAGTGGGGTCGGGCGGCGGCCAGCGGCTGAGCGCGGCGGTCGGAGAAAGCGGACGGGAGGCTGAAGGGTTTTGGCGGCCGAGCGGTGGACACGGGCGGCGCGGCACGGCGCTCCGGCGGGCGCGCTGAGGGAGGCGGAGGTCGAGAATAGTGGGTTCGAGCGGTCGAGAGGTCGCGTGGAGGCTGCCGGCAGGCGGTTCGACGGCGAGGCGGAGAAGTCGGGTAAAGGTTAGGGTTTTTAATTTTTCTTTTATTTTCTTTTCCTGTGGTGGCGATGGGGTGTGCGGTCGAGATGGACGATGGGTTTGGCCGGAAGTTCGTGGAGGTGGTGGTGGTTGTTCCGGTGGACGGTGGTTGTATGGGCTAGTAGTGTTGATGGTCGAGGGTCTGGTTGATGGTTTAGGTGACGGCGGTTTGGTCAGGTTGGTCTGTAGCTACGGCGAGGAGAGGTTTTCGAAGGAGGGCTGGCTCGGGTGTGGGTCGACAGGGTGGTGATGATGGTTGTATGGACAGGGTTGTTGCCGTATCGATGGGAATGGTGGAGGTCATGGGTCGTGAGGAGAGGTCGCAGGTCTTAGTATTGATAGTGGTAAAGGGCTACCGTTGTGTCCTGTGGGACACGGGACGGGGTGTCCGGCATGTCGGACACGGAGAGAATTTGTATTTGTAAAGGAAAATAAATAGTGGATGGGACACCGACACGATGCACCTTTGGGTTGTGAAAAATTTGTGGATGAATAATGTGGAGGAGTACCTGCCTATTTAAAGGATGTGGGAATTCTCACTTAGATATGGACTAGGAATATTTAAAACCCAAGTAGATAAATCATCTATTTAATTAAAATCAATCAAATCAAATCCAATCCAAATCCAATTAAATCTAATTTAATTCCCTTAGTTTAAAATCAAATCAATAAATCAAATTTCAATTATTTAACTATTTAAATAAATACATAAATTCAAATCAAGATTTAAATGGCCACAATAACTTCCAAATATATTTTTTAAAATACCAATAATAATAATTTTGAAAATAATAAATATTTTTAAATATCTTTTTGAACAATAAAATATTATTAATAAATCTAAAAAATTATACTTTTATTTAAAATAGACCAATAAATTATTACGAAATATATGTATGCAAAAATATTCTTTACATAATTAGGCTTTTCTAGTATACAAAAATATTATTTATTATTAATAACTTTTAGAAACAAAGGCTTTTTATAGCAAGAATATTTATATAATATTTTGAAAGTGTATAATAAAATAGAGAAAAATATTTTTCTAAAACATGTACGCTCGCACATATTCGCACTCGTCGAGCAATTACGAAAAATAAAACGTCGTGCGCGACGTACAATACGACTACGCGACGTACAATACAAAATTTTAAATCGATACCAAATTTAATAATAAAAAATAGTAGAAATTTAGGAGTTTTACATGAAGTATGCATGCATATGGGATATGAATGAATGATATATATAGGTGTTAAGGTAATGTATGTATTCACATATATTTTGAGTTAAATATATGAGCTTGTATGTATATATTATATGTATGCATATATGCAGGAATGAATGTAATATAATGTAGAGTATGCATATATGATATGTATGTAGGTATGTACGCAATGTATGTATGTATACATGATATGTATGTATGCATGTATACAATGTAAGCATGTATGAATGTATATATGTATATTGTGTATCCATGTATGTATGTGTGGATACATGAATCAAGTATGTATATAGTGATAACATGAATGAATGAATGAATGTATAAATGCATGAATGAATGTCATATATGAATGAATGAATCAATCAAAGGTATAAGTAAAATATAATGCATTGTAATGAATGTTAACATATATAATGTATAAAAGTATGTATGTAAAGCGTGAATGTATATATCTATATAACTATATAAATATGCATGATGTAACATATGTCTATATATATAAATATGTATGTAATATGGATATGCATGTATGTATGAAGGTATATATTTATATATAGTATCTATTTTATATTATGCATTGATGTGGTTCACATGGCCTTGTGATTGTGTGAGTGCTAACCTAGGCTTGGTTAGGCCTAGTGAGACTTGTTAGACTTGTTTGGGCTAGGACTTGACCTAGTTGACCTAGTTTGACTAGTGTGGTTGACTAGAGTTGACCAAGTGTTGACTTTAGTCTAGTTTGACCTAGACAGCATGCAGATACATTGTACATTTTATTTATCATCTTTCATATACATCTTGACCTGTGTTGCTCTAACTAGGACTCTGTGACAACTGTAACACCCAGTTTTCCAAATGAGGGTATTTTGGTCATTTTTAAAATTTCAGAATTTAAATTGAATTATTATTATTATTTATAATTATTGTGATTTTTAAAATAATTGTTTTTGGTGTTTTAGAGACTTTGACTTAAGTTGACCTTGTAGACTAACCTAGTGGCTAACCTAGGTCTTGACTAAGAGATTAGGATTTGAGAACCTAGGTTGACTTAAGTTCATGAGGATGAACTCATTGTGATTAATTTGGTGAAATTAGGAATTAGTTTAGTCTAAGAATGGCTTGTGAAGTCACAAGTCATAATCATGACTTAAACTAATTAGGACTCAACCAACTTGGCAAAACCCTAGATCTAAACCCTATGGCCAGCCACATGACAGCCCCCCCTTCTATAAATACTCTCCTAGGGATTAGGACTAGCCTCTCTCCTAGGGTTTATCAAGTTTTTAGAAAGAGGTAAGTTCCATCTTCATAAATTCCTATTAAATTCATTTCAAGTCCTTTTTTCTTCAAACAAATTCCAATAGGCTCTAAATATTGTGTTCTTGCTGTTGGAAATAAGTTTTGATAGGGAGCAAACAATTTGGAGAGCTTTTGGTGGTTTGAGAGATCCTTCTCTTTGGAGCTTTTTGGGGGTTTGAACACCTATAGGTATAATCCTATTTAATGCCTTTAAATTCTGTCAAAAATCATTTTAGGAATGTCCCTAGCCTAACTATAGGAATAGGGTTTCCCAAGTTTTCGTGTCGTTTCGTGTCCATTCTGGACACGTATCAGTGTGTATCACTGAGTGTTTGATGAAATGCCCCAATGGGCATTTCGTGTGAGATTTTGAAATCCATTTGAATAGGAAGCTAGCCCTAGGTGTCGTCTAGGGATTCCTTGTGTCGTGTGCTGTTATTCGTGTTGTGTCGAGTCGTGGGGAACACGGGACACGCGAGTGCGGGTGCGAGCGCACGGGCACAGTGCGTGCCCTGCTGCTCGGGGGCTATTGCGCACTCGTTTCTCCACGTAGACACGTGAAATTTGGTATAAGGATAGGGGAGATGACTGACACGAGGCTCGCAAAGTTTCACGAGTCCTCGTGTCGTGTCGGACACGGTATTCAGGGTGCACTGGGCAGCTGTGTGTGCGTGCGTGTACTGTGTGTTGTTCTGTTGGTTTAAATCAATTTTTAATGTTTTAAATTATGTCTAAATGTTTAGCTAGATTCTAAATATCATGTTTAAATCCTTGCTACACCATGTTACACATTGTTTGGGTTTTAGATTTGTGTTTTGGTTCGAATCATTGGAAGAACATTGCACTCTGATACATGTTCTGAAACTGTATTTTCCCAAACAGTTTTAATCCTCTTTATGTTATTTTTTTTCATTGTCATTGATTCCTGCATGTTACATATTATATTAGCTAAGTAATTTTCACTCGAGCTTTGGATTGTATGTGGGATTAAGGCATTGGTTGTGAAGGTTCCTGTGTGCATTATTGTTGTCTTTTTTTCCTGAAACAATTAACCTGAGATGTCAGCCCTCTAATTTTGAACTGTCAATAGCTGAGAATGTACTTTACTACTGAACTGATTTTGGGGTTGTTAAATGTCTGAGATTTATCAGTATAGAGGACTGTTGAACCCTTGTTGTGCTTTGAGCTCATTTCGAATTATTGTTGAACATTTGAATTCATGAAGGCTTTGGAAGGTGTAGAATGGGATTTTAGTTTTAAATTTGGATCTTAACTGTATGATACTTGTTATTACTTCCCATGTTTTTCCCAGTCTTCACATAACCTGAGATGCCACTGTCATTTGTTATGGAGAATTGTTTTTTTTTGCACTGTTCATTTGTAAACCTGGGATTAAATCCTGTGGGTGGTGTTATTGTGAACTGATTTCCTTTGTTCATTGCCTTGTGTTGAGATTCAGCATTAGTTAAGTTGATTGTTAAACCTGTGAATATAACTGTTGTCCAGATTGTTCTCTTTGTTACCTGGAAATGAAGTTGGACTGTGAAAGTTCATTGTATAACTTGAATTTCTCATTCATTCAAATTTCTGAAGTCTAAGGAGGCTTGGTTGTTTATTAAACTGATTTTCCTTCCTTTTCTTTTCAAGAGCATGAGTTCATTGTATTGATTCAATAGGCTAACTAATATTAATTCCTAATCTGAAACTGGGATTGATTCCTTTCCTTTCAACTATTGAACTGAGTTTTTTTTTAAAACCTGAGATTGTTTGAATGATTTTTGTTTAAACCTGATATGGTATGTTTTAGATTGTATAATGATTTAGTTGTGTTCAGCTCTTAAAACCTGAGTTTGGTTTGTTTTGCTAACTGAGTTTGATTCCCAGTCCCTTCTTTACCTGAAATGAACTTTCCTTTTTGTCCTGGCATTTAAATTAGTTTACTGTTGATATAGGATGCATTTCCAGTTATCTATTAAACTGAGTTTTGGTTTTAAAACCTGAAATGGAATGAACACAAACCTGAGTATTCCCTTTATTTCGAGAACAAAACCTGAGAATGAAATTAAACCATAATGTTACTTGATAAATTGATTTCCTTGTATTATATTGAAATGTTGGATATCATAGAAACCTGGAATTTAATGTTAAACCTGAGCATAGTTTCACTACATTGTTTAGTTGAGAACTGATTCTTCCTTTTGTCCTTGATTTCTGAGTTTGAAGTGTTCATAACCTGGGAATGATTCTAAACTATGTTAAATCGATTTCCTTCTCTTTGATTGACAAGAACATGAGTTACATTACATTGATTCAACTGTTTCCTTCCAATAGGCTATAAGCTGAGTTCACATTAATAGATTTCAATGAGTGACTGCAAACTGAATTTTCATGATTTGTGTAAACTGTTTTTGAACTGAAATGATTGCAAACAGAGTTCCAGATTTCATTCCCTTGTTAATTTGAGTTGTGACTTTTGGAGAGGGTAATGTTTTGTTGAAACTGTGATCCCTTAACCATGATTCTCTATTACCTGAGAATGAAGGCTAATGGAATGTCTAAATTATTTGAACTGTTGGAGTTTTCTTTTGAATCAAATATGTGAATGCAGTGTTGCATTTTACCTGGGATCATGTTGGACTGACCTGGTGTTTGATCCCAGTCTCTCCACTGTGTTCCTCACCCTCTGCTACTCACTGTCACACTGTTTTGCCTTGACACCATGTTCACTCACATATCACTCACATGCCCATGACACTAACACACCCTTATGCTATATCATATACACACAACCACATTACACAGTATTTTCCTCACTGATTTCTCATGTCTGAACACACACACACATACACATGTTCTCATGAGTTTTTCCCTCACTCTCTATGTGTATATATATATATATATAAGCTTTGTTATATATATATACAAGCTTCCCTATATATATGTGTTTTGTATTTTAATATATATATGATATATATGGTGTCATGATATTGGAATATTTTGTGTTATGTTATAGTGTGAACATAGGGTATGGGTAATAGGGCTATAGGCTATATACTCTATTATAGATTTTAATCAATATACCAAAGTGTGTATTGGTGGGCTTGACATGGTATTGCCTAGATTAGCCTAGAAAACCTAGAATAGCCTTGTTAGACCTAGAATAGATTTGCTAGACTAGTGTAGACTTGTTCGACTTAGGTTTGACTTGGTTGACCTAGTTTGACTTCTAGGGTTGACCAGAGTTGACCAAGAGTTGACTTTGGCCTAGATTGACCTAGATTCATGTAGAACGCATTGTAGTGCATATTATTACCATTCTGGACTCATAGTGACTTGTGCTGTTCTAATAGGAGACAGACACCACTCCTCGGATAGTCTATATTCTCTCAGATTTATCCGTTACAGGCGAGTACATTCTCTGATCATTTCATATCTTGTTTAGGATTATATTCCTGCTTTAGATTACTTTACATGATGCAGACACGTTGGAAACACGGATTAGTACTATATAGATCTGGTTGTGCGATGTTATCCCCTTAGCGGATACATCGGGTATTCGTGTTCGTGTACTTTATCGGGAACATAGTGTACTCCTTGTATTTGTTACATTCGTGTACGAAACGTGTGAATCGTGTATAATCATATTTTCACATGACCTTCGTGTACAATAACATAACGTAGCTGGATCCTTGTGTATTGATTGGGGCGGGGGAGTAGAAGTGGTTATGTATTCAATCCTGTAGATTACTCGTGTACAAACCTCTGTAGATTACTCGTGTATAACATCGTGCCGTCTACATAACCATCTTGTGCTCTGAATCACTAGCACTGTTAGTTCTCTATATATTGTAGCTATTTACTTACAGTCTCTCTCTTTTATCATATTATTCTTCAGATCCTGTATCTTACTCTCTAGCATGTTTATATTTCCTAACCGGTTATGATTTTGTTGAGATGTACTGTACTCGCTCCCGTCCTGACTGGACCTGTTGAAAATTTTACAGTGAATGATGAGGCTCTGGTGTCTATCCCTCTTGGTGCAGCATTAGACATCACTAGTAACTTGGACCTGCTGGCAGTTGATGTTACTTCCATTAGTTTAGGATTGCCTTACTTTTGGGATTACTGTTTTAGACTTGAGATATTCTGAGATGTATTTATTTTAGTCACTTAGCTTCTGGATTTGTATCTTGGTGATGTTACATTCCTGGTTGTTATCTATCTTTATCTTTCTATCTCATTCCTGTTCTATCCTAGATGTGGTTGAGTTATTTCTGTTATGTCACCCCCATTCGGGAGTATAACTGTATATTACCCTTATCTGTTAGATGTTATGACCTAGGACAGCGTTCTACCGCCGACACTGCGGCGTAGGCTGGACGTACCCACGTCACGTGCCCTTATTCTAGGGTGCGGGTCGTGACACGTTTTTAGTGGTGGCCCATGCAGGTCAGTTTATGTAGTGGTATTCGAACTAGAGTATCACTACAGCCTGCAGTAGGATTAGGATATATTTTAAGGGTACTCAATCACAGTTAGGATTCCTTGAAAGATTCCTGGGACGACCCTTGAGAATCTTATTTAACTTCAATTTGAAATCCTTTCCCTTGTTTTGTTCGCTCTCACTCCTTGATTATTGAATTTGATTTTTGTTGGATCGTTGTTGATTTTGATTTTTCCTATCGAGATGAATTTTATAGCCTGAGTTACGATATTTTCTGATAACATATATTGACGGGAATACAGGGATGGTAAGACGTCTACATGATTATGGAACCTGTAGTTTATCGCAGCCATATTAGCTGGCGTGGCGGAAACATGGAGACCTGGCTTCGGATGTACGTATCTTGGTTATGAGATTTGAAACTTCTCGCAGCTATACTAGTCGGCATAGCGAGATTTCCAGACGACATGATTGTAGAGGTGCATACCCTAGTTAGAATCTATCGTTATTCGCAGCCTTGCTTACTGGCATGGCGAGGACTCTGAGTAACATGATTTTGGACAGACGCATATGATTATCAGATTGTATCTTGAGAAGGTTTTAAATATATCATCTCTATCGTACCATTCTGTTGTATAATTGTACCCCATCATCAAATAACTTAGGAGTAGGAGTATGAGTAGGAGTGGCCTAGCTGTTACTATAACCTTGTGTAACTTCTTACAATAAATTCTTCCTAATACAATGAATTGGTGTTTTTGCTAGACCTTGACTTAGATTTGATATTGTAACTCTGGTTTCAAAATAGTTCTTTTTTTTAAAAAACAGATAGGCCGAACAGATTTTATCATTATTTTCTTCTTGCCATTGATTCTTGTATTATATATATAGTGGACACAGATACTTGCCTGACACGTATGCATACTACACTTGTTTACCAACCTATCTAAATGCATGTTAACATGATTAATGTTAAGTTCTCAAAATCCTAGTATTCCAATATAGTGCAGTATAGTGACTAGTTCTATGTTTCTCCATATTAAATTCGTAATTTAAATTTAAAATTTCATGTTATTAGTTTGCTTACATTACTACACATATATGTTATATACAGGGCTTTATTTCAAAAATTTTGGTTGAGTTTTGTGTTGAATTGTCAAATCTGAGACTGTGTACATAGTAAAACCCTTAACCTTAGATTCTAAGAGTTTAGTTCAAATTGCAGTTTAAATTGTAATTTTGAGCCGTATACATGGTTTGTGCAGGTATAATGTTAGGTTCATACTCTTACATGTTAGGTTGTGGTTGTGGTAAACATTGAGTTGGTTTTGATGTTCGAATTCTCCAAAATTTTGAAAACTGAATTCATGTTAACATTTTTACACTGCTATCAATATGTGTAGTTCAATTTCGGATATGTAATGATGAGCTAAACTGAATGATTGAACCCTTTTATTTTAAGTTTTAACCCATGTACACTTAACACTCTACACTAATGTTCACAACTGCCATGAAAACCTAACCCTTCATCTCTATGTTATGTTCATGTAGCCATATAGATTACTTATATATGGGTAGCCATGCATGTTGGAGTAAATAGCTTGTGCCTTGTAGACTGCTTAACCAATATGCCATGAATAGTGTAACTTGCTGCTACAGTTGAGACTCAAATCCTCCTATACACTTCATGTATATTTCATACTAACAATCCTTTACATAATGATAGCTTTTCCTCCTAATACTCTCTCTTCTATATATATTAGATGTGATTGGATTCAATGCTATTGACTTTCGTTCCTTAAACTTTGGTTTGATTTTTTCTTAAATATACCCTTTATAGATGATTGGTAGTTGTCCTATTTATTTTCTTGATAAATACCAGTTTTACAGATAGGATGGTAGACTGCTGTACAGCCTTAATGATTGTTGTGTTTTGTCCTTTCCAGTATGGCACCCATGACCCGAGCCTGTCGCCTGAGAGCAGCTAGCTACTGACAGTGTGCTTCCACCTCCTATTACTCAGGAGGTAGTGACCCTCAGGCTGACCCAAGGGTAGTGGCACCTTCCGCCATCGAGGAGGTGTCAGCATCCTAACCAGAGAGTTTTCCACCACCTGTTACTCAGGAGAGAGTGGCAGTCTCATCTGAGACCAAGAGTCCTTCCCCGTCTCCTCCTCTGCCTCCAGGAGCAGTACCCCATACCATACCCTCGCAGGTTTGTTTCCTGACGGAGCTCAGATATCCAGACTTCTCGGGATCTGTTGGAGACACAGAGAGTTCAGACTGAGATCCTGAAGGAGCAGGGTCGTGGGATCCAACTGCTGTGGGATTTGGTACATTCAGGAGGGGAGCCTAGTTCTAAGAGG
>JANAVB010042420.1:11442096-11529596 GCA_029216955.1 Iris pallida
AAATATACGATAATAAGAAGAAGAAGAATAATAATAGTAAGATAATTATAATAATAATAATGATATAATGATAATGATAATGATAATATGTTACGTTACCGAAACAATCCAATACTAACAAGGCTAAAACAAAAAAATAAACACAAAAATAAAAAAAAAATAAAAACAACAAAGTAAAAAAACAGCAGAGGGAAAAGACAAAACCATTGCAGCATTGTGTCTCGAGAAAGGAGAGAGAGTGAGAAACGAAAAAAGAAAAAGAGAAAGAGGAGGGGAGGTCTCGGGATGGGTTAGAGAGAGCGGGAAAGGGAGAGGGTGAAGGAAAGGAGCTGGAAAGAGGGAAGGAGTGGGGAACGGGAATCGACAGAGGCGGTCACGGGCGAAGGAGAGGAGCGGCGACTGCGGAGCGGGAGGCCGGCGGTGAGACGGATCGAGGAGGGGTTCGGAGTGCTCTCCTCCAGGCCGTACGGCGGTCGGAGTCGAGGGATCCGCGACGGGGCACTGACGTTGAGGGGAGAGTGGGGTCGGGCGGCGGCCAGCGGCTGAGCGCGGCGGTCGGAGAAAGCGGACGGGAGGCTGAAGGGTTTTGGCGGCCGAGCGTGGACACGGCGGCGCGGCACGGCGCTCCGCGGGCGCGCTGAGGGAGGCGGAGGTCGAGAATAGTGGGTTCGAGCGGTCGAGAGGTCGCGTGGAGGCTGCCGGCAGGCGGTTCGACGGCGAGGCGGAGAAGTCGGGTAAAGGTTAGGGTTTTTAATTTTCTTTTATTTTTTTCCTGTGGTGGCGATGGGTGTGCGGTCGAGATGGACGATGGGTTGGCCGGAAGTTGGAGGTGGTGGTGGTTGTTCCGGTGGACGGTGGTTGTATGGGCTAGTAGTTGATGGTCGAGGGTCTGGTTGATGGTTTAGGTGACGGCGGTTTGGTCAGGGTTGGTCTGTAGCTACGGCGAGGAGAGGTTTTCGAAGGAGGGCTGGCTCGGGTGTGGGTCGACAGGGTGGTGATGATGGTTGTATGGACAGGGTTGTTGCCGTATCGATGGGAATGGTGGAGGTCATGGGTCGTGAGGAGAGGTCGCAGGTCTTAGTATTGATAGTGGTAAAGGGCTACCGTTGTGTCCTGTGGGACACGGGACGGGGTGTCCGGCATGTCGGACACGGAGAGAATTTGTATTTGTAAAGGAAAATAAATAGTGGATGGGACACCGACACGATGCACCTTTGGGTTGTGAAAATTTGTGGATGAATAATGTGGAGGAGTACCTGCCTATTTAAGGATGTGGGAATTCTCACTTAGATATGGACTAGGAATATTTAAAACCCAAGTAGATAAATCATCTATTTAATTAAAATCAATCAAATCAAATCCAATCCAAATCCAATTAAATCTAATTTAATTCCCTTAGTTTAAAATCAAATCAATAAATCAAATTTCAATTATTTAACTATTTAAATAAATACATAAATTCAAATCAAGATTTAAATGGCCACAATAACTTCCAAATATATTTTAAAATACCAATAATAATAATTTGAAAATAATAAATTTTTTAAATATCTTTTTGAACAATAAAATATTATTAATAAATCTAAAAAATTATACTTTATTTAAAATAGACCAATAAATTATTACGAAATATATGTATGCAAAAATATTCTTTACATAATTAGGCTTTTCTAGTATACAAAAAATTATTTATTATTAATAACTTTTAGAAACAAAGGCTTTTTATAGCAAGAATATTTATAATATTTTGAAAGTGTATAATAAAATAGAGAAAAATATTTTTCTAAAACATGTACGCTCGCACTATTCGCATCGTCGAGCAATTACGAAAAATAAAACGTCGTGCGCGACGTACAATACGACTACGCGACGTACAATACAAAATTTTAAATCGATACCAAATTTAATAATAAAAAATAGTAGAAATTTAGGAGTTTTACATGAAGTATGCATGCATATGGGATATGAATGAATGATATATATAGGTGTTAAGGTAATGTATGTATGTATTCACATATATTTGAGTTAAATATATGAGCTTGTATGTATATATTTATGTATGCATATATGCAGGAATGAATGTAATATAATGTAGATGCATATATGATATGTATGTAGGTATGTACGCAATGTATGTATGTATACATGATATGTATGTATGCATGTATACAATGTAAGCATGTATGAATGTATATATGTATATTGTGTATCCATGTATGTATGTGTGGATACATGAATCAAGTATGTATATAGTGATAACATGAATGAATGAATGAATGTATAAATGCATGAATGAATGTCATATATGAATGAATGAATCAATCAAAGGTATAAGTAAATATAATGCATTGTAATGAATGTAACATATATAATGTATAAAAGTATGTATGTAAAGCGTGAATGTATATATCTATATAACTATATAAATATGCATGATGTAACATATGTCTATATATATAAATATGTATGTAATATGGATATGCATGTATGTATGAAGGTATATATTTATATATAGTATCTATTTTATATTATGCATTGATGTGGTTCACATGGCCTTGTGATTGTGTGAGTGCTAACCTAGGCTTGGTTAGGCCTAGTGAGACTTGTTAGACTTGTTTGGGCTAGGACTTGACCTAGTTGACCTAGTTTGACTAGTGTGGTTGACTAGAGTTGACCAAGTGTTGACTTTAGTCTAGTTTGACCTAGACAGCATGCAGATACATTGTACATTTTATTTATCATCTTTCATATACATCTTGACCTGTGTTGCTCTAACTAGGACTCTGTGACAACTGTAACACCCAGTTTTCCAAATGAGGGTATTTTGGTCATTTTTAAAATTTCAGAATTTAAATTGAATTATTATTATTATTTATAATTATTGTGATTTTTAAAATAATTGTTTTGGTGTTTTAGAGACTTTGACTTAAGTTGACCTTGTAGACTAACCTAGTGGCTAACCTAGGTCTTGACTAAGAGATTAGGATTTGAGAACCTAGGTTGACTTAAGTTCATGAGGATGAACTCATTGTGATTAATTTGGTGAAATTAGGAATTAGTTTAGTCTAAGAATGGCTTGTGAAGTCACAAGTCATAATCATGACTTAAACTAATTAGGACTCAACCAACTTGGCAAAACCCTAGATCTAAACCCTATGGCCAGCCACATGACAGCCCCCCCTTCTATAAATACTCTCCTAGGGATTAGGACTAGCCTCTCTCCTAGGGTTTATCAAGTTTTTAGAAAGAGGTAAGTTCCATCTTCATAAATTCCTATTAAATTCATTTCAAGTCCTTTTTCTTCAAACAAATTCCAATAGGCTCTAAATATTGTGTTCTTGCTGTTGGAAATAAGTTTTGATAGGGAGCAAACAATTTGGAGAGCTTTTGGTGGTTTGAGAGATCCTTCTCTTTGGAGCTTTTTGGGGGTTTGAACACCTATAGGTATAATCCTATTTAATGCCTTTAAATTCTGTCAAAAATCATTTTAGGAATGTCCCTAGCCTAACTATAGGAATAGGGTTTCCCAAGTTTTCGTGTCGTTTCGTGTCCATTCTGGACACGTATCAGTGTGTATCACTGAGTGTTTGATGAAATGCCCCAATGGGCATTTCGTGTGAGATTTTGAAATCCATTTGAATAGGAAGCTAGCCCTAGGTGTCGTCTAGGGATTCCTTGTGTCGTGTGCTGTTATTCGTGTTGTGTCGAGTCGTGGGGAACACGGGACACGCGAGTGCGGGTGCGAGCGCACGGGCACAGTGCGTGCCCTGCTGCTCGGGGGCTATTGCGCACTCGTTTCTCCACGTAGACACGTGAAATTTGGTATAAGGATAGGGGAGATGACTGACACGAGGCTCGCAAAGTTTCACGAGTCCTCGTGTCGTGTCGGACACGGTATTCAGGGTGCACTGGGCAGCTGTGTGTGCGTGCGTGTACTGTGTGTTGTTCTGTTGGTTTAAATCAATTTTTAATGTTTTAAATTATGTCTAAATGTTTAGCTAGATTCTAAATATCATGTTTAAATCCTTGCTACACCATGTTACACATTGTTTGGGTTTTAGATTTGTGTTTTGGTTCGAATCATTGGAAGAACATTGCACTCTGATACATGTTCTGAAACTGTATTTTCCCAAACAGTTTTAATCCTCTTTATGTTATTTTTTTTCATTGTCATTGATTCCTGCATGTTACATATTATATTAGCTAAGTAATTTTCACTCGAGCTTTGGATTGTATGTGGGATTAAGGCATTGGTTGTGAAGGTTCCTGTGTGCATTATTGTTGTCTTTTTTTTCCTGAAACAATTAACCTGAGATGTCAGCCCTCTAATTTTGAACTGTCAATAGCTGAGAATGTACTTTACTACTGAACTGATTTTGGGGTTGTTAAATGTCTGAGATTTATCAGTATAGAGGACTGTTGAACCCTTGTTGTGCTTTGAGCTCATTTCGAATTATTGTTGAACATTTGAATTCATGAAGGCTTTGGAAGGTGTAGAATGGGATTTTAGTTTTAAATTTGGATCTTAACTGTATGATACTTGTTATTACTTCCCATGTTTTTCCCAGTCTTCACATAACCTGAGATGCCACTGTCATTTGTTATGGAGAATTGTTTTTTTTTGCACTGTTCATTTGTAAACCTGGGATTAAATCCTGTGGGTGGTGTTATTGTGAACTGATTTCCTTTGTTCATTGCCTTGTGTTGAGATTCAGCATTAGTTAAGTTGATTGTTAAACCTGTGAATATAACTGTTGTCCAGATTGTTCTCTTTGTTACCTGGAAATGAAGTTGGACTGTGAAAGTTCATTGTATAACTTGAATTTCTCATTCATTCAAATTTCTGAAGTCTAAGGAGGCTTGGTTGTTTATTAAACTGATTTTCCTTCCTTTTCTTTTCAAGAGCATGAGTTCATTGTATTGATTCAATAGGCTAACTAATATTAATTCCTAATCTGAAACTGGGATTGATTCCTTTCCTTTCAACTATTGAACTGAGTTTTTTTTTAAAACCTGAGATTGTTTGAATGATTTTTGTTTAAACCTGATATGGTATGTTTTAGATTGTATAATGATTTAGTTGTGTTCAGCTCTTAAAACCTGAGTTTGGTTTGTTTTGCTAACTGAGTTTGATTCCCAGTCCCTTCTTTACCTGAAATGAACTTTCCTTTTTGTCCTGGCATTTAAATTAGTTTACTGTTGATATAGGATGCATTTCCAGTTATCTATTAAACTGAGTTTTGGTTTTAAAACCTGAAATGGAATGAACACAAACCTGAGTATTCCCTTTATTTCGAGAACAAAACCTGAGAATGAAATTAAACCATAATGTTACTTGATAAATTGATTTCCTTGTATTATATTGAAATGTTGGATATCATAGAAACCTGGAATTTAATGTTAAACCTGAGCATAGTTTCACTACATTGTTTAGTTGAGAACTGATTCTTCCTTTTGTCCTTGATTTCTGAGTTTGAAGTGTTCATAACCTGGGAATGATTCTAAACTATGTTAAATCGATTTCCTTCTCTTTGATTGACAAGAACATGAGTTACATTACATTGATTCAACTGTTTCCTTCCAATAGGCTATAAGCTGAGTTCACATTAATAGATTTCAATGAGTGACTGCAAACTGAATTTTCATGATTTGTGTAAACTGTTTTTGAACTGAAATGATTGCAAACAGAGTTCCAGATTTCATTCCCTTGTTAATTTGAGTTGTGACTTTTGGAGAGGGTAATGTTTTGTTGAAACTGTGATCCCCTTAACCATGATTCTCTATTACCTGAGAATGAAGGCTAATGGAATGTCTAAATTATTTGAACTGTTGGAGTTTTCTTTTGAATCAAATATGTGAATGCAGTGTTGCATTTTACCTGGGATCATGTTGGACTGACCTGGTGTTTGATCCCAGTCTCTCCACTGTGTTCCTCACCCTCTGCTACTCACTGTCACACTGTTTTGCCTTGACACCATGTTCACTCACATATCACTCACATGCCCATGACACTAACACACCCTTATGCTATATCATATACACACAACCACATTACACAGTATTTTCCTCACTGATTTCTCATGTCTGAACACACACACACATACACATGTTCTCATGAGTTTTTCCCTCACTCTCTATGTGTATATATATATATATATAAGCTTTGTTATATATATATACAAGCTTCCCTATATATATGTGTTTTGTATTTTAATATATATATGATATATATGGTGTCATGATATTGGAATATTTTGTGTTATGTTATAGTGTGAACATAGGGTATGGGTAATAGGGCTATAGGCTATATACTCTATTATAGATTTTAATCAATATACCAAAGTGTGTATTGGTGGGCTTGACATGGTATTGCCTAGATTAGCCTAGAAAACCTAGAATAGCCTTGTTAGACCTAGAATAGATTTGCTAGACTAGTGTAGACTTGTTCGACTTAGGTTTGACTTGGTTGACCTAGTTTGACTTCTAGGGTTGACCAGAGTTGACCAAGAGTTGACTTTGGCCTAGATTGACCTAGATTCATGTAGAACGCATTGTAGTGCATATTATTACCATTCTGGACTCATAGTGACTTGTGCTGTTCTAATAGGAGACAGACACCACTCCTCGGATAGTCTATATTCTCTCAGATTATCCGTTACAGGCGAGTACATTCTCTGATCATTTCATATCTTGTTTAGGATTATATTCCTGCTTTAGATTACTTTACATGATGCAGACACGTTGGAAACACGGATTAGTACTATATAGATCTGGTTGTGCGATGTTATCCCCTTAGCGGATACATCGGGTATTCGTGTTCGTGTACTTTATCGGGAACATAGTGTACTCCTTGTATTTGTTACATTCGTGTACGAAACGTGTGAATCGTGTATAATCATATTTTCACATGACCTTCGTGTACAATAACATAACGTAGCTGGATCCTTGTGTATTGATTGGGGCGGGGGAGTAGAAGTGGTTATGTATTCAATCCTGTAGATTACTCGTGTACAAACCTCTGTAGATTACTCGTGTATAACATCGTGCCGTCTACATAACCATCTTGTGCTCTGAATCACTAGCACTGTTAGTTCTCTATATATTGTAGCTATTTACTTACAGTCTCTCTCTTTTATCATATTATTCTTCAGATCCTGTATCTTACTCTCTAGCATGTTTATATTTCCTAACCGGTTATGATTTTGTTGAGATGTACTGTACTCGCTCCCGTCCTGACTGGACCTGTTGAAAATTTTACAGTGAATGATGAGGCTCTGGTGTCTATCCCTCTTGGTGCAGCATTAGACATCACTAGTAACTTGGACCTGCTGGCAGTTGATGTTACTTCCATTAGTTTAGGATTGCCTTACTATTTTGGGATTACTGTTTTAGACTTGAGATATTCTGAGATGTATTTATTTTAGTCACTTAGCTTTCTGGATTTGTATCTTGGTGATGTTACATTCCTGGTTGTTATCTATCTTTATCTTTCTATCTCATTCCTGTTCTATCCTAGATGTGGTTGAGTTATTTCTGTTATGTCACCCCCATTCGGGAGTATAACTGTATATTACCCTTATCTGTTAGATGTTATGACCTAGGACAGCGTTCTACCGCCGACACTGCGGCGTAGGCTGGACGTACCCACGTCACGTGCCCTTATTCTAGGGTGCGGGTCGTGACACGTTTTTAGTGGTGGCCCATGCAGGTCAGTTTATGTAGTGGTATTCGAACTAGAGTATCACTACAGCCTGCAGTAGGATTAGGATATATTTTAAGGGTACTCAATCACAGTTAGGATTCCTTGAAAGATTCCTGGGACGACCCTTGAGAATCTTATTTAACTTCAATTTGAAATCCTTTCCCTTGTTTTGTTCGCTCTCACTCCTTGATTATTGAATTTGATTTTTGTTGGATCGTTGTTGATTTTGATTTTTCCTATCGAGATGAATTTTATAGCCTGAGTTACGATATTTTCTGATAACATATATTGACGGGAATACAGGGATGGTAAGACGTCTACATGATTATGGAACCTGTAGTTTATCGCAGCCATATTAGCTGGCGTGGCGGAAACATGGAGACCTGGCTTCGGATGTACGTATCTTGGTTATGAGATTTGAAACTTCTCGCAGCTATACTAGTCGGCATAGCGAGATTTCCAGACGACATGATTGTAGAGGTGCATACCCTAGTTATAGAATCTATCGTTATTCGCAGCCTTGCTTACTGGCATGGCGAGGACTCTGAGTAACATGATTTTGGACAGACGCATATGATTATCAGATTGTATCTTGAGAAGGTTTTAAATATATCATCTCTATCGTACCATTCTGTTGTATAATTGTACCCCATCATCAAATAACTTAGGAGTAGGAGTATGAGTAGGAGTGGCCTAGCTGTTACTATAACCTTGTGTAACTTCTTACAATAAATTCTTCCTAATACAATGAATTGGTGTTTTTGCTAGACCTTGACTTAGATTTGATATTGTAACTCTGGTTTCAAAATAGTTCTTTTTTTTAAAAAACAGATAGGCCGAACAGATTTTATCATTATTTTCTTCTTGCCATTGATTCTTGTATTACCTAATATATATAGTGGACACAGATACTTGCCTGACACGTATGCATACTACACTTGTTTACCAACCTATCTAAATGCATGTTAACATGATTAATGTTAAGTTCTCAAAATCCTAGTATTCCAATATAGTGCAGTATTAGTGACTAGTTCTATGTTTCTCCATATTAAATTCGTAATTTAAATTTAAAATTTCATGTTATTAGTTTGCTTACATTACTACACATATATGTTATATACAGGGCTTTATTTCAAAAATTTTGGTTGAGTTTTGTGTTGAATTGTCAAATCTGAGACTGTGTACATAGTAAAACCCTTAACCTTAGATTCTAAGAGTTTAGTTCAAATTGCAGTTTAAAATTGTAATGTTTTGAGCCGTATACATGGTTGTGTGCAGGTATATAATGTTAGGTTCATACTCTTACATGTTAGGTTGTGGTTGTGGTAAACATTGAGTTGGTTTTGATGTTCGAATTCTCCAAAATTTTGAAAACTGAATTCATGTTAACATTTTTACACTGCTATCAATATGTGTAGTTCAATTTCGGATCTAATATGTAATGATGAGCTAAACTGAATGATTGAACCCCTTTTATTTTAAGTTTTAACCCATGTACACTTAACACTCTACACTAATGTTCACAACTGCCATGAAAACCTAACCCTTCATCTCTATGTTATGTTCATGTAGCCATATAGATATACTTATATATAGGGTTAGCCATGCATGTTGTGAGTAAATAGCTTGTGCCTTGTAGACTGCTTAACCAATATGCCATGAATAGTGTAACTTGATAGCTACAGTTGAGACTCAAATCCTCCTATACACTTTCATGTATATTTCATACTAACCATATCACCTTTACATAATGATAGCTTTTCCTCCTAATACTCTCTCTTCTATATATATTAGATTGTGATTGGATTCAATGCTATTGACTTTCGTTCCTTAAACTTTTGGTTTTGATTTTTTCTTAAATAGTACCCTTTATAGATGATTGGTAGTTGTCCTATTTTATTTTCTTGATAAATACCAGTTTTACAGATAGGATGGTAGACTGCTGTACAGCCTTAATGATTGTTGTGTTTTGTCCTTTCCAGTATGGCACCCATGACCCGAGCCTGTCGCCTGAGAGCAGCTGCAGCTACTGACAGTGTGCTTCCACCTCCTATTACTCAGGAGGTAGTGACCCCTCAGGCTGACCCAAGGGTAGTGGCACCTTCCGCCATCGAGGAGGTGTCAGCATCCTAACCAGAGAGTTTTCCACCACCTGTTACTCAGGAGAGAGTGGCAGTCTCATCTGAGACCAAGAGTCCTTCCCCGTCTCCTCCTCTGCCTCCAGGAGCAGTACCCCATACCATACCCTCGGCAGGTTTGTTTCCTGACGGAGCTCAGATATCCAGACTTCTCCGGGATCTGTTGGAGACACAGAGAGTTCAGACTGAGATCCTGAAGGAGCAGGGTCGTGGGATCCAACTGCTGTGGGATTTGGTACATTCAGGAGGGGAGCCTAGTTCTAAGAGGCCGAGGAGCAGTGTATACCCAGAGCCCCGTGAGCACCCAGACTATCAGCCTAGACCAGGTAACCCAGTCCAGAC
This sequence comes from Iris pallida, assembly GCA_029216955.1. Lineage (NCBI taxonomy): Eukaryota > Viridiplantae > Streptophyta > Magnoliopsida > Asparagales > Iridaceae > Iris > Iris pallida. The sequence goes on from JANAVB010042420.1 coordinate 11,452,279, forward strand.
TTCTGTTGAGCAGAGGCCAGCTGAGAAGGTGCCTACATGCACCTTCTGTAAAAAGCCTGGACATGTATGGGGCATCCGTAGGAAGAGAAGAGGAGTGTGCCTGTTGTGTGGGTCAGCTGCACACCGGCTGCGAGACTGTCCTGCTGCACTTATCCCAGCCAGGACTCCGCCTTCGGGAGGGAGTTCCAGCCACCAGACCTAGTTGGAGGTGAGTCCTTGACCTATATCTTAGCCAGTCTTTGAAATTGATACTGACTACCATATTGTTGTATGTTTTGATACCTTGTGATTGCCTAGTACTGTAGCATGTTGGTGTAACTAGATGAGACCCCAAACTGATATTACATGCCATGACCCCATAGGTTACATTTTCCAACTGGATGATTTAAATAGGTTTCTGAGACTTTGTTTGTGGGGGTTTGACCTAGGAGGGGTACGATCATTTTAATTTCGAGGACGAAATTTTTCTAAGGTGGGTAGGATTGTAACACCCAGTTTTCCAAATGAGGGTATTTTGGTCATTTTTAAAATTTTAGAATTTAAATTGAATTATTATTATTATTTATAATTATTGTGATTTTTGAGTGATTTTTAGAATAATTGTTTTTTGGTGTTTTAGAGACTTTGACTTAAGTTGACCTTGTAGACTAACCTAGTGGCTAACCTAGGTCTTGACTAAGAGATTAGGATTTGAGAACCTAGGTTGACTTAAGTTCATGAGGATGAACTCATTGGGATTAATTTGGTGAAATTAGGAATTAGTTTAGTCTAAGAATGGCTTGTGAAGTCACAAGTCATAATCATGACTTAAACTAATTAGGACTCAACCAACTTGGTAAAACCCTAGATCTAAACCCTATGGCCAGCCACATGACAGCCCCCCCTTCTATAAATACTCTCCTAGGGATTAGGGCTAGCCTCTCTCTTAGGGTTTATCAAGTTTTTAGAAAGAGGTGAGTTCCATCTTCATAAATTCCTATTAAATTCATTTCAAGTCCTTTTTCCTTCAAACAAATTCTAATAGGCTCTAAATATTGTGTTCTTGCTGTTGGAAATAAGTTTTGACAGGGAGCAAACAATTTGGAGAGCTTTTGGTGGTTTGAGAGATCCTTCTCTTTGGAGCTTTTTGGGGGTTTGAACACCTATAGGTATAATCCTATTTAATGCCTTTAAATTCTGTCAAAAATCATTTTAGGAATGTCCTAACCCTAGCCTAACTATAGGAATAGGGTTTCCCAAGTTTTCGTGTCGTTTTGTGTCCATTCTGGATACGTATCAGTGTGTATCACTGAGTGTTTGATGAAATACCCCAATGGGCATTTCGTGTGAGATTTTGAAATCCATTTGAATAGGAAGCTAGCCCTAGGTGTCGTCTAGGGATTCCTTGTGTCGTGTGCTGTTATTCGTGTCATGTCGAGTCGTGGGGAACACGGGACACGCGAGTGCGGGTGCGAGCGCGCGGGCACAGTGCGTGTCCTGCTGCTCGGGGGCTATTGTGCACTCGTTTCTCCACGTGGACACGTGAAATTTGGTATAGGGATAGGGGCGATGACTGACACGAGGCTCGCAAAGTTTTACGAGTCCTCGTGTCGTATCGGACACGGTATTCAGGGTGCACTGGGCAGCTGTGTATGCGTGCGTGTACTGTGTGTTGTTCTGTTGGTTTAAATCGATTTTTAATGTTTTAAATTATGTCTAAATGTTTAGCTATATTCTAAATATCATGTTTAAATCCTTGCTACACCATGTTACACATTGTTTGGGTTTTAGATTTGTGTTTTGGTTCGAATCATTGGAAGAACAATGCACTCTGATACATGTTCTGAAACTGTGTTTTCCCAAACAGTTTTAATCCTCTTTATGTTATTTTTTTTCATTGTCATTGATTCCTACATGTTACATATTATATTAGCTAAGTAAATTTCACTCGAGCTTTGGATTGTATGTGGGATTAAGGCATTGGTTGTGAAGGTTCCTGTGTGCATTGTTGTTGTCTTTTTTTCCTGAAATAATTAACCTGAGATGTCAGCCCTCTAATTTTGAACTGTCAATAGCTGAGAATGTACTTTACTACTGAACTGATTTTGGGGTTGTTAAATGTCTGAGATTTATCAGTATAGAGGACTGTTGAACCCTTGTTGTGCTTTGAGCTCATTTCGAATTATTGTTGAACATTTGAATTCATGAAGGCTTTGGAAGGTGTAGAATGGGATTTTAGTTTTAAATTTGAATCTTAACTGTATGATACTTGTTATTACTTCCCATGTTTTTCCCAGTCTTCACATAACCTGAGATGCCACTGTCATTTGTTATGGAGAATTGTTTTTTTTGCACTGTTTATTTGTAAACCTGGGATTAAATCCTGTGGGTGGTGTTATTGTGAACTGATTTCCTTTGTTCATTGCCTTGTGTTGAGATTCAGCATTAGTTAAGTTGATTGTTAAACCTGTGAATATAACTGTTGTCCAGATTGTTCTCTTTATTACCTGGAAATGAAGTTGGACTGTGAAAGTTCATTGTATAACTTGAATTTCTCATTCATTCGAATTTCTGAAGTCTAAGGAGGCTTGGTTGTTTATTAAACTGATTTTCCTTCCTTTTCTTTTCAAGAGCATGAGTTCATTGTATTGATTCAATAGGCTAACTAATATTAATTCCTAATCTGAAACTGGGATTGATTCCTTTCCTTTCAACTATTGAACTGAGTTTTTTTTTAAAACCTGAGATTGTTTGAATGATTTTTGTTTAAACCTGATATGGTATGTTTTAGATTGTATAATGATTTAGTTGTGTTCAGCTCTTAAAACCTGAGTTTGGTTTGTTTTGCTAACTGAGGTTGATTTCCAGTCCCTTCTTTACCTGAAATGAACTTTCCTTTTTGTCCTGGCATTTAAATTAGTTTACTGTTGATATAGGATGCATTTCCAGTTATCTATTAAACTGAGTTTTGGTTTTAAAACCTGAAATGGAATGAACACAAACCTGAGTATTCCCTTTATTTCGAGAACAAAACCTGAGAATGAAATTAAACCATAATGTTACTTGATAAATTGATTTCCTTGTATTATATTGAAATGTTGGATATCATAGAAACCTGGAATTGAATGTTAAACCTGAGCATAGTTTCAGTACACTGTTTAGTTGAGAACTGATTCTTCCTTTTGTCCTAGATTTCTGAGTTTGAAGTGTTCATAACCTGGGAATGATTCTAAACTGTTTTAAATCGATTTCCTTCTCTTTGATTGACAAGAACATGAGTTACATTACATTGATTCAACTGTTTCCTTCCAATAGGCTATAAGCTGAGTTCACATTAGTAGATTTCAATGAGTGACTGCAAACTGAATTTTCATGATTTGTGTAAACTGTTTTTGAACTGAAATGATTGCAAACAGAGTTCCAGATTTCATTCCCTTGTTAATTTGAGTTGTGACTTTTGGAGAGGGTAATGTTTTGTTGAAACTATGATCCCCTTAACCATGATTCTCCATTACCTGAGAATGAAGGCTAATGGAATGTCTAAATTGTTTGAACTGTTGGAGTTTTCTTTTGAATCAAATATGTGAATGCAGTGTTGCATTTTACCTGGGATCATGTTGGACTGACCTGTTGTTTGATCCCAGTCTCTCCACTATGTTCCTCACCCTCTGCTACTCACTGTCACACTGTTTTGCCTTGACACCATGTTCACTCATATATCACTCACATGCCCATGACACTAACACACCCTTATGCTATATCATATACACACAACCACATTACACAGTATTTTCCTCATTGATTTCTCATGTCTGAACACACACACACACATACACATATTCTAATGAGTTTTTCCCTCACTCTCTATGTGTATATATATATATATAAGCTTTGTTATATATATATACAAGCTTCCCTATATATATGTGTTTTGTATTTTAATATATATATAGGATATATGTGGTGTCATGATATTGGGATATTTTGTGTTATGTTATAGTGTGAACATAGGGTATGGGTAATAGGGCTATAGGCTATATACTCTATTATAGATTTTAATCAATATACCAAAGTGTGTATTGGTGGGCTTGACATGGTATTGCCTAGATTAGCCTAGAAAACCTAGAATAGCCTTGTTAGACCTAGAATAGATTTGCTAGACTAGTGTAGACTTGTTCGACTTAGGTTTGACTTGGTTGACCTAGTTTGACTTCTAGGGTTGACCAGAGTTGACCAAGAGTTGACTTTGGCCTAGATTGACCTAGATTCATGTAGAACGTATTGTAGTGCATATTATTACCATTCTGGACTCATAGTGACTTGTGCTGTTCTAATAGGAGACAGACACCACTCCTCGGACAGTCTATATTCTCTCAGATTCATCGGTTACAGGCAAGTACATTCTCTGATCATTTCATATCTTGTTTAGGATTATATTCCTGCTTTAGATTACTTTACATGATGCTGACACGTTGAAAACACGGATTAGTACTATATGGATCTGGTTGTGTGATGTTATCCCCTTAGCGGATACATCGGGTATTCGTGTTCGTGTACTTTATCGGGAACATCGTGTACTCCTTGTATTTGTTACATTCGTGTACGAAACGTGTGAATCGTGTATAATCATGTTTTCACATGACCTTCGTGTAAAATAACATAACGTAGCTGGATCCTTGTGTATTGATTGGGGCGGGAGAGTAGAAGTGGTTATGTATTCAATCCAGTAGATTACTCGTGTACAAACCTCTGTAGATTACTCGTGTATAACATCGTGCCGTCTACATAACCATCTTGTGCTCTGAATCACTAGCACTGTTAGTTCTTTATATATTATAGCTATTTACTCACAGTCTTTCTCTTTTATCATATTATTCTTCGGATCCCGTATCTTACTCTCTAGCATGTTTATATTTCCTAACCGGTTATGATTTTGTTGAGATGTACTGTACTCGCTCCCGTCCTGACTGGACCTGTTGAAAATTTTACAGTGAATGATGAGGCTCTGGTGTCTATCCCTCTTGGTGCAGCATTAGACATCACTAGTGACTTGGACCTGCTGGCAGTTGATGTTACTTCCATTAGTTTAGGATTGCCTTACTATTTTGGGATTACTGTTTTAGACTTGAGATATTCTGAGATGTATTTATTTTAGTCACTTAGCTTTCTGGATTTGTATCTTGGTGATGTTACATTCCTGGTTGTTATCTATCTTTATCTTTCTATCTCATTCCTGTTCTATCCTAGATGTGGTTGAGTTATTTCTGTTATGTCACCCCCATTCGGGGAGTATAACTGTATATTACCCTTATCTGTTAGATGTTATGACCTAGGACAGCATTCTACCGCCGACACTGCGGCGTAGGCTGGACGTACCCACGTCACGTGCCCTTATTCTAGGGTGCGGGTCGTGACAACAACAGTTGGCCATCTTTTCATATCAGCTGTTCAGGGTATCAGGCGAGTGCATTCTCTGATCATTTCATATCTTGTTTAGGATTATATTCCTGTTTTAGATTATTTTACTTGATGCTGACACGTTGGTAACACGGATTAGTACTATATGGATCCCTTCATGTGATGTTATCTCCCTCGGGAGTATCAGATACTCTTGTCTCGCGTGTTTCACTTAATCATGTATCTCATGCTTCTATTATCATGAATCTTCATGTATCAGCTTGTGATTCCTGTACTCTCATGAATCACAGAGCCTTCACGAATCTTCATGAATCACTCTTGAATCACCCTTTATGGACAAAGTAGTATAGTCATGAATCTTAACGTAACTTGACTGGATCCTTATGTATTGATTGGGGATGGGGGAGTAGAAACTGAGCATGTGAATAATTCCAAAGTAGAATAGTCATGAATCACCTCTTTAGTATAGTCATGAATCACCCTCCAGCTGTTCACATGTTTCATCTTGTACTCTGAATCACTAGTCACTGATTAGTTCTCTATTATATTGTAGATATTTACTTACAGTCTCTCTCTTTTATATCATATTGTTCTTTCAATTTCATGTATCTTACTCTCTAGCATGTTTATATTTCCTAACCTGTTATGATTTGTATGAGATATATTGTGCTCGCTCATGTCCTGACTGGACCTGTTAAAAATATTACAGAGGATGAGGCGCTCTGTACCACCTATTATGGGACTATCCTAGAGGATTACTGTGACTTGGAACTCCAGCAGGATCCATTAGCAGTGGATGACACACCATTAGTTTAGATTAGTCATTTTCAGTTGTATTTACTCTAGGGATTACTGTATTTGAGATTTGAGATGTTTTCTAGATTTGTGATATCTTAGACACTTAAACTTTTATCTGTTGTATCTCTATGTGGATTTTATTTCATTTATATCTATCCTATCGTTTTCTGTCTTAGATGTGATTGAGACTGTATTCTGCTATGTCACCTCCATTCTGAGTGTATATACTGTACAAGTACCTTATATTGTTAGATGATTGACCTAGGACAGCGTTCTACCGCCGATACTGCGGCGTAGGCTGGACGTACCCACTTCTCGTATCCTTACTCTAGGGTGCGGGTCGTGACATCTATGTCCCATTGGACGTATCGGTACGGAGCACATGGTGCTGACGGCACATCTGCCACATGGCGCATCCTTATTGGCCCGTCTGTTGAGTTCTTCGAGGCGTTAATGGCTATTTTGACTTGGTTGAATACGAAAAGGCATATTCATTGGTATTAATGCAAATTTATTGCACAGAATATGAGGAGACTGCCACTTGGCGCATGGGCGAGGGTTGCCCCGACCTATAAATAGCTTTGTGAAGAGTTTTGTTTCTCAGTTCACTTAACTTTCCTTCATGGAGACGAACTCGATCGGTCCCCTGCCTCAGCGAGTTGACGATGAACTCCTTTCGAAGACGAAGATGTGCCGAGTTGGTTTATTCACCATCGACCCTATTTTTGTACAAGCTTGTGAAAGTGACTGTTGTATCCAAATATCGGGATCGTCGTGTCCCGACACTGGCTGAAGGTGCATATTGCATCCAAAGATTGGGGCTGTCGTGCCCCAATTTTTGTTATGCTGGAAGAGCCGCAGGTCGGGGCTACTGGCCCCGATTTTGTTAGGCTAGAAGAGCCACTCCTCCTGCTAGAGTGACCGCATGTTGACGAGGAAGTGATTCGCTCTGACTATGCACGGGGATGCGCCTACGTTGAGATGTTATAATGATGCGCCTGGCTATGCACGGGGATGCGCCTACGCTGAGTGTTGGAATGATATGCCTGGCTGTAGCACTTGAGTGATGCGCCTGGTTGTATGTTGAAGTGATGCGCCTTGTTGTAGTACTGACAAGTAATGCACCTGACTGTAGTTTTTAGGAGTTGCTTTCTCTTTTGTAAAAGAATTCTCCTTTGTAAAAGATATGTAATAGACTTTCATATGAAATAAAAGCCCCATTTTTATGTCTCTACTTCTTTCCTATTTTCTGCTGTGCCAAATATTCTGTTCCTGGTGTATGTTGATTTCTGGCGCATGAGAGCTAGGGCGCATAGGAGTTCTGGTCTTAGATACGCCTGAAATTCCATGCTTCTATAAAACCCCCTTCAAAGTTTTCAAAACTTTCTGCCAAGTTTTGAAATACTTTGAACAAGAAGCTTGGATAGTCGTCGTTCTGGGCGCTTGTCCTCGTCTGGGCGCATAGCTCTTCTGGGCGCATGACCACTTCACACATTGCTGTGGGGACGCATGTTCTTTTTGGTTTTATACAAGAAGATAATGCCTCGAATTTTAGAAGATTAATAATAATCTTTTGGAAGATATACAGCCGTCAGTTTTACGAGACCCGAAGAGTTTTGCTGATGTCAGCCTTTATCGGTTCACGTGTGTGGCTCATGCCTATAAATAGGCGTCTGTGAGGGGGAGAAAGAGTCTTCTGTATTTTTTCCTTCTCCTTCTTCCTCTAGAGTCTTTGAAAAACCCTAGCTTCTTTTAGAGATGGCTCCTAAGACTCCCTGCGGTGGTGATGGCCGAGGAAGGGGCAAGGACAAGGAGCATATGGAGGTCGACGTGGAGGACATCCCCGTCGTCGCAGCGACGCCCGACGACGTTCGACCGGCGGTGATCGGTGGGTGATCCTTCACTTCCTTGCAACCCTTTTGGGGCGCGTGTGTGTGACTGAAATGAGTTGCATCCCCATTGACACGCCTAGGCTTTCTATTGCTAATGCGCATGGACTTTGTCCTGGTGATGTGCCGAAGCCCCTTCTGCTGATGCGCATGGACTTAGGTCCTGATGATGCGTCAAAGTTCTTTTTGCTGACTCGTATGGACTTAGGTCCTAATGATGCGCCGAAGCTCCTTTTGTTGGCACGCATGGACTTAGGTCCTGATGATGCGTCGAAGCTCCTTTACTGACGTGCATGGACTTAGGTCCTGATGATGCGCCGAAGCTTCTTTTGTTGACACGCATCGACTTAGGTCCTGATGAGGCGTCGAAGCTTCTCTTCAAATGTGCCTGGGCCTCGGCCCTGTGTGTGCGCCTTTGGTGAGCTTCTAACTATGCGCATGGGTTTCGACCCAGTTGATGCGCCAGATTGTTGATGCACCTCAGATGCTTGTTCGTGCTTCTAAGTCTTTTGCTAACTTTTCTTTGATTCTGTTGCAGTATCCATGTCGAAGGCAGAGGCTGTCATGAAGGAGGAGATACTGCCTCCTCTCATCAAATAGGAGCTAGTGACCGTTAAGGAGGAGGTGTTACCAAAAGTTGAAGTCAATGAAGAGCCGGTGACTGTCAGGGAGGAAGTTACTTCCTAGGTTGAATTTGCTGTCAAGGAGGAGCCACCGTCATAGGGTAGTAGCACCGGGAGTTCTGACCCTCCTGCCCCTGCCGAGGACCTTAATCAGATATAGCCTTCATATGCGAAATGGCTGAGGGAATGGTACATGCCTCAACGTAACTATGATCCCAGGCTGTGAGGATTCATTGGTTGCCTTGCAATTTCTGTTTTCGGGAATATGAATAAAGTCAATATTCCTATTTTGTTTTAGTATTTCTGTCTGAGATCCGAAGATGTAGTTTTTGTTTTGCTTCTTTTTGATGATGATGTAATCCTTTACTTCCTGCTTAAATGAAGAAATGAAGAACATTTTGCTTTGTTCATTCTTGTGATGAATCTTGTGATTTTTGGTGGACCTATTATCTTTTGTGCATCTTGGCTAGGTACAATAATAAGTTGAGAATGGGGGAAACCGACATATTTACTCAGAGGTAGTATGGACGTGGTAAATACGGGTTAATGGTAGAGTTTTCCTACTCAGAGGTAATATGGACATGGTAGGAATGAACTCTGTAGGGATGTATAGAACAACTCAGAGATGATGTGGACGTGGATGTTTGTAATCCCCTTTCCCAAAATTCTAATATATTTTTATTTTATTTTATTTGAACTACGATTTTGAGTTTTATAAGTATTTAATTTATTGATTATTATTGAAGGCCCTAAGTCATAGTTAGGATTAGAGTACAAGATGACTAGAAATCGTGGCACGGATAGCGTTATCACGTGCTTTGACTAGTGTTTAGCCATGGTAGAGGAATGCCAAGCCATAAGTGTGTCCTAACTAGAAAAACCAGGCCAAGTTGCGACTTAACCTCTAAAGACGTTTTAATTATTTATTATTTAGATTATTGACTTTTAGGAAACCCATTTGTACCAAACTAGCCCGGATAGGACCTGGACCAAGCCCATGTAGTCGGGTAGTGCGTCTCAGGACGCTCTACAGAGATGTTATGTACGGAAATTAGTCAGTGTGGATATATTCTATGTGTATGCATATGCTTCGTATTTTATTTGGGGATTGACATATATTCCTATGTATTTGTTAAATCTATAATGCAGGTGTTATTGACAATTTAAGATACTTGTTATGTTTTATATACACTATAAATATGAGAGCATACAATATTTTATACATACTAGAGCATATATAAATTGAGTATATAATTATTGGTAGAGTGCATATATAGATATTTATAAATAAGACTTTATTAATAAGAATTTAGATATGTTAGAATTATTCTTGTACATATATCTTGTATATATAAATACTGCTCGGATGATTTTTGGGATTATTAGTCTCTGTATATAAAGACTATATATATATATATATATATATATATATATATATATATATATATATATATATATATATATATATATATATATATATAAAAATATATATATATATATATATATATATATATTTTATATATATATATATATATATATATATATATATATATATATATATATATATATATATATAAAAATATATATATATATATATATATATATATATTATATATTTTATATATATATATATATATATATATATAATGGAATGGTAAAAAAAACTAAACTAAAACCCCCACACCACAGTCCGAATCCTAGCCCATCCCAGGCCCGAGCCTGACCCCCTATAGCAAAGCAAGCCGACTGTATATATGAATTGGAGATCGAGAGAAAGAGAGGGAAACCCTAGCCGACGCCTAACACCAACCCTAACCAACACCCCACGACCTCCCTGCCACCCAGGCGAGCCCCCCCCCCCCCCCCCCCCCCGCCGTGGTGCAGCCGTCGATCACCAGCCAGGGCCGCGGTAGCGCGCAACTAAAACAGCAGCCGCAGCGGTAGCAGAAACAATAGCAGCCGCAGACGCATGATTTTTTGTGGCGTGTTTCTCGACCATTCAGTGATCATTTTGTGTGCCGTCTTCGCAGGTACACACACAACATATACGACTTCAATCATCTTCAATTAGCTCAAAATTATATGCCCTAGATTGCACGATATATCGACCCAAAGTCGAACCAAAACTGTTCGAAATTCAGAACAGAGCATTAGGCGAATATCCCAACTTGGAAGCCATTTTTTTGCCAGGATATTCGGTATTCATGAAAAGTACCTGAACAACCTTTTAGACAACATAATCGAGATGGAGACCCCATTATCGGTTTTAATTCTAGTTGTTTTCACAGCAATAGATTTCAGGTTGAAAAGGAAAAAAATAATTTTCTAAAACATTAAATTTCAATAAAAATCCTCCGATACCACGTACGTCCTGCCAAACCGGACGACTTGGTCACGAACCGAAAGCATCAAAAGGTGCGTATCGACTTCATGGATGTGTGAGCTTTGACGGAATTCAAATTGGTCGCATGTGTGCGACGAATTTAATGTGTATCCGTCAAAATTCACCGTATCGACCTCTTTGTAAATTTGCCAATTACTTTGTGCACGTTCGTCAGATCGAGATGAAACTTGTGCCAACAGGACCGTATCATTTTTTGGTCCTGTATGCCAAGTTTGGTCCGATTCTGAGACAGTTGATCGGAACAACGTTTTGCGGGCCCCACGATCTGTCTCAACGGGCGATTTTGTGCACGGGCCGTCGGAATCCAACTTTGGACATACGGTTGGGTTCGTATTATCAAAACCAATCCGTAGACATGTAGTTTGACGACTTTAGAGACCATTGACTCTAGCATACTTTTTGGTACAAAGTGGGTCCAACGACGAACATCGTTTTAGTCCGAAATTACCGTTTTGCCCTTGTGTCCAGAATTGGAGTTAAGGACAGGCAATTCTAGCTAATTTGACTATTCTGAAAATGTTGGTAATATTTATTTCAGCATTCGGAGACTTTTACATGTGTTGACTTTAGTGACTCATCCGAGTGGTTGTACTATCAGTTTCACCAGCACATGACCTCAGACGAGTACATCTCTGATAGTTTTCATATTTAATTATCTCTATGAATCATATACGTAGTTGTGTTTCACATTGATATTTTATTGGTTCTTGTCACAATGTTACACGAGATAGTAGTTATGGATTCTTTACATGTTGTTCGTGACCAATATATTACCGTGTTCGTGACCTGTTTTGATCCATGAGTACTAGTCGGGCAAGAAAATACTCTAGACATGTAAACAAACCCAAAACTATTTGTGTCTGGTAGCAGTCCCATACTTCACGTACGGGGTGTCGGATCTTATTCGTGCGAGATAGCAGTTGCACATTTCATGTGAGGGGTGCCAGATTTACCCTTAGTTGTTTACATGTCGAAGTAGTATTTCAACTCACTAGATAGATACAGTTTCTGGTTCTACATTATACATTGTTAGCTACATGTCTACTTTATTTTAGTAATCACTTGTCATTTTCACCATGCTCAACTTTTGCCATGATTCCATGCTTAGTTTTTGCCATGATTCTATGCTTATCTTTTCGTCGTGTACTTTATTATTATTTACAGATTTATGAATTTTGTCATTTATTGAAACTATTGTGAGAATGTACTCATTCCATTCCTGACTGAAAACCAACATTTTTTAGGTTTAGCCGCGATCACTCTTTGCATTGGGAAGGCATGGGTACGCTGAGGTCAACCTAGATAGTTGAATTAGCGGTCTTTTCTATTTTGTGAGATATTGTATTTTTCTAGCAAATGTGAAGTTGGGAAACCTTGTAAATTTATAAATTTGATTTAGTATTATGAATGAACAATATATGTTACATTTTATGATTTTGAGCATCTTGGCCGTTACAGCGTTCTACTGCCGACTCTGCGGCGTAGGCTGGCTTGGACACGTCTCGTATCCGAAAAGCGGGTGCGGGTCGTAACAAGTTTTTGTGGTGGTCCATGCAGGTCGATTTTCGCAAAAGATTACGAACTCGTGGTAGTACCATATTAGTCATACTACTGCGAGGCTGCGACTAGGAAATGCTCATTCACAACTAGGAGTAAGTCAATTTTAGGAGAATGGTTAAGACTAGGAATCCCTAGTTTAATTTGACAATTGGGTAGTTAAGGTTGCTACATATGCCTCATCGAATTCTAAATCCTATTAGATGATTTTCATAAAAGGATGCACTATTGTATTCTGGTTCGATAGTATTTCTAAAGTGGGTAGATTCGTAACCTCTCTTTCCGAAAGTTTGGAAAATATCCTTTTATTTATTTGTTTGAAATAAAATGTGATTTTTAGAATTTTATAAATATTTATTATAGAAGGCCTTAGTGTCACGACCCGCACCCAGTGTAAGGGCACGAGAAGTAACGAACGCCCAGCCTACGCTGCAGTGTCGGCGGTAGAACGCTGTCCTGAGTCACAGTATCTACTACAGTCTAAAATAAACTCCGAATGGAGAGTAATAATAAGTAACTCAATCACAATACTAAGATGGAATAGAATAGAATTCACAAGAGAGACACATCATAAATAGAAGTCTAGGTGTAAACCACCCGAAAAAATCTCAAGTACAACTCATAAAATCTCAAATAGAAATACAATAAATACTAAGTCACAGCTAGACTATATACAAGTCCTCAGCGACTACTGGATCCTCTTAAGGTCCACGTTGCCAGTGTCATCTAAGCCAATGCCATAATAAGTAGGGCAGTACTCCTCATCAATACCTGTAAAAATTTTAACATGCCTAGTCAGGACGGAACGAGCACATATCTCTCACAACAGTTCATAGCATGAATGGACATATAAAGCAAGCTATAGAAAACTATACATGAATCGCTGTAAAGAATAATCAACAAGAGAGAGAGAGACTATAAAATGAGATATAATATGATAAATAGAGAAATGTAACATTCTACGTGATTCAGAGCATGAATTGGTTATGTAAACAGCTTGGGTTGCACATGGATACAGCTAAGGAGTGCACATGGATAACAACTACTGGGGATAATGATCACATAACCAACTACACTCTCCCTGCCCCAAATCAATACACAAGGATCAATGCATGTTATGTTATTGCACATGGATATCAACTACTGTATACATGGAGCTCATATGGTCATGAGTGTACATGAATAACATATGAGTGCACATGGATAAATATGAATACATGGAGTACATGATGGCCATGATAAAGTACATGAACATGACATACTCGATGTATCCGAGAGGATAATATCGCATGAAAAGATCCAGAGGGTACTAATCCGTGTGAACATCGTGTCAGCATCAAGTATACTAGTCTATAACAAGAGAACATATCCAAAGAAGTATGAAAAGATCAGAGAATGTACTCGCCTGGCAAATCGAACTGATGATGATGAGGTGTAACTAAACTGGGGCAATGTAAATCTATTTAAAATACACACATGTCACAACCAAGTCCATAACATCAAGAGAAATAGCTACAATGCAAGACTACATGCTTCTAGGTCCATTTTGGTCAAAGTCAACCCTCGGTCAACTCTGGTCAAATCTGGTCAATGCTGGTCAAAACTGGTCAAACCTGGGTCAACTGGTCCGTCTACTAATTTCTAGGTCATACACAAAATTCTAGGTCATTTGGAGTTCGTTTGAGTTGAATTGGATCAAGTTTGACCCAAAGTTGACTTTTGTCAATTTGGTCAACTTGTCGGCCAATTCGACTAAACTAAGCTCGAAATGATAAACCAAATCTGTCCTAGGGCTCCTATTGTCATATACACAACTACAATCTAATCTAAGAGAATTAACAAGCATAAATATATATATATATATATATATATATATATATATATATATATATATATATATATATATATATATATATATATATATATATATATAATACAAACAAAAACCCAAATCTAACAAAAAGTGGTGTGTGCGTGTGTATGTACTGGTGCTTACTGAAAATAGGATAAAATATGAGATTAATAATATTAAAACATAATCATGGTATTACCCAAATTACTATACTATTATATACATCTATATAAAGTAAGAAACTACTTATATATATATATATATATATATATATATATATATATATATATATATATATATATATATATATATATATATATATATATATATATATATATATACAAAAGCTCAAATGGAAGGATACGCAATGATGCGAGATACTTAAAAAGTCTAAAATCTGGAATAACTCCCCCTCGACCCATTCTCCACGTATATGTGTTAGGAATGGGTTTCAACGGGGTTATACATATATATATAGTTTAATATATGCATAAAGCTATATATAGAAAGCACATATACTCATAAATGATGGAAAATTGTGAAACAAAGCCAAAAGTTGGTTCTCACATATTTGAAATATCATATAAGTCCTGTAAACTCAGAATTTAGAAGCTAAAACGTTGGAAATCAAAATATCACATATCACCTAAAAGTCGAAATTAAAGAAAACGATCCAATTCACACAACGACCCAAAATCCAAAATACACCAAACGAACCCGCGAAACTTGGCATACACGTTGGCCTCGACCCACGTGATGCGTTCGTATACTCTCGGGTTCGAAATCGTGTCTGTGTCGTGTCCACAGAACGCGTACCAGAATTTTCTGATACCGCGTGGTACGATTGCGTTCTCGCTCGTTTGAGCGTCGCACACGCAACGAAATGCCACGTGCTTGTGCACATAGCTGGAGGGTCCTGGGGTAGGTCTAGGACACAACGACACAGCGACACAATGCGCCAAAGTGGCGCACACAGCCCCCGTACCCGCGTGGCCTGGTGCGCGCGCGCGCGCCCGCGCGCCCTCGTGCGCGTGGTGCCGGCCTCGCTGCTCCCTCGTCGGGCAACGTCGCGACTTGGGGTTCATCCTACTGGTCGTCTAGGTCTAGTTCTAGGTCAACATGTTTCGGGTCCTGGAACGGGTCTTCGCTGCGTTGTATGCGCGCACGAAGTCCGTCTCCGCGACAAAAATGACAGGCTGAATGCACAGTGGCTGAACGGTGCACGCGTGATATCTCCGCGCTCGCTCAACGAACAGTCATGAAATTTTACGAACATGAGGGCAGAGGTTGCCCCCACCTGCTCACAAATTTTCACACAAAAATACGCTCTATGCATCGTGCAATCACACGCGGACAGCGGGGCACGCACGGCCTCGTGCACGGGATCCGTGCACGTGCGTCCGTTGCCCGAAATGCCGCTGAAACGATGTCAAGCCCAAAACCGTCTTCAAAAAAGTTTATCAAAATCATATTATCTAAACATCCATGAAGACAGAAACGTAAAACAACAACTTTCTATCCTAAGCGGCATTTCGTCGAACACGTGCCATAAGGGACCGACACGGGCTCGATACCTCCATCAAACGGAGTCGAAATTCCACCAAATTTCGTAGGCAAGGCTAGGGCACCTATATGGACGCAAAAATGAAGAAAAAAACCAGATTTTCAATGGTAGATTAGGATTTACCTATTGAGTGTCAAAACTCAATGATCGGGGCTCCTCGGTTGTCGTGTCGGCCGATTTCCCTCCAGCGAAAACCTCCGTCTCCACTCTAGAAATGCTCCAGCAGATCCTCCTCTCCTCGACGAGCGCAACGGAGTTCGTTTGGGAAGAAACGAACTCCGGATGAAGGAATTTTGAGTTTTTGAGAGATGGATCTTTTAGGGTTTCTTGGTGGAGGCTCACAATTTTCACAAATAATGAAAAGAGGAGGGGGTGCTGCTGTGTTGGGCGGCCTAGGGGATGTCTAGGGGTTAGGGTTTCACTTGGGCCATCTCCTACTCAATTAGAAATGGGCCCAAGTCAAAAAGCTTAAAGGCTTACATGCAAAAAAGGCTAATTAAATAATTAAAAGCCTTAAAAATAATCTAATGCACAAATTAAATTCAAAAAAAAATGAAATAAAATTCTAATGCATGGTTAGGCCCCTATGCAAGTCCACGAGGGTTAAACCAGTTGCTAGCACAACACAAGTCAACATATCTAGAAAATCACAAAAAGGCCAAAATGGCTAAAATGACCAAAATCATCTAAACTACTCTAAAAATAGAGATTAAATCTAAATAAATATTTAAAAACAAAATGTGAATTTTAATTACATTATTAGGCTTCCAGTGAAGGTTGACTAAGGTCAAACTACCAAGTCACCAGTCTACAATCAATCAAATCACACTGCAATCAATCTAATTAATAAATAGATAAAAAATCAAATAAAAATCATAAAAATTCAAATAAATCACAATTACTAAAATACCCTTGTAATTGAAAAGTGAGTGTGATAAATCTACCCTCCTTAAAATAATTTCGTCTTCGAAATTAAAATGATCCTACTCCTTCTAGGTCAAAATCCCCAACAATCATGGTCTTAAGAAACTTATCTAAATCATTCAGTTGGAAAGATATCATACATGATTATAGCAGGTAATATCAGTATGGGGTCTCATCATCTAGCCATTATAGTCATACTAGTTCAAAAGTAGTCATAAGATATCAAGCATACAAACATTATGGAGAGTACAGTAATCATCAAGATAGGAATAAGGTATGGGTCAAGAACTCACCTCTACTAGATCTGGTAGCTGGAACTCTCTCCCGGAGGTAGGCCTCGACTAGGGACAGGTGTAGTAGGACAGTTTCGTATCTTGTGTGCAGCTAATTCACAAAATAGGCACAATCATAGTCTCTTCCTACAATCCTTCCATACGTACACAAGCTTCTTACAGAAAGTACAGGTAGGCACCCACTCAACTGGTCTCTGCTGGACAGGAATCTGAACTGGATAGGCTGGTCTAGGTTGAAAGTCTGGGTACTCCTGAGGCTCTGGATATAAACTGCTCCTCGCTCTCTTGGGACTAGGATCCTCCCTCGAATGTATGTAATCCTACAACAGTTGAAAACTGAGACTCTGCTCTCCCATAAGCTCAGCCTGAAGTCTCTGCACATCCTGAAGGAGTCTGTAAATATGAGCTCCATCAAAGATGGCATGGGGTACCACTCCAGGAGGCAAAGGAATGCCCTCAGTCTCCGGCTGAACTGCAGTCCTCTCCTGAAGGATAGGAGATGGGGAAAAAATTCTCCGGTGAGGCTGCTAACACCTCCTGAGCAATAGAAGGGGAAAGTACAATCTCGGTCTCATCCAGAATTATAGCTGTGCACTAGGGACAAACTCTGGTCATGGGTGCCATTCTGGAAAAAAATAAGGAAAATAATAAATCATCGGGCTATAAGACAGTCTATCATCCTATATGAAAACTAATGATTATAAAAAAAACAACTGGAATTAACTATATAGGGTTACTATTCTAAAGATGATCAAAATCAAAAGTTTAAAGCACGACTGTCAATAACACTGAAATCCAAGAACACTATATATATATATATATATATATATATATATATATATATATATATATATATATATATATATATATAAGAAATTTTAGTCTCGATATGATCTAAGTTGATCAAATCCAGGATGAATCGAGGTTTGGGAAAGATGGAGAACGAGGTCATTGAAGTCTGAGCATGAGTATCCAAGATTTGGAAATCCATGTCACATTTGAATTAATTCAATTGAATAAGGTTCCAAAGATTGGATGATAAGGGAATGACCAAGTCGACTGGTCACGATCAAGGGTTTAGAATTCAACACTATTAAAATCTTAAAGGATACTGCGAGGATATAGAAATAAGTCAATATCCTCCTTTTAATAAGGAAGCTAAATGTGATACCCTGGGTTGACCTATTAAGTACAGTGCCTTGTCTTTCTGAAATATGTGAAAGACAAAAGCAAAAAGAGTTCAAAAACGATGCTATTGAGTACAATACGTGGTTCATAGACGACAAAAATAATTCAAAGAGAATTGCCAAAGCTGTCATGGATGAGACATATGCCCTAGAGTCTCATCCACGTAGAGTAATATATAAAAATGAACCAAAGTGCACTAGGTTGATCAGACCATCATACACCGGTTCTGATTAGACAGTATGTTAGTGGGTCGACCCAATAAAATATGTCATGATCAAGCTCGAAAAAGAGATAAGCTTGCAAAACTAAGGCTAAATTAGCAGCATAAGGTAGTCAAAATATAAGTAAGGGAGGTAATGATGAAGAAGAAAAATAGTCCAAGATCATTAACTAAGCTGGTCAAGCAATCAAGATAAGGTACAAGGTTAAGCAGGAAATAAGAAGAACACCATCACATGTCGGGTCGAAAGAACTGAGTCATGGTTGGATCTCGAATTTAAGTCAGAAAGTAATTTAGTATCATGGTAAGGGTTCAAGAGGTGACAACTAATACAAGAATAAAGGAAATCAAGTTGAAGCATGAAATAAATTTAATTAAGAATCCAGTGAAATAATTTAGGGACACAGTTCTAAAGGGAGAATACTGTTAAGGAATGATCAAATATAAACGGTTAGAAAATCACAATAAAAGATCTATATTTGAAGGAAGGTTGAGTAAGTCAATATTGAGATACAGTCCCATAGTTTGGCAGACGACTAACAACACTGGAGTATATACTACTATCATAGTCATGAGTGATATGGCAATTAGTGTGCAACACTTCTATCTCATTAAGGTTACCTTGGTGGCCTACCATTACATTCCTTTAAAAAGAAATTTCAAAATAACTACCTCAATTGTATTCACTCTAAGCCATCCAATCTAATCACGACTAACATTTAAATCCTTTTCACAAACCTCATAGTAACTTTTATCACATTACTACTAACCTTTCCAAAATTTAACATTTCAATCCAACTTTAAACTCCAGAGTTAATGAATCATGAATCCATAAAATTTTATATCACTTCATAAATTTAAAAACTCCTAACTTGTCTCAAATAATCCTCAAGATAGACACTTAGCTTATCACGGCAATCTAGCATTTACAGCTCAGTATTTTAACGCACTTATCAACCATAATTTCTCTTTCTAAGTCATTGAAACATAATCACTACTTCTTAAACCAAAATCTGAATAAATTTTTAAATCTCCAATCAATTGACACGATTCCAAATTTGAGATTTTTTTTTTCAAAACAATCGTTCTCATATCTTCCCGATCTTTTAAACCAAATTTTAATATCATTACTTCCACTTAAATTTGAAATTCATAAACATATACATCGCAACTTGTACGACTCAAATTAATAGTTTATACTGCCACCCCCTTTTTTATATCATTATCCAACCAATCTATATACGTTCAAAGATGTATAATCATATTCCAATAATTCATGAATCACATCAATTCCTGAAATCGATTTATATAGATTCTAACCATTTTTCTCCAATATTAAAATATAATATTATAATCCTCTGGTGATTACTACTTAGAATCTTCAAGATAAATTTTCTTGGTAATATCCCAACTTACAAACTACTAATCATTAAATCATCCATTTAGAAAAATGTCCTTGTAACTTAATCAAAGTCTTCATGTATTCCAATTCCTTAATGTAATCCTTCTAGCCATGTATTTGATCAATGAGTATATAGCAGTGTAGCCATCTTCCTAACCATTATTAAACACAAAGAAATAAGGGTATTGGTGAAAGGAGTTCAAACGAGATGCAAGAATCGAGGGAGAAAGGTGGACTAAAGTAAGGAAAAGGGAATCTAAATCGAAGCTCACAATGAGATTCTCAAGGGTCGTCCCAGGAATCTCTCAAGAAATTCTAACAGTGATAGAGTATCCTCTCATTCTAACACCTTACTTCTATACTCTATAGCAGGCTCGTAGTAGTATAATTAAATTGTCGTACTACCACGACATCGCACTAATGCGAATCTGGTCCTGCATGGACCGGAGGGATGAAATCTTGTCTCCTTAATTATCTTGAAGACAGATCGAACAAGGAATCAATTACTGAAAAAGAAGCGAAATCATCAAAGGAGGGCAGTTGTTTTCAAAAGGAGACAATTAACAGCAAGAATTTGATAAGAGTTTTTCTAATGTGATTGAGTACCTTAACTTATATCTTATATCCTACTGCAGGATGTAATGATACTCTAATTCGAGTACCACTACGAATCACACTAGTTATGATTGGGACTGACCTGCATGGGCCACCACTAAAAATGTGTCATGACCCGCACCAAGTGTAAGGGCACGAGAAGTAACGAACGCCCAGCCTACGCCACAGTGTCGACGGTAGAACGCTGTCCTAAGTCACAGTATCTAATACAGTCTAAAATAAACTCTGAATGGAGAGTAATAATAAGTAACTCAATCACAATACTAAGATGGAATAGAATAGAATTCACAAGAGAGTCACATCATAAATAGAATTCTAGGTGTAAACCACCCGAATAAATCTCAAGTACAACTCATAAAATCTTAAATAGAAATATAATAAATACTAAGTCACAGCTAGACTATATGCAAGTCCTCAGCGACTACTAGATCCTCCTAAGGGTCCACGTCGCCAGTGTCATCTAAGCCAATGCCATAATAAGTAGGGCAGTACTCCTCATCAATACCTGTAAAATTTTTAACATGCCCAGTCAGGACGGAATGAGCACATATCTCTCACAATAGTTCATAGCAGGAATGGACATATAAAGCAAGCTATAGAAAACTATACATGAATCGCTATAAAGAATAATCAATAAGAGAGAGAGATTATAAAATGAGATATAATATGATAAATAGAGAAATGTAACATTCTACGTGATTCAGAGCAAGAATTGGTTATGTAAACAGCTTGGGTTGCACATAGATACAGCTAAGGAGTGCACAAGGATAACAACTACTGGGGATAATGATCACATAACCAACTACACTCTCCCTGCCCCAAATCAATACACAAGGATCAATGTATGTTATGTTATTGCACATGGATATCAACTATTGTATACATAGAACTCATATGGTCATGAGTGTACATGAATAACATATGAGTGCACATGGATAAATATGAATACATGGAGTACATGATGGCCATGATAAAGTACATGAACATGACATACTCGATGTATCCGAGAGGATAACATCGCATGAAAAGATCCAGAGGGTACTAATCCGTGTGAACATCGTATCAGCATCAAGTATACTAGTCTATAACAAGAGAACATATCCAAAGAAGTATGAAAAGATCAGAGAATGTACTCGTCTGGCAAATCGAACTGCTGATAATGAGGTGTAACTAAACTGGGGCAATGTAAACCTATTTAAAATACACACATGTCAAAACTAAGTCCACAATATCAAGAAAAATAGCTACAATGCAAGACTACATGCTTCTAGGTCCATTTTGGTCAAAGTCAACCCTCGGTCAACTCTGGTCAAACCTGGTCAACGCTGGTCAAACCTGGGTCAACTGGTCCGTCTACTAATTTCTAGGTCATACACAAAATTCTAGATCATTTGGAGTTCGTTTGAGTTGAATTGGATCACGTTTGACCCAAAGTTGACTTTTGTCAATTTGGTCAACTTGTCGGCCAATTCGACTAAACTAAGCTCGAAATGATAAACCAAATCTGTCCTAGGGCTCCTATAGTCATATACACAACTACAATCTAATCTAAGAGAATTAACAAGCATAAATATATATATACATATAGGTATATACACACATGTGTATATATAATACAAACAAAAACCCAAATCTAATAAAAAGTGGTGTGTGCGTGTGTATGTACTGGTGCTTACTGAAAATAGGGTAAAATATGAGATTAATAATATTAAAACATAATCATGGTATTACCCAAATTACTATACTATTATATACATCTATATAAAGTAAGAAACTACTTTTATATATATATATATATATATATATATATATATATATATATATATATATATATATATATATATATATATATATATATATATATATATATATATATATACAAAAGCTCAAATGGAAGGATATACAATGATGCGAGATACTTAAAAAGTCTAAAATCAGGAATAACTCCCCCTCGACCCATTCTCCACATATATGTGTTAGGAATGGGTTTCAACGGGGTTATACATGTATATATAGTTAAATATATGCATAAAGCTATATATAGAAAGCACATATACTCATAAATGATGGAAAATTGTGAAACAAAGCCAAAAGTTGGTTCTCACATATTTGAAATATCATATAAGTCCTGTAAACACAGAATTTAGAAGCTAAAACGTTGGAAATCAAAATATCACATATCAACTAAAAATTGAAATTAAAGAAAACGATCTAATTCACACAACGACCCAAAATCCAAAATACACCAAACGAACCCGCGAAACTTGGCATACACATTGGCCTCGACCCACGTGATGCGTTTGTATACTCTCGGGTTCTAAATCGTGTCCATTTCGTGTCTACAGAACGCGTATCGGAATTTCCTGATACCGCGTGATACGCGTGCGTTCTCGCTCGTTTGAGCGCCGCACACGCAACGAAACGCCATTTGCTTGTGCACATAGCTGGGGGGTCCTGGGGTAGGTCTAGGACATGATGATACGGTGACACGATGCGCCAAAGTGGCGCACAGAGCCCCTGCACCCGCGTGGCCTGCTGCGCGCACGCGCGCCCCGCGCGCCCTCATGCGCGTGGTGCCGGCCTCGCTGCTCCCTCGTCGGTTCACGCCTCGACTTGGGGTTTGTCCTACGGGTTGTCTAGGTCTAGTTCAACATGTTTTGGATCCTGGAATGGGTCTTTGCTGTGTCTTATGCGCGCACGAAGTCCGTCACCGCGACAAAAACGACAGGCTGAATGCACAGTGGCTGAGCGGTGCACGCGCGATATCTCCGCGCTCGCTCAACGAACAGTCGTAAAATTTTACGAGCATGAGGACAGAGGTTGCCCCCACGTGCTCACAAATTTTCACGCAAAAAATACGCTCTGTGCATCGCGCAATCACACGAGGACAGCAGGGCACGCACGGTCTCGTGTACGGGATCCGTGCACGTGCGTCCGTTGCTCGAAACGCCACTGAAACGATGTCAAACCCAAAACCATCTTCACAAAAGTTTATCAAAATCATATTATCTAAACATCCATGAAGACAGAAACGAAAAACAACAACTTTCTATCCTAAGCGGCATTTCGTCGAACACGTGCCGTAAGGGACCGACACGGGCTCAATACCTCCATCAAACGGAGTCGAAATCCCACCAAATTTTGTGGACAAGGCTAGGGCACCTATATGGATGCAAAAATAAAGAAAAAATCAGATTTTCAATGGTAGATTAGGATTTACCTATTGAGTGTCAAAACTCAATGATTGGGGCTCCTCGGTTGTCGTGTCGGCCGATTTCCCTCATGCGAAAACCTCCGTCTCCACTCTAGAAATGCTCCAGCAGATCCTCATCTCCTCGATGAGCGCAACGGAGTTCATTTGGGAAGAAACGGACTCCGGATGAAGGAATTTTGAGTTTTTGAGAGATGGATCTTTTAGGGTTTCTTGGTGGAGGCTCACAATTTTCACAAATAATGAAAAGAGGAGGGGGTGCTGCTGTATTGGGCGGCCAAGGGGGTATCTAGGGGTTATGGTTTCACTTGGGCCATCTCCTACTCAATTAAAAATGGGCCCAAGTCAAAAAGCTTAAAGGCTTACATGCAAAAAGGCTAATTAAATAATTAAAAGCCTTAAAAATAATCTAATGCACAAATTAAATTCAAAAAAAATAAAAATAAAATTCTAATGCATGGTTAGGCCCCTATACAAGTCTACTAGGGTTAAACCAGTTGCTAGCACAACATAAGTCAACATATCTAGAAAATTACAAAAAGGCCAAAATGGCTAAAATGACCAAAATTATCTAAACTACTCCAAAAATAGAGATTAAATCTAAATAAATATTTAAAAACAAAATGTGAATTTTAATTACATTATTAGGCTTCCAGTGATGGTTGACTAAGGTCAAACTGCCAAGTCACCAGTCTACAATCAATCAAATCACACTGCAATCAATCTAATTAATAAATAGATAAAAATTCAAATAAAAATCATAAAAATTCAAATAAATCACAATTACTAAAATACCCTTGAAATTGAAAAGTGAGTGTGACACTTAGTCACTGTTAAGTTTTGGAGTGCAAGATAACCAAGAATTTTGGCACTGAGAGTGTGGTCGAGTGCTTTGACTAGTGTTCTAGCCATGGTAGAGAAGGCCGAGTTATAGGTGTGTACAAACTAGAAAAACCAGGCCAAATCGTGACATAACCCTAGGAATAATTTAATTACTTATTATTAAGATTATTGGCTTTTAGAAGACTTGGTTGTTCCAAACTCGCTCGAACCCAACCCAAGTCCTGGTGGTCATGTAGTGCGACCAACGTCGTCCATGTAGATATGTAGATGTGTATATATATATATTGGTAGTCCATCTCTAGTATTTTGAATAATTTCTATAAATTATATATTGAATATAATATATGAATTATTGCTATTTAAATTTATATTTTACTTGAAAATAGGATAACCTTCTCTTAGAATGATATTTTGGAATTATGGGATTTACTTAGGCTATACATATATATTTGTGTATAAATATATTCATAATAGGTAGACATAGTGCTTTATACATATTTTTTCTCGATCTTGAATATTAGAGAAATATAAATTTAAGTTTATATTTCTTTTGCCTTCGGTCATTTTTTTCCTAATCATGATCATTTGTACAACTTTATCTTATGTCTTCTCTAAACATCGCCATATCATAAGTTCGTATCACTTATATTCTTTTCCTTGGACCTAAGGAATTATTTTTAAAATAATTTCTCACTCAATTGTCTATTAATCTCGAGTTAAGTTTTTGGATTCAAAAGTTACCTCTCAATCGTTGAATATTGAATATCTGTGAAATGAGGATTATAAGATTTTTACTTATTTCGACTTTGATCATTATCCTTCCTAATCAATTGTTTTTCTTTTCAAGAAGCTGATCTTATACTTGAAGAACAGATACTTGCACTTTTTCTATCTTTATCAACTTGTATGATATTTTAAACTCCTTTGATATTCTTGGGGATATAGTTGGAATAATTTTGATGACTTGCGATGATAAGACAGCAGCGCACTATCGTCACTTATTTGAATTATCGAGACTGCGGGTTCACTGCAGCCAGCAGCGCACTGACGTGGCATAACCGCTAAGTTGAAATAATTTCAAGTAAGCGTGGGTGATCAAACAGTATTAAAATTATGTCTTGGTAGTCTTATTTCATTCTTGAGTTGTTATGTCAAGATTAGATAGAGTTGATAGGGTATTCGTTACCGCAACATAGCTTGAGTTATAGAACCAAGGGTTTAATGCAGCTAGCTGTACACTGGCGAGGCATAAATTTTCGGTAAAATGACTTCGATTATGTTTACGAGTTTCGAATACCATAGAGACTACATCTTATTGGCATATAACTGTTAAGTTTTCAAATTGATTTGTGCTTATTCCTAGTCACAATCTTCTCAATAAACCGGTAATTCTCCCTTCCTTTCTTATCCTTTTATTTTTCAGATTGTCATCTTTTAATGTAATTTCAACTGGATTCCTAAACTTATCTAGATTTTGATTCTAAACTCGTGCCTAAATAATTATGGATAAATATTTTAAGCATATCGAAACGATTTTGGATTTGATCATCCTTGAACAATTTCGATCACGGCTAGACTCCTTTTATTATATTTCGACTGAGTCAATTTGTATCCTTTCCTAGGTTTGATTCTATAATCATGCCTAAACAATTTTGCTTAACTAATTGATCGTTCCTAAACAAATTTGATCATGACTAAGCTCTCTTGACTATAATCAAAATTGTGCATGTATTTCAAATCGATTATTGCTAATGTTATATTTTGCATTCCATTTTGTTCATGACTATTTTGACCTTGTTCATGCTCGTGCCAACTTTCTAATTTTATCATGCATTTGCATGATTAACCTTGATCGTAACTGTATCTTAACTTATATCTATGGGACTATAGCCTTGTTTAGATTGCATCTAGAACCTTGATCATTCTTTAGAAATTCGGTCGTAACTAGACCATGTTGACTGTAATTGGATCATACCAAATCATTTCAATTTAAATTATCCTTAAACATTTGGTTGTCAACTAGACCATTTGACCGAATATTGATCGTGCCAAATCACACTCTCCTTTTGTCTATTATCTTTATCATTTTGATCATATCTATGATTACGCGTGACTAATTAGATCATGAATCATATCACTCCTTTGATTATACCATTCATCATTTTATTTATATTTGTAGAAGCATAGAAAATATGGGGTTCATGCAGATCACAATTTGTCGTATAAGTACTTTGGGCCAAACAGGTCCGCATAAAGAAGAGCCGCATGACAGATTCAGCACCCTATACGGCCCATCTGCAACCAGACTGATTCAAGCCATAGAAGAAAGATATGTGGCCAAGTTGATCAGTCCGTCTGATAAAGCTGACAAACTCTGTCAAAACTGACAAAAATTGAAGCTCTGACACACTGACAAAAAGATAAGACGTGATCAGACAAAATGTCATGTCACTAAAAATAGGGTTCATGTGCTTAGACATAGTCATGCGGCCCGAAGGATTGCTACCCAAGCCTCATGAACCCTCAACATATGCATTCCTAAAGTCTTTGAACTTCATGCGGCCAATGGTGACTGTAACCTAAGCCGCATGAGCTTTATGCGGCCCAAAACACAGAATCCATGCGGCTCAAAAGTCCTTAAGCTACATGCGGACTAAGGAAGACTGCGACCTAAGCCGCATGAGTCTTATGCGGCCCAACATGGCCGAAAACTGAGAGACTCATGTGACTCAAAATGATTCCTATCCTGCGATAGGACACGTGGCAGGCTGACCAAGTCTCAACCACCCAGATTTGCTGCAACAAAATTCCAACAAATTGCTAGTTGGCGGCTAAAGAGCGGGTCTTCACGTGCTGATTAGCCACGTGACCATGGGCCATCTATGCGGCTCAAAACACATATCACTATAAATAGCAGGGTGCTACACCCCTGCAAGAGACTGGCAACCTACGAAGGGCAATTTCTTCAAGAGCTAAAGACTGTGTCGGATAGTCCAAGGAGTAAGGCAGAGTTGATAACACTTTCCCGAGCCTCCACCATCACCCTCCAGAATCAAAAACTAAACAATTGTACTTAGATTGTTTCCTAGGATTTCTTTCTAGGCTTTTCTTTGTACAAGCGAGTTTGCAATCAATTTCAGTATTTCTGTAATACATGTCTTTGATATTTAATGGCAAACACGATAGCGACTATGCTGGGTACATCATTCTCTACTGATGAGAAGCTGGTGACGCAATCTGACGCGTCCAAGCTCGGCTCTACGCAATAAATGCTTGTGGTTCATTTTGACCGATAAACCTTCGAAGTAATACTCGCTGAAGGAAGCGCCAGCCCGTCACAGAAGCGAGCCAACCCAAAGAGAACCCGCAGGACATCGGCGCACAAAACTGTTGCCCCCGACCAAGTTCTCGAAGAAGCTCCTTCTGTGGCCCAAGACAGTGATCGAAGCTCTCTTGTGGCTTTGCTTCCGACCGCAGAGGACCCTACTGTCCCTAAATCCAGCAAAGAAAAACACTACGATGCTGAGTTTTGGGGGCACAAGAGAAATCCATGCAGACAAAGAAGAGGCCGGATAAGAGAAATGGGCAGTCTGTCCATGCGGCAGCCAACTCTGGCCGCAGGCAGACAACCCATACGGCAGCCTGGCCGCAGACAGACAACCCATGCGGCAGCCAACTCTAGTCGCAGGCAGACAGTCCATGCGGTAGCCAACTCTGGCCGCATGCAGATGGCCCATGAACTCTAGTCGCAGGAAGACGGCCCATGCAACAGCCAACTCTGGCCGCAGAATGATGGCCCATACGGCAGTTAACTATGGCCGCAGTAAGATGGCCCATACGGCAGCCAATCCTGGCCTCAGACAGGATGTCTCATGTGGCCTTGTCAGAAGCTCTATGTTCGACCGTCTCTCATGCGGGTCCGACTCCATACGGCCCATTGAGAATGTGGAATATTCCAATCAGGACTCTTCATACTATGCGCCTTCGGGTGCTAAATTGAAAAAGTCTAGGATAGTGTATGCCCAACAAGCCCAGCCAACTGTCCAAGCTACTGACCGTCAGCGGGCACCGTTAACTGTTATACGGGCTCCAGATGGAAAGTTATACAGAACCACCTGCGTCTAGTCCCTCAGGGCTAACGGACAGGGTGGGTCTTTAAAGTCTCCCTCCAAAGATCCAGTACAAGTTCTTTTACTAGCCTCGGATCAGGGAGCAAACATGATACCCACGTACCTGTGTGCTCGGGATACCCGAGTCCACAAGTTTGTTGCAAAGGTAGATCAGCATGCTATCGACTTGCGTGAGATGATTACTCACAAACGCAAGGAGGCAACCTTGGCATGCGATGAGTCCCTCTCGGGACGTCGGTGCACCCAAGTCATCATCAACTGCTGCTGCGACAAGTCGGCAGCACCTGAAGATCGGCAGTCCATTTTCCAACGACTGCAGCAGCCTGTACCTGTCCGACAATAACTCAAGAAATAAGTGCAAATTTTGGGAGACGAGGAGTTTCCTTTCACCTCCTGTAATTCAACTCAGAAGGTTCCTCCCGGCAAGAGAGGAAAGAAGACAGGCTCTTCTAGTCCGGCAATTTCAGCCAGTATTGCAAGGAAACTCTCATCTGGAGGGTTGCCACCGACAACCACAGGGGAGTGTCTATTTAGGCACTCGTTCCAAAAAGAAGCTTCCAGCACCTAGGGGTGCACATTCGGTCTCCTTGGGAGTAGATGAAGCTGGGGGTTGCAGTCCCCTCAATATATGCGATAACCCGGTATACCAAGAGCACACACAGGGGGTAGAGATCCCCCAAAATAATACAATGGACTTGGACATCCCTGAGGGCCATCGCCCTCGCCAAGACGAAGTGGCTTCCTGCACAGGGGGCAGCACCCCTTCCGAGTCCGAGGAAGATGACATTCCGACATTCCTCGACGATTTCTCTATACAAGGGTACGACATAGAGAGCACCTCTGCTACGGTCCCTTCCACCTCTATCCACGTGAGGACCGTCTTTATGGACGACGATGATCATGAAGCGCCTACTGACTAACAACGTCTAGAAGTACTTGAAGCCATGCTCCTGTCCTTGGTCAAGTCTGTAGACGAAATCAAAGCCTCCTTGCCAACTCAACCAGCAAGGACACCCAGACAAACAAGCTTGGGACCCGCAGTCAACGCAGACTCCAACATGACCTCCCCTCCTTTGGGTGATGATCCTTTAGGAGCATCCGTTCCTTCAGCTGCGGATGAAGCCAAGGAGGCAAGGAGGGAAGTCCAGGAGCTTCGAGCAATGTTCAATGCTCGAGACTCCTCCCGTGACCTCAGAATATGGCAGCCATATCCCATCGCGTGGAGAAATGTTTCTTTCCCCCCACGCTATAAACGGTTCCATATAGATTCATATGACGAAAAGACCTCTTCTAGTCGGTACATGACTTATTTTGAGGTCACAACCGACCACTTGCCGTATAGCGACGCCATCCTCACACGATTATTTTTCAGAGCATTGGAGGGGATCGCGTTCGACTGGTACCGCAACCTTTCCGACAACTGCATCCATTCTTTTGACGGCTTCAAGCACATGTTCCCTGAGAGATTCTACAAAGTGGGACATGATGTGACGATGTTGTCTCTCATGGACGTCGTTCAGGGAGAGTGGAAGTTGACAAGGAACTATATCGAGCGTTTCTGCCAAACCTCAATAAGATTACCCCAAGGCAATCCCGAAAGCACCTTGATTGAAATTTGCCAGAAGAAGTTGCTCCCCGCAATTAGCCTCTGGATGGGCGATGATCAGTTCAGGGATTGGACGACCTTCATCATAAGTACTACCAATGCAGAGGCAAAGTTGAAGAAGGCTCGCCAGCTGGGATTACATATCCCAAATGGAGAGGATAAGGGCAACCGTCCTGGTTCCACCTCCAGCAACAACAACAGTGGAGGCACCTCCAACCGGGACAATAAAGGCAAGCAAGCCATGGTCGCTGATGCGACCTAGAAGCCTGAACAAAAATAGGTGGAAGGTCAGTAGCCCAAGGTGAATTACTCATTTGAAGATAGTCATGTCAAATCTATCTTCAATATGCTCTTGCAAGGGGGTAGGATCCAGCTCCCTCCACCAAGGCGCGAGCCTCGAGCGGCAGAAATAGAGGACCCAAAATATTGTCACTTCTACCGCTATGTCCATTGTAAAACCCCTAAATTTCTACTACAATTTTTTTAAATAAATAATTTAGTATTGATTTTTGTAATTTGGATTTGTACGTCGCATACAAGTTAGCATTTGTCGTAATGTACGTCGCGTGCAGGTTGCGTTTCGTATTTTCTCGACGAGTGCGAATATGTACGAGGAACATATTTTCAGAAAATGTTTTATTTATAGAACTTATTTTATGAGATAGTAATAGTTTTCAAAAATAATATACGATAAATATTTTATTTGCTGCCGAGAATTGGCAAACGTTATTATTTAATCTAAAGAGGCTAATTTATTTGCTGATCAAATGTAGTAGCGATTTAGAAAAATATGATTATTTAAATATTTGTATAAGGTTTATTTATGTATATATAATTGAATTTTTGAAATTATTTTTAATATTATTTTAAATTTTATGAAAATTGTATTTTAAATATGTCTACTGTGATTTAAATCAAAATAGATTTTAAATGGTAATTTCTAAATAGTTTTTGAAATTAGATATAAGATTATCTACTTTATATATTAGAAAGATTTAAAAAGTGTTTTAAATTAAATAACGGATTTATCTATTGGGGAAATTTAAATCATCACAATCCTTATCCATCTAGAGCACCACCTCATATATAAGGAGAGACTCTTTATTCTTTTCTCCATCAATTTCCGTAGCCATATTCTCCATCCACCAGCGTTCATCGTGTCTGTGCCCGTGTCCATCCACTATATTCTTCTATAAATACATTTTGACGTGTCCGACAATCCCAGACACCACAACCCCCTGCCCCCGATCTTTGCCATCATCTCCCTTCCTTTCCGACAGCCCCATCACACATCATAAGTCATCAGCAACCAGCCCCAGCCGATCCCAGACAACTCTTCGCGACCCATCCACCACTCCGACCAAACTGCTACTGCCACAGCCATCACCTCCTCCACCAATCATCCACCATCATCACCACCACCAGTTCGTCCTCCGGTCGCCCATCTTCCCAAAATCTGATCTTGCCGTCACCACTCTCACCACCCCCAATAACACCAAACTAAGAAATCATAACCCTAATTACGGCAAAACTACAACCTGTCTTCGGCCATGGCTAGCCACCCCGAAGACAGCCATAACAACCTCGCTCCTCCTTCCTGTCAACACCATGGCAAACCGATCCATCATCACCTGAATCACTACTGACCACCCTCTGGCTGACTCCAGCACCACCACTTTTTCCCAAAGTCGCCACCAGATCCATCATCTCCTACGTCGTCGGCGTCCGACTTCC
This sequence comes from Iris pallida, assembly GCA_029216955.1. Taxonomy (NCBI): domain Eukaryota; kingdom Viridiplantae; phylum Streptophyta; class Magnoliopsida; order Asparagales; family Iridaceae; genus Iris; species Iris pallida. The sequence goes on from JANAVB010042420.1 coordinate 11,484,529, forward strand.
ATGCTCCTCCATAAACACCACGGCGCCGTGCTCGACCACCACTCGGCAAAATCCTATCGACGCCACCAACAATAAACAAATTGTCACCGTATCCGCTTTTCTGGATACGAGACGTGTCCAAGCCAGCCTACGCCGCAGAGTCGACGGTAGAACGCTGTCAAGCCCGCAAGAAATAAATGCTCAAAATATAACATTTGCTGCTCATTCACATTTTTAAATTTATCAAAACATTTACAAGATTTATTTTTAAAGGAAAATACAAAGTTCTCACAATTAATGAAAATGACAACTAGTTCCATTATCTAGGTCGGCCTCAGCATACCCATGTCTTCCCAGTGCTAAGAGTGATCGCGGCTAAACCTGAAAAATATTGGTTATCCAGTCAGGATTGGAATAAGTACACAAACCGACGGCAATGCGAAAACACAATAGAATTAACAAGGCATGAAAATAACATATGAGATATCAAATCTGGAAGATAACTGATGACATAGCACGATAGAGAAGAAAATAAGGGAAAAAACTAATAAAAGACATTTATCTAGGTGGTTTGAAATATCTTTTTCGACATGTGAACGACTAGGGGGTAAATCCGGCGTCGTGCACGTGTCGTGTGCAGCTGCTATTATTCACGAAAGACACGGAAGATAGTTCTGGGTAGTCCACATGTCTACTAAGATATTTCCTCTCCCGACTATTCCGTGTGGCAAACGTGTCAACAAGCAGCAAGATATATGTATAGACATAAAATGAAAAGACTACTATGAATCAAAAGCAATCAGAAAGTGCACTTGCCTGAGGTCCTTAGCTGGAGAAACCAATAATACTATACCACTCAATGAGCCACAATCAGTCAACACATGCAGAAGTCTCCAGATGCTAAAATAAACAGTACCAACATTCTCAGAATAGTCAAATTAGCTAGGATTGCCTGTTGTTAAGTCCAATTCTGGACACAGGGGCAAAACGATAATTTTGGGTCAAAACGATGTCCGTCGTTGGACCCGCTTTGCACCGAAAAGCTTGCCAGAATCAACGGTCTCTAAAGTCGTCAAACTATGTCTACAAATTCAATTTTCCGATTCGAACCCAACCGTATGTCCAAAGTTGGATTCCGGCGGACCGTACACAAAATCGTCCGTTGAGCAGGACCGTAGGGCCCGCAAAACGACGTACGATTCAACTGTCTCAGAATTGGACCAAACTTGGCATACAGGACTAGAAAAATGATACGTCCTGCTGGTACAAGTTTCGTCTCGATCTGACGAGCGTATACAAAGTTATGACTGAATTTGTATTGCACGGATACGGGACGATTCCGACGGATATGCATCAAATTCTTCGCGCACACGCGACCAATTTGAATTCCATCAAAGCCCACACGACCACGAAGCCGTTACTCACCTTTCGATACTTTCAGTTCGCGACCACGTCGCCCGAAATGGCGGGACGTACGTCGTATGGAAGGATTTTTCTAGTTTTCTAAACTGTTTTAAACAGGTTTTATCACGACCCGCTCCCGAATAATCGAATACGAGTCGGACACGCACAGCCTTCATCGATGGACACGACGAAGTAAGCTGTACAATACTAAGGAAAACTCCAAGTCATAAAATAATGTAAACAAAACACAGCTTTTATAACGTTCCTAGAAATCACCAATATCCATCAAGTCTTTTAAATACAAACTCAGCCGGAGACAAATCCGGTCAAATGAAATAATATACAATAATGAATATCTATAATACATTCTCCAGAAAAATATACTAAAATAAAAGCTGCAATATCCAAGCAATCACCAGCTCCATGTAATCTCCCACTCACCTGCAACGATCCTATCAGGAAAAGAGCAAAGTACAACCCTGACCAGACAATATACAATATAATCTGTAATCCAGAGTACAAGGTGAAACTAGAATACCAGAATACTAGAACATGAAATAAAATTGCAATACCAGAGATGAAATATAAAACTGCAGGCAATGGACGACAATCAATATGCGAGACAATGAACACGGCTATCAATGTACAAGGCAATGAATCACGACAATCAATATACAATTGTGACAATTTTGAAATATTAAAACTAATGTGTGACCGGCTTAGGAGCAATCAATCAATGAGGCAATGAGTCAATGAGTCAATTCTACAAGGTACGGCTTCATCGTACGTGACGTGTACGATTAGGCTATCCACAATTACCTATGTTGGGTGTGGTCACACAAAAGTTAATATTTCCCCAATCCCCGCAATAACAATGACTCACAAGCAATGAATAATGGTACAAGGCAATCGTGTGTAATTCGTGTCCGATATGAGAACATGGCACATGAAGATAAGACAGAAAATAAGGTACAAGTCGAGTCAGTGTACTTGCCTCGGTTTGGTTGCACGTGAGTAGTACTGCATGGATGAAAAGGATCACCTGGTAGTTATACAATTTTGTTAGGGTTTGAAATAAGACAATTTTCTAATTATATCTAACTGGTTATCTACCCATCTAGCTAGTCATAATATTTAGATAAACTCTCTAAATAGAACTTGCCACAAAATAATTTGGAAACCTATCCATAGCTAACCAATATTTTTAGAAAATATATATAGCCTCGAAGAAATAATTACTAGTAAAATACTTAACTATTTTAGAAATATTAAAACATTTTTGCTAGCAAATTATTTATTTAACCATAATCTATCCATAGAATATCCCTATACTAATTATCAATAATCCTAGCAATAATAACTTGCAATTTACTTTTTACCCAAAAATCATAGCAAAATATTTTGAAGTAATAATAATATAACATGGAAAATCATTTAAAGCTTATTTGTGTTTAGAAAAAATATATATTATAGCTTTGATAATCATTTAATATTCGAAACTACTTGAACTATATTTAGAAAAATTCTCATTTTAGAAAATACCTATTGGCGAACTTTACAAAATATTGATAATATGATTTTATCTAATGCTTGTAACAAAATATATATGGAGTTGTTAACTAACTAGAAGGTAGCAAGTACATACTAGAATAAAATATAAATATTATGGGATTAGTTATTAGTTTTAGGAAAATACTTAAATGGAATACTAAGCATACAATTACCAAATGCCACCATGGAACATATTCTAATAAATGTGGTAACTAAAGAATACACAAGTTCCATATGCATTGCTACTAGTTGATTTATTTTTACATATGGGCTAACCCAACCTACCATCACAACCACAAACTCGAAGAGCTAACATAGGAATTCGACCATGGAAATGCAACCAAAACCACCAAAATCCAACTAACCTTCTAATTGATCCTGATTTCTCTGGCAATCCAAACTAAATTTAACTAAAATAGTCATACAACAACCTCCTAGAATATTTCAAGGAAAAACTAAGAGGCATTCATCAAAGATCCCGTCAACATTCAATAAACTCTCATCCAAGGTCCAACTGACCACTTGTAGCTTTTCTAATGTAGAATCTAAGCTTAAAACATTGATTCCAACTATTGTGTCAACTCCAAGCATTAACAATTTTCACTGATTCACATTACTGAGCCAAATGGTTGATCTCCAATTCAAGAAAATTGAACAATGCATCAACTCTGATATAATTCGAGAACAAACTATTTTGCCCAAACCAACACATACTAACTAAAGTTACGAATACAAAATAAAAAGGGACTAGCACAGCTAAAGCTTCCATGGTTCAAGCCTTAATTAATTCCCCAAAGCTATTACAGCAACTGTATCTCCTTCCTATACTGCAGCGTGCACCAAAGCTGACACTGACTCTGCACTTCCTAAACACAACAGCAACCACACGAGATGTACCTAGCTCAGCAGGACACAAATCAAAGATTGGACACGAACAACCACAAGTTTAGACAGGACATACGCAGCAACTGGACACGCCTAAACTTGGTCACGAACCATCCTACATATTCAAATACTAAACAGATCATGATTCAAAGTAAAGTGCAACAAACCATATTTAAGAAGGTTGAATTTCACCTGGAGATGATCCCACGAATCTGACACGGTTCTGCGTGTCCAATAATCGCTCTGAACCCACTTAAGCATTCCGTCAAACAGGTTTAATGCAAGAAATAGAGTAATCAATTTAGAGAGATCAACGCTGATTCCAAATGGATTGATGATAATATCTCAGAGAATCAAGGAAACACTCACCAAGAAATTTCCTACCGCAACCTGATCTAAATTCAAAGCGATTGGTTCGATCTATTGTCCTATGTTTAAAATCATCCAAAAATCCACGAATTAAGAACAAATGAATATGCCGAGCTAAATCTAAAGGAAATTTCTAATCCGAGACTCACCAAATTGATGATCGGCTACTCAAAAGGGTCCACTGTTACTCCGCACAAAAGAACTAGATCAATCGATCCTTTCAAACCAGACCTGGAAATGAGCATCTCACATCAGAAAGAGGAATGAACGGAACAGTTCTTCGTGAAGGACGGAGAAATTTGAAATTACTCACCTCGATCGAAGTTAAAGACGATCGTCCCGTTGGCGAAGAAGATCCGCTTGCAATCGCCGGAAGTCGATGAGGACGAGATTCCCACGTCGGCGAATAATGACGTGTGGCTGGATCCGCACGTCGGAACTGAGCTACGTCAAGTCGTCGCCGCACTCGAAGTCGAGGTGAGGGCGCCTCTGCTGGTTCAGTCGCCGGTGTGGAGCTCTCTCGCCGCCGCCATGGAAAATTTCTAAGAATTTAGGGCTAGGTGAAATGGAAAATAAGAGGGAAGAAGAAGAATGATGGAGCTCTGTTCTTCACAGGAGTAGTAAAAAAATGAGGAGAAGAGAGAGAATACGAGAATTAATAGAGTACTGAAGGAGTTATAAAGTGTGAATGGAATAGAATATTTCCATAAAAGTCCCTCCACCAAAATGGAAAATTACACAAAAGTCCATCCCTCTTTCGTAAATTACAGAATTAAAAAAATTTCAATTAAGAAAATTGGTTACAAGGTTGTTATAAATGGAGGAAAAATTAAAATTTGAAACCAAATTCAAATTTGCTCTTAACTCCATTAAGAAAATTGTATTATCAAGAATAGGTAAATCAATTAAATATTCTCATAAACAACCATAAAATAAAATATGACTAAATTATAGAATCCCAGAAAATACAAAATTCAATAATTCGAGAAGTAGGGTTACAGGTTTTTCCTGATATTTAAACTGATTTATCTTTCTGTTTAATCAACTAGAAATAAAACTAAAAATTAGGTTTCCATCTCGGTTAGTTTGTCTAAAAACCTGTTCAAGTATATTCCTCACTGGATTGGCCGAGAACAGCCTTCCAACTTGGGTATCTGGAATTGAGTCATGTCCTGTTTCGGAAAAGTTTTTGCCAGTTTTTGAGTCGAGTTCTCGTGCAATATAGGGCATCTATACGTAAAGCAGTTAAAGGGATTTAAAGACGTACATATTGACTTCGTAGCCGAGGCGGAAGATCGCAAAACGATCAATCGATCGTTGCGTAATCGTGCTGCGAAGTGGGGACTCGAGGATGCACTGTTGTCGCGAACTGCTGCTGCCTTCCACTGTTCCGACGCGCGCGCGCAGTCCTGGCCGGCGGTGCTGCGAGCGCGGGGTGGCCGCCCAGGTGTAGGAGGTGGTCGTGGCGCGTAGTAGTTAGGGTTTGAGGAGTTTCGACGGAACCTCTCCTCTGTCGATCATATATATACAGTCGGCTCCTTTGGTTTAGTTTTCCCTGGGTTAATAAATCAAGCGGTGCGGAGAAAAGCCTGGGCTCGACTTGGGCCCAAGTTTGGGCTGAAATGTTTGGTTCTTTATTCTTCTCCTTTTTTTATTCCTAATTCCTATTTGCATATATTAATATATACATATCTATGTACACTTCTACATATACATATACACACATATACCTATATATTATATATACTCATTTATATATACGTATATTTATATATACATGCTGTCACAACCCGATCCCAACTAATTGGGTCGAACCGGATCATGTCCAGCCTGCACCGTTGTTGAGACGACAGCAGTAAGCTGTTCAGTAGCAGGTAACCATACAACACAACTATTTATCACAACTCAACATCGAAAATAAACTTTATTAAACTTTGAAATTTAAATACAAATGGAAATTGTTCTGAAATGAAATAACAGAATGAAAATGACAACAATGCAGAGAAAGGAAATCTATCTATCAGCCGGATCATCGGCCTCAGTCCCAACATCCTCCTGTGGGGACTCTGGTAGCACAACCGGGTACAACACAGGGTCATAACAGCTGCTGATTAACAGCTCAGCATCCTCAATGTCTCCTAAAAATGTATCTCCAGTCAGGAGGGTGCAAAGTACAATTCATGCTAATTTTTAACAGTTAAATTAAATAATAGAATCATGCAAATCTAAACAGTTTAAACATGAACAGTTTTCAGCAGTAAAATAGTGATTTGAACAGGCAATGAAATATGACCGGCTTAGGTTTGTTACAGTAAAGGATAGGGATTTTGTTACAGTATGGTCATAATCATTACGCTATTCCCCCAGTCCCCAGTAGTTACAGTACTCTCAGAGAGAGTTTCGTGTTTGCATCGTGGTTTAAACTTGCAGTAAAGCGATTAAATAAATAACTGTAAACTAACATAAACTATACTTGCCTCAAAGGAATTGACTGGAGAGGTTGAAGACTTCGAGACGGGAAATCAGAATCGTCCTCGAATTCCTACATTCGAGAAATTGATTCAGATTTCAGGTTTACCAATCTAGCTACGCTAGTTGAAATCTCTATTGGCGTCCTAATCCAATTTTAATTCTTTTAATTAACCAAACACAGAAAATACGATTATTGTGCATTGATTTAATACGATAGAAAAAGATTGTTTTATATTTTTTGAATTCGGAAAACATCATCGATGCCAGATTATTTGTTAAAACTTGGTATTTTTATAGTATATAAATATAAAGCTAATTTCCTTATTTTAGTGAGAAATACATGATTTTTAATTAAATAGAAACTTGCCAATTTTAGGTGAGAAAATCTTAGTTAATTTTATACGAAAATACTTTTTATTCATTTTACTCGTTAAATAGAAAAACTCGCAAAAACCAACAATTAAAATCTAAGCTACCAATTACAGTTACAGATCACAGCCAGCTGGGCTTATGCCCATTACAATTTATTTACATAAATTAAAATAAAACAAAACCGCCGTTAGTCCTAAACTGAAATATTAATAAAATATAAACAGAATTTAATAGTAAAAATAAAGATAATTAATAAAGTCTCAGATATGGTCCAATCCTCAACTTGGCTAATGCCTCAACGTCCGGGCGAAGCCGGTTTCGTTTGCACTTAGCCGGGTCCATTGACCGATACGGTCGTCACCCAAATCCAAATATTAAATAAAATTCCGAAATCCATTTTAAATTCATTTTTAAAATAATCTGGAATTTACGAAAAAAATCCGGCAACATCTCCTCTGTTTTTGGTCAACCCAAAAACTGGAAAATGGCGCCGATAATTTCCTGCAAATCCCAAACCAGGGAAACCCGAATTTATATATATATAAAAATCCACAACCAATCCACAGAATAATCGAAACGACCCGAATAATTTCGGAAGTCCGATTCCAGCCCAAAAATCACAGAACGCTACCGGAAAAATCCGGAAAGCCAAAACATATCAAAAACCAATTCCCGAAATATTCAGGAAATCCAAAATAATCCACAGAACCTTTCCGAAGGTTCCGAAAAAATACGACGTCGCTAAAACCGAATTCCCAAAGGGAATCGGGGACCATTTCTCATCATCGACTATAATAAAAAATGGGCGGGACAGGGGTTATACCTCAGGTTGCTCGGCTAGAGCTCTCAGATGAAATAATAGAAAGAAATAAGAACTCCGAACAGCAACTAATCCTGGAACAGCGTTGATTTGGAGTCCGAGACGCGACGGAGCTCTGGGACAGCAGCGTCGCTGCCACAGAACAACAGATCGGGTCACGGGATCGCGGCCAGGGGAGTGCGCGGCTAGGGCACGCGCCTAGGTCAGCAGGGAGGCCGACAGGGGGCGGGCGGAGCGCTGGAGAAAGGGGACTCGGCTCGGGGAGCTCGGCCAGAGGGTCGGGGTGCTCCGGGGACGCACGAAGAGGGCACGAGTCGGGCGACAGGGGGCTGGACGAACGGCGGAGGGCGCGAAGGCGCGGGCGTCGGCCTGGAAGAGGCCGGCGGGGGTCGCGGGTAGCAGGGTCCGAGGCACGCTGGGGCAGAGGCCGACCGGGGCTCGGCCAGAGGGACGCGGCGCGAGTGCGGGAGGGAGTTGGTGAGGGAAAGAGTTGGGGAGTGAAGAGAGAGGGGGGGTTTGAAGAAGAGTGATGGAGAGGTTCCTTCTACTGAGTGAAGTTGAGAGGAGAAGGAGAGAGTGGAGAGTAATTAAAGGGGATGGTGGGGGTGCTCTGTGTGGTGATGAGAAGAAATGGAAAGAATTGTAGGGAGTGGGAGAAGAATGGCTGGCTTTGAACGAGTGGGTGTGTGCTGGTCCTTTGGGACCAGCTCCCCCAAATATTTTTTTTTATCATTAACCAAATCAGAATTTTAGGAAGAGAAAGAAATGGGATTGGGTTCGGGCTCAGGCTCGGGTCTGGGTCTGGACTCAAAAATCTATGTTGTATAATTTTTTTGAAATCATTTACACTCAGAAAAATATAATAATAATAATAATAATAATAATAATAGAAATACTAATAATAATACTAAAACACTAATATTAAATAATCACAAAATATAGGTTTCATAATCTTCCCTCCTTAGAAAATTTCGTCCTCGAAATTTAACAGCAAGGTTGGGGATTACCTCAAGTCTCAAACAGGTACGGGTACTGCTCCCGCATCTGGTCTTCTCGCTCCCAGGTCGACTCGTCTGGTGAGTTGTGTCGCCACATCACTCTGACTATTGGCGTCACGGTGTTCCTGGTTCTCTTCTCGCCTTTGTCCAAAATTGCCACTGGCTTCTCTGGCACTGTGAGGCTGGGTCCAATCTTCAGCTCTGAATGGTCCAAGATATGGCTCGGATCTGGGATGTAGCATCTCAGCTGCGAGACGTGGAAGACGTTGTGGACGCCTTCAAGACTTGGGGGTAAAGCTACCCGATAAGCCACTTCTCCAATCCTGCTAAGTACTTCAAATGGACCAATGTACCTGGGGCTTAACTTTCCTGCTCTGCCGAAACAGATTGTTCCTCTGGTAGGCGAGATCTTCACAAACACACTGTCGCCTTCTTCAAACTCCAAAGGCCGTCTGCTACAATCGGCCCAATGCTTCTGTCTGTCCTGGGCAATCCTGAGCTTGTCTCTGATCATACTCACCTTCTCTGCTGCTTCGGTCACCATCTCAGGTCCAAGCAACACTCGTTCACCGACGTCGTCCCAGACAAGTGGAGTGCGGCAACGACGTCCATAGATTGCCTCGAACGGTGCCATCCCGATGCTAGCTTGGTAGCTATTGTTGTAAGAGAACTCTACCAAGTGCAAATGGTCTTCCCAAGACCCTCCAAATTCCAGGACGCAGGATCTCAGCATATCTTCCAGCGTCTGGATTGTTCTCTCCGATTGCCCGTCAGTCTGAGGGTGGTAGGCGGTGCTGAACTTCAGTTGGGTTCCCAAGCTGTCATGCAAACTCTTCCAAAAGTGAGATGTAAATCTAGTATCTCTGTCAGATACGATACTTACCGGAACTCCATGAATCCGGTAGATGTGTCGCATGTACAGTGCTGCCAACTTCTCGGTGGATAAACCAACCTTGAAGGGGATAAAGTGAGCTGACTTCATCAGTCGGTCCACTATAACCCAAATGGCATCCTTTCCTCCTTGGGATCGAGGCAGTCCCGATACAAAATCCATCGTTATGTGCTCCCATTTCCACTCCGGGATGTCAAGCGGCTGCAATAATCCTGCTGGTCTCTGTCTGCTGGCTTTAACTTGCTGATAAATTAAACATCTAGCCACATACCTGGATACGTCCTTCTTCATTCCGTACCACCATACTACAGTCCGCATATCTCGGTACATTTTGTTGGCTCCTGGATGTATGGAATACTGCGATTGGTGTGCTTCTTGCATCAGCTCGTTCCTCAGTTCGCCAGTTGGTACGCAGAGCCTCGTACCATTCTTCAATGCTCCGTCGTTGGCGATTGAGAACCCTTCAAGTGTTTCTGCCAACATTTGGTCTCTAAGTTTGCAAAGCGTCTCGTCTTGGAATTGTGTCTCCTTGATCATGTCCATAAGACTCGAACGCACTTGCAACTGCATCAATGATGATTCCTCTCCTGGTACGATGGCTTCTCTTCCAAGTTTCTTCATCTCTTCCTTGGGCAGTACAATTTCTAATCCAAGCTTCTCCATGTCCTCCAGCAAATGGCGCTCCTTGGTCAAGAACATCGCCATCGGGTATCGACTAAGTGCATCTGCAACAACATTAGCCTTACCCGGATGATACTGCAGGTTGATATCAAAATCCTTCATCAGCTCCAGCCATCGTCTTTGTCTCATGTTCAGCTCCTTCTGAGTGAAAACATATTTCAGACTTTTGTGGTCCGTAAATATTTCCACTATCTCTCCATACAGGTAGTGCTTCCATAGCTTCAAAGCAAATATCACCGCTACAAGCTCCAAATCATGTGTGGGGTAGTTCTTCTCATGAGTCCGTAATTGTCTAGATGCATAGGCAATTACTTTCCCGTATTGTTGAAGAACGCAACCCAGTCCTTTTTCGGAAGCATCACTATAGATTGAGAAACCGCTGGTACCTGCGGGTAGCACAAGTATCGGCACAGTTGTAAGCCTCTTCTTCAGTTCCTCAAAAGCTGACTGGCACGCTTCAGACCATATGAACTCCTCATTTTTCCTGGTAAGCTTCGTCATTGGCTCCGCAATCTTGGAGAAATCCTTCACGAACTTCCGGTAGTAGCCAGCCAGTCCCAAAAAGCTCCTGATCTCTGCAACCGAGCTTGGTGTAGTCCACTTCTCAATAGCAGCTATCTTCTTTGGATCCACCAAAATTCCTTTTCCTGTGACAACATGGCCCAAAAATTCCACTTTGTCTAAAAAGAATTCACATTTGGATAGCTTACCATAGAGCTTCTCCTTCCTCAAGGTACTCAGCACTTTTCTCAAGTGCTCTTCATGATCTTCCTCCGTCTTCGAGTAGATCAATATGTCATCGATGAAGACAACAACAAACTGATCCAGATATTCATGAAAAACCTTGTTCATGAGGTTTATGAATACCGCAGGAGCATTCGTCAGTCCAAACGGCATGACCAAGAATTCAAACTGCCCATACTTGGTGTTGAACGTCGTCTTGGGAATATCCTCCTTCCTGACCTTGATTTGATGGTAGCCTGATCTGAGATCTATCTTTGAAAATACCTTGGCTCTGCTCAGTTGATCAAACAGGTCGTCGATCCGGGGCAGGGGGTACTTATTCTTGATGGTGATGTTGTTCAGCGCCCGGTAGTCAATGCACATCCGCACGGTTCCATCCTTCTTGGGCACGAACAAAACTGATGCTCCCCAGGGTGAAGCTCCGTCTCTGATAAATCCTTGTGACTTCAGCTCGTCGATCTGATCCTTCATCTCCTTAGCCTCCTTGGGGTTGACTCTGTAGCATCCCCGAGAAATAGGAGAAGAGCCGGGTACTAGATCGATGGTGAATTCCACACCTCGATCTGGCGGCAATCCTGGAAGACTATCTGGAAAGACATCCATAAATTCTGCAATGATAGGGTGAGGAGGCCCGGGTTCTTCGGTGATAGAGGAGTAGGAAATACTCTTCATATCTTCCGGAGCCCGAGAGATTTCAAACTCCGGTTCTCCTGGTGGGCTGAAGATTACACATCCTCGGTGACAATCTATCAGCGCATGCTGTTCACTTAACCAGTCCATCCCTAGGACTACATCATAGTTGGGCAGGGGCATTACTAGTAAAGGTGTTGAGAACTGATGGCCAGAGATGGTTATGGGACAATTACAAGCTTCAGTGTTGGGTATGGGTCCACCACCGGTCATAACTCTACTAATCACCTTGCTAAGTCCCGAATCTATGTGGTGTGCAGATATAAACTTTGATGATATAAAACTATGTGATACACTCGAATCAAATAATGCTAGAGCAGGATATAAAAATACATAAATGGAACCCGTGATGACATCTGCGGTGGGTTCCTGCTCTGGCTCCTGCTCATCATCTGCTAGGACAAAAGCTCGCCCGGTCTTCTGCTGGTGCTGTCCAAACTGTTGTTGCTGAGTAGGTAGGGGAGCTCTTTGCTGGTTGGTTCCGGTCCGGTGGGCTGACATGGGATAGTCCTTCACTTGGTGGGTGGCAGACCCACAGACTAGGCAGTGTCCTAGCCTCTTCCTGCAGATGTTCGACTGATGCCTGCTTCTGGTGTGCTCTGTCATTGGTCCTCGCCTGATGATGATGCTGTTGGTGGTGCGAGGGCCTGTTGCTGTTGTTGTTGGGCCTCTTCTGACTACCCTGGAAGTTGCTAGTTCCAGGGTACTCCCTCTTGGATCGAGAAGGCTGGCTCTTCTCTACGTCTTGAGCTCGGATCAGGATCCTCTCATAAGTCTTAGCGCCACCTGAGATCACAGGGGTGTGAATCTCTTCTCGTAAGCCATACCTGAATCGCTCAGCACGATCCTTGGGGTCAGCTACCAGGTTCTGGGCAAAGCGGCTTAGTCGGCCGAACTCTGCCACATACTCGTTGATCGTCATGTTTCCCTGCTTCAAGTTCTGGAATTGCCTTTCCATCTCCCGTATTTCAGATGTTGGGAAGAACTTCCTGCGGAACAGTCTCTTGAAGGTGTCCCAGTCGAAAAGCTTGTCCTGGAGTCGGGGTTCATTCCGATACCAGGTGCTCGCCACATCCTGTAGTTGGAGTCCTACAGCTTCAGTCTTGAGGTCCTCTGGGAGTCGAACGACGCTCAAGAGACGCTCCATATGGTCTAGCCATTCATCGGCGTAGATGATACCCTCGGTTCCTTTGAAAGGTCGAGGGTCTTGCTTCTTAAAGCTTTCTATATCTCCAACCTTCATACAATAATATGCCTCTAATCAAAAGAATGGCCTTAATAAAATATAACTTAACTCCTGAATCATGCTTACCTTGGCAGGTCGTGGCTCTGATGAAGTGGTTCTTCCTCTCTCGAGGGCAGCCATGGCCACGTTGTAGGCATTCTCCATGCCTTCTCTCATAATCGCGGTCTGCTCGCGTTGGGCTTCAACTTGGGCAGCAGTCTGCTCTCTGTGGGCTTCTGCTTGAGCTCTCTGTGCTTCAAGCACTCCTCGTAGCATTCCCACTAGGTCAGTGGGATCCACGGGTACTGGTGGGGCAGCTGGTACGGCCACTACTGCAGGGGTCTGTGGCTCAGCCTGGGATTGCGCAGGTTCCACCGTTTGTGCTGTAGAAGCGTAAACGGGTCGGGGAGCTGGTGCAGCATGGGGACGGTCTGTCAGCTGTAAGGGAGGTGGGTCCCGACGTGCTTGAGAAGGGGTGTGATCAGTTGATGACACCTCATCGTCAGCAAGGCTGGATCGGGTAGTCTTTCCTTTGGCCATGATCTGGAAGGTTTAGGGTACATACATAAGCAAGGTATCCTACCAGTCTATAATCAAACAAAAATATTTATTTATATAATTCGGTCCTATGTCGTGACAAATCAATGTTCTAGTGTTCTAATTGTTTCTAGGTATGTTTTCCTAAGTTGTTGTATGACCTGCATGGGCCACCACTAAAAACATGTCACGACCCGATCCCAACTAATTGGGTCGAACCGGATCATGTCCAGTCTGCACCGTTGTTGAGACGGCGGCAGTAAGCTGTTCAGTAGCAGGTAACCATACAACACAACTATTTGTCACAACTCAACATCGAAAATAAACTTTATTAAACTAAAATTTAAATACAAATGGAAATTATTCTGAAATGAAATAACAGAATGAAAATGACAACAATGCAGAGAAAGGAAATCTATCTATCAGCCGGATCATCGGCCTCAGTCCCAACGTCCTCCTGTGGGGACTCTGGTAGCACAACCGGGTACAACACAGGGTCATAGTAGCTGCTGATTAACAGCTCAGCATCCTCAATGTCCCCTAAAAATGTATCTCCAGTCAGGAGGAAGCAAAGTACAATTCATGCTAATTTTTAACAGTTAAATTAAATAATAGAATCATGCACATCTAAACAGTTTAAACATGAACAGTTTTCAGCAGTAAAACAGTGTGATTTGAACATGCAATAAAATATGACCGGCTTAGGTTTGTTACAGTAAAGGATAGGGGTTTTGTTACAGTATGGTCATAATCATTACGCTATTCCCCCAGTCCCCAGTAGTTACAGTACTCTCAGAGAGAGTTTCGTGTTTGCATCATAGTTTAAACTTGCAGTAAAGCGATTAAATAAATAACTGTAAACTAACATAAACTATACTTGCCTCAAAGGAATTGACTGGAGAGGTAGAAGACTTCGAGACGGGAAATCAGAATCGTCCTCGAATTCCTACATTCGAGAAATTGATTCAGATTTCAGGTTTACCAATCTAGCTACGCTAGTTGAAATCTCTATTGGCGTCCTAATCCAATTTTAATTCTTTTAATTAACCAAACACAGAAAATACGATTATTGTGCGTTGATTTAATACGAGGGAAAAAGATTGTTTTATATTTTTTGAATTCGGAAAACATCGTCGATGCCAGATTATTTGTTAAAACTTGGTATTTTCATAGTATTTAAATATAAAGCTAATTTCCTTATTTTAGTGAGAAATACATGATTTTTAATTAAATAGAAACTTGCCAATTTTAGGTGAGAAAATCTTAGTTAATTTTATACGAAAATACTTTTTATTCATTTTACTCGTTAAATAGAAAAACTTGCAAAAACTAACAATTAAAATCTAAGCTACAAATTACAGTTATAGACCACAGCCAGCTGGGCTTATGCCCATTACAATTTATTTACATAAATTGAAATAAGACAAAACCGCCGTTAGTCCTAAACTGAAATATTAATAAAATATAAACAGAATTTAATAGTAAAAATAAAGATAATTAATAAAGTCTCAGATATGGTCCAATCCTCAACTTGGCTAATGCCTCAACGTCCGGGCGAAGCCGGTTTCGTTTGTACTTAGCCGGGTCCATTGACCGATACGGTCGTCACCCAAATCCAAATATTAAATAAAATTCCGAAATCCATTTTAAATTCATTTTTAAAATAATCTAGAATTTACGGAAAAATTCGGCAGCATCTCCTCTGTTTTTGGTCAACCCAAAAACTGGGAAATGGCGCCGATAATTTCCTGTAAATCCCAAACCAGGGAAATCCGAATTTATATATATATAAAAATCTACAACCAATCCACAGAATAATCGGAACGACCCGAATAATTTCGAAAGTCCGATTCCAGCCCAAAAATCACAGAACGCTACCGGAAAAATCCGGAAAGCCAAAACATACCAAAAACCAATTCCCGAAATATTCAGGAAATCCAAAATAATCCACAGAACCTTTCCGAAGGTTCCGGAAAAATACGACGTCGCTAAAACCGAATTCCCAAAGGGAATCGGGGACCATTTCTCATCATCGACTATAATAAAAAATGGACGAGACAGGGGTTATACCTCAGGTTGCTCGGCTAGAGCTCTCAGATGAAATAATATAAAGAAATAAGAACTCCGAACAGCAACTAATCCCGGAACAGCGTTGATTTGGAGTCCGAGATGCGACGGAGCGCTGGGACAGCAGCGGACAGTAACGTCGCTGCCACAGAACAACAGATCGGGTCTCGGGATCACGGCAAGAGGAGTGCGCGGCTAGGGCACGCGCCTAGGTCAGCGGGAAGGCCGACAGGGGGCGGGCGGAGCGCTAGAGAAAGGGGACTCGGCTCGGGGAGCTCGGCCAGAGGGTCGGGGTGCTCCGGGGACGCACGAAGAGGGCGCGAGTCGGGCGACAAGGGGCTGGACGGACGGCGGAGGGCGCGGAGGCGCGGGCGTCGGCCTGGAAGAGGCCGGCAGGGGTCGCGGGTAGCGGGGTCCGAGGCACGCTGGGGCGGAGGCCGACCGGGGCTCGGCCAGAGGGGCGCGGCGCGAGTGCGGGAGGGAGTTGGTGATGGAAAGAGTTGGGGAGTGAAGAGAGAGCAGGGGGTTTGAAGAAGAGTGATGGAGAGGTTCCTTCTACTGAGTGAAGTTGAGAGGAGGAGGAAAGAGTGGAGAGTAATTAAAGGGGATGGTGGGGTGCTCTGTGTGGTGATGAGAAGAAATAGGGAGAATTGTAGGGAGTGGGAGAAGAATGGCTGGCTTTGAACGAGTGGGTGTGTGCTAGTCCTTCGGGACCATCTCCCCCAAATATATTTTTTTATCATTAACCAAATCAGAATTTTAGGAAGAGAAAGAAATGGGATTGGGTTCGGGCTCAGGCACGGGTCTGGGTCTGGACTCAAAAATCCATATTGTATAATTTTTTTGAAATCATTTGCACTCAGAAAAATATAATAATAATAATAATAATAATAATAATAATAATAATAATAATAGAAATACTAATAATAATACTAAAACACTAATATTAAATAATCACAAAATATGGGTTTCACACATGCCATATACGCCTATATATATATTTATATATATGCATATATACAATGTATATTCATATATTCTTACACACATACATTATATAAATATATTTATATATACACATACGCATATATATATTTGTATTTATATACACATATACTATATTTAATATATTTACATATACACACATATACCTATATATATATTCCTATATATATATATATATATATATATATATATATATATATATATATATATATATATATATATATATATATATATAAAATATATATATATATTCACGCACACGTATTTATCTATACATCCACCCATATAGGTATTATACATTTATAAATACACATATATCTTTTGCTAAAGAATAAAAATGGTAATACTAATAATAGTAAATAATTTATATTTAATAACCCCAATAATCATATTAATATTATATAATAATCACCTCAATAACTTAATAATAAATAATAATAATAATCAATATGCAATAAATCTATAGTGATGTATATACCCTTTATGTACAGTCTAAAAATAACCATTTAAATAAAATAAATAAAAATATTTTATAATTTTTGGGAAGGGGAGCTACAAATCTACCCACCTTAAAATAATTTTGTCCTCGAAATTCTAATTAGTAACTATTCTTTAAAATTCAAAGTCTACCATTACCTTAATCTCCTCAATTAATTCCTCAAAATATTTTATAACCTTCTCTAGCCATTTTGTAATTCCGATAGTGGAGGACTTCCACCCACCTTTGATAACACCACCCCATCAAATCTCCTGTCGTTAAAACTTTATAATCTTCCAACTAGTTGCTAAATCTCTACCAATAAATATCTACTGCATATGGCACCTATATCATCTCCTATCTATCAAGCAATCCAAAATCTTAACAAGCGAATTTACACAATTAGTTAAGAATATTGGTAAATTTTAATGACCATTCGTCACTCTAAAATAGGAAGGGCAGGGAGATAGAAAAAAATAATCGAGAGCGAATATGAAGCTCCCAAAGCCGTAGATCGTATCCAATGATGTAGACAGTAAGGAGGTTTATAAGCCCAAAAATGTGCCTTCAGTGACTTTTGTGTTTAAGTAGCATAAGAGGTCTCTATCAAGTGGCACACTAGTGGCATGTGCGTAGTGGGCTTCGAATAGATCACCACCACATATTTGGTCGAAGGAATTGAGTCAAGGTTGAGGCTCTAGTGGAAGTCAGGAAGTATACCAATATTACGGTAAGGGTTATAGCTACTCCTTTTAACCTAAAAGTCATACCATAAAATAGGGTACAACGGGACGGGTTTGTGTGGGACATGATATACCTAAGTGAAGGTGGACTCGTCTAGATCTTGCATATAAAATTTGTTGGAAGGTAACAGCTGGTCTCGTGCTCCGAATATTAATGACACGGTCGGGGACACAAATGATCTAAATGAAAAGTGGGAGTCCAAGGGCACTGATCATCATCCTAATGGAAGTTATTCTAATCACTCGGTAATCCTGGTATATCCCAAAAAAATTTAGAGAGCTTACAGTCTGCCCACCTTATAAACTAAGACATAATTTTAAGAATAATGAGGTTAGAGGGTTCCTAAAATTCAGTTACTGTACCTCGACTCTTGTTAAGAGAGAATAAAGCACGACATACGGGATATGGTAGATATAAGTCAAGGGTCATTCCTTACTAAATGGAAAATGTGTGTGTAATATGACACGTGGTTGATAAAACAGAATGATCTAGCCGTCCATAGTGCACAAGGGTTATCGACGGGACAACCAGCTCTAAGGCACATCCTATGAAAAGGTTCCTAACAACTGGATTGTGAATTTCTATATGTGTCAAACCTGCCAAACTATCGTCACAAGGGTTCTAGTTGACGCAAGCTTCAACAAATAATTAGAGGCTCACAACATTTGGTCTCTGAAGAATAGGTAGCCTCCTAGGTTGGCATTTGGTCAAGGAAAAAGATCCTAATCATTTTCGGACTCTAATGACCAGAAGATCATGATAGTAGATTTAGGGTCGCAGAGAGGATGAGTAACTTAAGGCAAGGTTCTAGTCACCTGACTGGCTGATGATAGTTACCCTTATGTATACAACCATCATAGCCATGGGGATACCCTGTGTCTCTCTACCCATTATAAGCATTCATCTTTCCAAATCAGTGAAAGACAAAACAATAGGGTTCAAGTGGGATGTCACTGAACACAATTACGTGATTCAAAGGCGAATGTATAATTCAAGGAGTTGTCAAAGCAGTCGCGGATGAGATCTTAGAGACATCTACATCTCAATCCATGTAGGATAATTAGAAAAAAAGCGAACCAAATGCATCATGGTTGATCAGACCGTAATACAATAATTCTGATTAGACAATATGTTAACGGGCGTCACCAATAAACATATGTCTTAAAGCAAGCTCGATAAAAGAGTAAGCTTGCAAAAACTAGGCTTGTGATAGCAGCATTGGTCAAGAGAGTCAAAATATAAATATGCGAGATTTTTGAAATGAGGCACAATTGGTTCGAGTTTTGTGAGAATCAAAATCTAACTCGAGATTCGTAGACGAATAATAGAATCAGAAATTATAAGCTAACTCCTTACCGCAAAAGAGAATTTAAAATAGACAATTCTAACTTATGATATAAGATTTATATCTAATAAAGCAAAAGAAAATTGAACAGTTTATCAAAGTTAATGCATTAATTCTAGGCAAGCCTAACATACCAAGCGAATAGTATATCCACATTGGATCACATTGTCATATCAAAAGTAATAGTGTACCTATAGGGATCTAGCAAGCTATCTAAATTGCATGGCCTATCTAATAACCTTAACTACCCAACGGTCAATTTGAACAAGGGACTCCTAGGCCTAGTTATTCTCCTAAATTATTTTAATCCTAATTGTAAATGAGCATTTCCTGAGCGCAGGCTCATAATAGTACGACTAACGTACCATCATGAGTTCACAATCTTTTGCAAAAATGGACTTGCATGGGCCACCACAAAAATTTGTCACGACCCGCATCCGCTTTTCTGGATACGAGACGTGTCCAAGCCAGCCTACGCCGCAGAGTCGGCGGTAGAACGCTGTCAAGCCCGCAAGAAATAAATTCTCAAAATATAACATTTGCTGCTCATTCACATTTCTAAATTTATTATAACATTTACAACATTTATTTTTAAAGGAAAATACAAAGTTCTCATAATTAATGAAAATGACAACTAGTTCCACTATCTAGGTCGGCCTCAGCATACCCATGTCTTTTCAGTGCTAAGAGTGATCACGGCTAAACCTAAAAAATATTGGTTATCCAGTCAGGATTGGAACAAGTGCACAAACCGACAGCAATGCAAAAAAACTTTTGTTTAACATTTCCGGAATGACCACCTATTTGTTCGTTTACCGGGTTCGGCACGAAATTATGAATAAAAGATATGAAAATAACATATGAGATATCAAAACTGGAAGATAACTGATGACATAGCACGATAGAGAAGAAAATAAGGAAAAAACTAATAAAAGACATCTATCTAGGTGGTTTGAAATATCCTTTTCGATATGTGAACAGCTAGAGGGTAAATTCGGCACCCTGCACGTGTCGTGTGCAGCTGCTATCATTCACGGAAGACACGGGGGATAGTTCTGGGTAGTCCACATGTTTACTAAGATATTTCCCCTTCCGACTACTCCGTGTGGCGAACGTGTCAACAAACAGAAAGATATATGTATAGACATGAAATGAAAAGACTACTATGAATCGAAAGCAATCAGAAAGTGCACTTGCCTGAGGTCCTTAGCTGGAGAAACCAATAATACTATACCACTCAATGAGCCACAATCAGTCAACACATGTAAAAGTCTCCAGATGCTGAAACAAACAGTACCAACGTTCTCAGAATAGTCAAATTAGCTAGGATTGCCTGTCCTTAGGTCCAATTCTGGACACAGGGACAAAACGATAATTTCGGGTCAAAATGATATCCGCCGTTGGACCCGCTTTGCACAGAAAAGCGTGCCAGAGTTAACGGTCTCTAAAGTCGTCAAACTATATATCTACAAATTTAGTTTTCCGATATGAACTCAACTATATGTCCAAAGTTGGATTCCGACGGACCGTGCACAAAATCGCCCGTTGAGTGGGACCGTGGGGCCCGCAAAACGACGTACGATTCAACTGTCTCAGAATTGGACCAAACTTAGCATACAGGACCAGAAAAATGATACAGTCCTGCTGGCGTAAGTTTCTTCTCGATCTGACGAGCGTACACAAAGTTATGACTGAATTTGCATTGCACGGATACGGGGCGATTTCGACGGATGCGCATCAAATTCGTCACGCACACACGACCAATTTGAATTCTGTCAAAGCCCACACGACCACGAAGCTGTTACGCACCTTTCGATGCTTTTGGTTCGCGACCACGTCGCCCGGAATGGCGGGACGCACGTCGTGTGGAAGGATTTTTCTAATTTTCTAAACTATTTTAAACAGGTTTTTCCTGATATTTAAACTGATTTATCTTTCTGTTTAATCAACTAGAAATAAAACTAAAAATTAGGTTTCCATCTCGGTTACTTTGTCTAAAAACTTGTTCAAGTAGATTCCTAGATTTTTTACTGGATTGGCCGAGAACAGCCTTCCAACATGGGTATCTGGAATTGAGTCATGTCTTGTTTCGGGAAAGTTTTCATCGGGTTTTGAGTCGAGGTCTAGTGCAATCTAGGGCATCTATATGTAAAGCAATTAAAGGGATTTAAAGATGTACATATTGACTTCGTAGCCGAGGCGGAAGATTGCAAAACGATCAATCGATCGTTGCGTAATCGCGCTGCAAAGTGGGGTCTCGAGGCTGCACTGTTGTCGCGAACTGCTGCTGCCTTCCACTGTTCCGACACGCGCGCGCGGGTCCCGGTCGGCGGTGCTGGCCGTGCGTGGTGGTGCTGCGAGCGCGGGGTGGCCGCCCAGGTATAGGAGGTGGTCACAGCGCGTAGTAGTTAGGGTTTGAGGAGTTTCGACGAAACCTCTCCACTGTCGATCATATATATACAGTCGGTTCCTTCGGTTTGGTTTTCCCTGGGTTAATAAATCGAGCGGTGGGGAGAAAAGCCTGGGCTCGGCTTGGGCCCCAGTTTGGGCTGAAATGTTTGGTTCTTTATTCTTTTTCTTTTTCTATTCCTAATTCTTATTAGCATATATTAATATATACATATCTATGTACACTTATACATATACATATACACACATGTACCTATATATTATATATACTCATTTATATATACGTATATTTATATATACATGCCATATATGCCTATATATATTTATATATATGCATATATACAATGTATATTCATATATTCTTACACACATACATTATATAAATATTTATATAAAAAAAAATATTTATATATACACATACGCGTATATATATTTTTATTTATATACACATGTACCATATTTAATATATTTACATATACACACATATACATATATATATATATATATATATATATATATATATTCACGCACACGTATTTATCTATACATCCACCCATATAGGTATTATATATTTATAAATACACATATATCTTTTGCTAAAGAATAAAAATGGTAATACTAATAATAGTAAATAATTTATATTTAATAACCCCAATAATCATATTAATATTATATAATAATCACCTCAATAACTTAATAATAAATAATAATAATCAATATGCAATAAATCTATAGTGATGTATATACCCTTTATGTACAGTCTAAAAATAACCATTTAAATAAAATAAATGAAAAAAATTTACAATTTTTGGGAAGGGGAGCTACACAAATAAACCAAAACCACCACAGTCGTACTCATCTCCGCCTCCTCCATGGCCGACGAGCTCCGCCCCCGTAGCTTTGACCGCCCGACGCCACTCTGGTCCGCCGCGCCTGAGCGCCCACCGAGAACCCTCCGCCGCAACCGCGACCCTCCGTCGTGCCCTGCCGAGCTGGCCACCGGCGTGAGAGCCGGAGCGCCATCCCGGCCTCGTCTTGACCGCGTGCCACCTCCCAGCCCCGCGGAGCCGTCGTCTCTCCGCCAGATCCGCGGGCAGCCCGACCACGCCTCCACCAAGGCCACCCCGAGCCGCACGCCGTCCAAGCGTTCGAGAACCCCGGTGTCCAGCCGCCGATGTCGCCCGTCTCCTTCCTTCTCCCCGTTCGTCCCCGAGTCTCCGACCGCCCAGTCGAGCCTAGTCCGCCGCCGAGCAAGGAGCTCCGGTGAACCCCTCTGGTAACCCTTTTTTCCCACTCCTCTCCCCCTTTCCTTGATTGGAATTGTTTCTTTCTCTCTCTCTCTCTCTCTAATTTTCTATTTTATGGGTACCCCTCGATTTCCAAAAGGTGGGACTCTGCAACGTTGGTTGCTGATTGTTTCATTTTGTTGTGTTTTGTTTCCTTGTGGATGAATAGTTCCATTATTTTATGACCTTTTTATTAAAATATAATATATATTTTACAGTAGTGGCGTTAAATTGGTACCAAGTGTTTAGTAATGAAATTAGTATTATTATTATTCATTTTTATGATTATTTTTGAATATAAAAATTTTATTATAAAAATTGTCATTATCTATATTTTGGTATTATTAGTTAGTTGTTGTAAACAACATTTATGTAGTAGGCTATAAATATTATTATCATTATTATTATAACAACTTTTTATGATTATTATTATTAGAATTATTATAATTGTTATAATTATTATCATTTGAATTATTAGTATTTTTTATTACTGTAAAAATATCTATGAGTATGAGTATTAAATATTTTCCATTATTATTATTAGAAACAAAATTATTTTAAAATCTTAACAGTATGAAATAATTATAGTAATATTTTAAGTATTTGTGAAAATAAAATATATTGTTATATGCCATTTCATCACTTTAAATATAATTATAAAATTTAGTTTAATAAAAAAAATTAATAATAATAATATGTAGCCTTTAAAAATTCCCCTTGTTGTTATCTTCAACCATGACTAATTGTTAACTTTTATTTTCTCGCAAATTTTGGATCCTTACACATCGATCATGGCTACTGGACATTCATGACATGTCGAATATCGCAACACACCAATCGTCACACCAGGCAAGACACATTGTCTTACTGTTTACTTACTTGCTCAATTGATTGTCACGTATTCATGGAGCGGTTAATTTCGATTGCATTTCGAGAATTCTTACCGCAGGCAGTTTGGGATCCATGGACGGAGCTTAGCATACTCTTCAGGGACCTTTGTTCTAAGAAATTTCTCGTTGATCATCTAGAAAAGCAAGAGAATGACATTGCGGTAACACTGTGCAAGCTAGAGAGGGTGTTCCCTCATAGATTCTTCAACTTTATAGAGCATTTGCCGATTCATCTTTCCTACGAGGCACGTGTTGGTGGACCCGTCGAATATCGATGGATGTACCCGTTCGAGCGACATTTGAATCACCTAAAAAGAAAGGTGAAAAATAAGGCTCGGGTCGAGGGTTCTATTTGTGAAGCCTATATTCTCGAGGAGATTACAAATTTCTGCTCCTCCTATTTCAAACCTCATGTTGCTACGAATAGAACGAGGGCTCCGAAAAACGACGACGGATATCAAAAATTTAATGATGGAATACTGAAAGTATTCAATGCGTCCGGAAAGCCTTCGGGGAAAATGAAGAAGAGATATTTGAATAACGAAGAGCTAAGGGCTGCTCAGTTGTATGTATTACTCAATTGCGACGAGAATGAAGTGGAGAAGCTAGAGGGGTAAGTAAGGAATGATGAGTTTACGTCATCTCAATGTAATAGTATAAGCTAATATTATTGTACTAATCGGCGGTTGCTTCGTTGTTTTCCAGCACATATAATGATGAGTTGAGGCTGGTTAGCCCTACCTAACAGACGAAGCATTAGAATAAGAAATGAGACGTCATTTTCCTTCTTGGTTGAGTGAATATGTAAGTAGCTCGATAATTACTGGCCTCTTCTAATGCAACTGCGCAATAAATAACTTATTATATCTTCTTTGATATTCAGGTCGATCGTCTAATTTCACCCGAGATTGAATTAATTAGAACTCTTGTGAAATGACTAATTACTTTTGTTAAAATATGGCCAAGTTACTGTGTCAATGGCTTTCGGTTCAAGTCGACAAATGCTCTTATCAGAGACAGCTTCCTGGATCTTGATTCCACGAAAAATAGTTGTTTGTGTATCAAGTCTTCGAACAACAAAGACGTCGATCCAAGAAATAATTTCTTAGGCATCTTGCGAGAGATTGTGGAGTTGTCATAAAATAATGGCAGAGAACCTGCAAAGATCGTGTTGTTCAAGTGTGAATGGTTCGATCCGATTGAAAATCAAGGTTGAAAATTTGACAAGCATGGTCTTATGGATATAAACTACAAGCGTAGATATCAAGGCTACAAACCGTTTGTCCTAACAACTCAGGCTCAGCTCGTGTACTTCACAGCTTATCCGAGACGGGGAGCAACGAAGTCTGACTGGTGGGCAGTATGCAAGACTAAAGCTAGAGATACTTTTGCTGTTGACGAAAAAGCTTACTAGGAGGACGAGCTACCTCTTGTAACCAATATTATCGACGTGGACTCCACGGAAGTTACGCATTACATGACACATAATGTAGAAGATGTAGAATTATCCGAAGAGGAAGACGAAGTCGACGAAGGCAAAGATGAAAGTGAAGATAAGGAGAAGGAGGAAGATGAGGTCGAGGAAGACGAACAAAATTATTGTTCTGAAGATGATTGAGAGAGATATACTTATCTGAACTTAGATGTTTCTTCTAGAATATATTATCTGGACTTAGATGTTTATTGTAGAATGTATCATCATATGTTGTCTTGGTTATTATCTTGTCTTTGTTGTACTTTTATATTTCTAGTCTCTATTATTTGTTGTATTATCATATGCTGTTATCAGGTACGGCAGGTCATCGCGGATCGTTCCGAAAAGGGGGACGACGAGGTCATGATCCTCCGGTACTTCCTACAGGTACTGCTAGAGGATGGGGTTTTCCTTCGGTACCTCCTACTGGTACCGGCTCTGGATCCTCGTCGTCGATTACTTCGATATATCGGACAGTAGTCGGGCCTGCTGGAACGACGTCACATAACATATCTCCTGGGACGAGTAGTTCCAGGCCTAATGAGAGTGCTCGCCCGTCTAGCGTTTCTGCTGCTGATACGACGATGGAGACGGATGAGCAGATGGCGGAGGCTGCGTCGACGGTCGAGGCGGCTGTGCCGACGGTCGACCAGCATCATGCAGATGATGCGTGCGTACATCCGGAGGAGAGGAGGACGGAGATCTGGACCGACGGTACAAAGTAGGTATTTTGGTTTATAATTTTTTCTGTTTTTATCATAAATTAACTATTTTTATGAATATAATATGTCTGTATAGATATCGTCCCCCAGAAGTACAGAGACGCCTAGGCCACATGCTGAGGCATAATTATGGTGGTCCTTGGATTAACTACTCTGATGCTCCAGACGAAAGAAAGAACTACTAGTTTACGCGCTTCAAGGTTAAAATAGATTTTCTTTTAGTATGAATCATATAATTAATTCATATTATATATAATTGATAAATATTTGGTTTGTGCTCTTCTAGGATATGTTTTTCTATCCACCGCTCCGGGCCGAGCTTATCGAGGGGATGTTTCCTGTCATCGCTGCCAAGCTGATCTGCGACGCTATTAATGATCAGAAGGATCATGATCGTGCCGGAAAGCCGATCCAAGGTTGAATCACCCCTGATTAGTAGAATGCGATGAAGGTTCGATTCGACGATCCAAGGTACAAGAAGAAGTCGGAGAAGGCCAAGGCGGCTAGGCAAGATGCCTCGAAGTGGTACGGTGGGTCGATTCCGATGACAGAACATTTCCGTCGTCTGGTATGTCTTTCTCTTTTAGAAATATTATTTTAATACAAATCTGATAAATTATTACTAAGATAATATATTTAATTACAGGTAAGGAAGGTCGGTAACATCGACATGGTGACCGTCTTTCTGGCCACCCATCGGAAGGGCGAAGGCCTTATTGACGAGAGGGCCGAGCAGACCTATATAAGTATTACAATATGTTATCTTAATTTAATACTTTGTGTCAATTTTAATATAACTTAGTAAATATGATGCAAATAAATATTCATGTAGTTAGTAATAATAAGTACATTAATTAGAAATTATAGAGTACTATCCATACTTTCTAGGCCGAGAATCAGAGGCTGCGGGAACGGACGGCTGCTAGTGCACCTAATGCAGGAGAGGCCGGTACTTCCTCGCAGCCCACTCAAGCTCCGTCGGCGGACGAGCTGTGGATGACCGCCGCTGGTGGACTCCATAGGGGTACGTACTACGGTACGGGATCCTATGGCGCCCTAGTTGCGATCCAGTCCTCTAGGGCATCTCCTGCTAGTGTGCATGGTCTACAGCCGTTCCAAGAGTCTGCCCGAGTCCACCAGATGATGGAGTCTCTCCGTGACGACCTGCTACGATGGATCAAGGAGCAGTCTCAGCACCCTACGGACGATCCTGTGCTGCTAGCACGATTGGATGCGCTCGACCACGACATTATGGAGCTCATGAAGACGACTGAGAGGACAGAGCACAACGTTGGACGGTTAGAGCACACGGTGACAGAGCTGCAGACAGCACAGGTGACCATGACCGATAGGCTGAGATTGGTGACGGATTTGATGGTCCAGAGTAGTGATAGATTGTTATCTACCATGGATTCATACAACCAGCGACTTATAGCGTTGGAACGTGTTGGTCCTCCGGGTGCGCCTTCATCGTCGTCGACTCTGCCGCCTCCACCGTCTTCTTCATCAATACCGACTCCACCGACGTCACTGCATACTCCATCGGTATCGATTTCACTTGAGGAGTATGAGTTGTTCTTATCCCTTCGTCGCGGCAGTGCCCCTCCTGCACCAGATCCCTAGTAGTCCTAGTTAGGACTGTTTGTTTGTGTTTGTTTGATCCTTTGTTTGTGACTTGGATATTTGTTGGTTGTGTAGACTTGGATGTTTGGATCCTATTTGTTGGATCATATTCTATTTGTTGGTTATGTGTAGACTTTGGTTACGTTGTAGACTTTGTTATTCGGTGTAGACTTGGTTATTTGGATACTTGTTGGTTGTGCCTATTCTATTTGTTGGATCCTATTCTATTTGTTGGATCCCATTCTATTTGTTGCCTGCTACATTGTGTTATACTGTTGTTTATGTTATTATTCGTTTCAATTGGATGTTAATGTGCTTTTGTGGTTTACGTTTACCGGTGTTGAGTGTTCCATCGAAGGGGTCGGCGAACCCAGGGAGAAAAGGATATCTGTTATACTGTGTCTTTATGGTTATCTTTTTAAACTGCAGGGAGAAAAGGACATTCTGTATTTTATTTATTTTATTTTTTTGCAGATTTACTAACGTTTACCGACGTTTACCGACGTCCATCGACGTACGTTTGCGTCGGTAAACGTCGATAAATCTGCAAAATTTTCCAGGGTACCGACGTTTACCGACGTCCTTATACGTCGGAGACCGTCGGTAAAAGTCGGTGAACGTCGGTAATAATCCCAGGAATTACCGACATTTAGTGACATAATAGTCGTCACCAATCCACCGACGTAACGACGGTAAATGTCAGCAAATTCCCAGTATTTTACCGACCTTTTGCGACTTTTTCGACGACGTTAATTCACCGACTAAACGACGGTAAATGTCGGTAAGTTCCCAGGATTTTACCGACGTGTAGCGACTTTCAACACGTCGCTAATCCACCAACGAAATGACGGTAGACGTCGGTAATATCCCAGGATATACCGACGAAATCATACGTCGGTGAACGTCGGTATTTGCGACGTTCGGCGACGTTTTAAAGATCAGCGACTTACGTTTCCGCGACAAGTCCAAAACGTCGGTAATTGCGTCGGTAAATATTTTTAGCGACGTAATTTGTCGTTTTAGCGACGTCTTTAGGCGTCGCTAAAATAACTTATTCTGGTAGTGTCACCGTCGGCCGGCCAGGCACGGGAAACTGCCGTGCCGCCGCGCGCGCTCAGGCACACAGCTATCAGAACAGTAGCAGCGGATAGCAGACTTCGCGGCGCGATCACGACGTCGTCGCACAACCATTCCTCGAGCCATTTTTTCAGGTACAATGACAACCTATACCACTTTAAACCCTTTCAAGTAGTTTTGATTTAGGCGGCTTAGAATTCAAGAGAAATCGAACCAAAGTTCGGGAAAAATCATGTCCTAAAACAGAACATGAAACAGTCCATGAACCCACATTGGCGGATCGATTCCGATCGATCCAGTAACTGTTTAGAAATTTCACCTGAACATAATTATAGACAATATATAGGACTTTACGACCCTTTTTGTGGATTTGAAAATCATCGGCTACGTGTCGAGAAATCGAATCCCGAAGTTTGACAAAAACCTGTTTTAAAATCAATAAAATCTTCCGATACGACGTGCGTTCCGCCAATCCAGAAGACGTGGTCGCGAACAGAAAGCATCGAAAGGTGCGTAACGACTTCGTGGTCGTGTGGTCCTTGGCGGAATTCAAATTGGTCGCGCGTGTGCGACGAATTTGACCCGTATCCGTCGAAATTTACCGTATCGGTCACTTTGCAAATTTTTATTTACTTTGTGCACGTTCGTCAGATCGAGACAAAACTTGTGCCAACAGGACCGTATCATTTTTCTTGTCATGTATGCCAAGTTTGGTCCAATTCTGAGACAGTTAAATCGAAACGTCGTTTGCGGCCCCCACGATCCGACTCAACGGGCAATTTTGTGCACGGTCCGCCGAAATCCAACTCTGGACATACGGTTGGGTTTGTATCGAAAAACTAGACCAATTGACATATAGTTTGACGACTTTAGAGACCGTTGACTCTGGCACGCTTTTCGGTACAAAGCGGGTCCAACGGCGGACATCTTTTTTGCCTGAAATTATCGTTTTGTCCCTGTATCCAGAATTGGACTTAAGGACAGGCAATCCTAGCTAATTTGACTATTCTGAGAATATTGGTACTGTTTATTTCAGCAGGTGCCGAATTTACCTCCTAGCCGTTCACATGTCGAAGCGGATATTTCATACCACATAGGTAGATATCTTTTATTTATTTTCCTTTTCTTCTCCACCGTGCCAAGTCATCAGTACTTTTCAGTTTTTATATCTCATATGTTATTTTTATGTCTTGTTAATTATATTATGTTTTCGTATTGTCGTCGGTTTGTGTACTTGTTCCATTCCTGACTGGAAACCAATATTTTTTAAGTTTAACCGTGATCACTCTTAACACTGGAAAGACATGGGTATGCTGAGGTCAACCTAGATAGTGGAAGTAACTGACTTTACTTTTTGTGAGGTATTGTATTTTATTTCAGTTATAAATGTTGTAAACATTATAATAAATTTAGAAATTTGAATGAGCAATAAAGTTTATTTTGAGCATTTATTTCTTGCGGGCTTGACCGCGTTCTACCGTCGACTCTGCGGCGTAGGCTGGCTTGGTCACGTCTCATATCCGAAAAAGTGGGTACGGGTCATGACAAGTTTTTGTGGTGGCCCATGCAGGTCAGTTTTCGCAAAATATTGTGAACTTGTGATGGTACGTTAGTCGTACCATTATGAGCCTGCGACTAGGAAATGCCCATTCCCAAACTAGGATTGAATTGATTTAAGAGAATGACTAGGACTAGGAGTCCCTTGTTTAAATTGACCGATTGGGTAGTTAAGGTTGTGAGATAGGCCATGCTATTTAAGAATTATTAAATTTAGATAGCTTGCTAGAACCCTATAGGTACACTCTTTGATATGACGATATGATTCCATGTGGATATACTATACACTTGGTTAGTTAGATTTTTCGAGAATTAAGGCTATAACCTTGATAACCTGCTCAATTTTTTTTTTGCTCTATTTAGATATAAACCTTATATCATAAATTAGAATTGTCTATTTAAATTCTATTTTGCTGTAAGGAATTGATTTATAATTACTGATTCTTTTATTTGTATAAAATCTCGAGGTAGATTGATTCGAGATTTCCCTCAACCATTGAAATGCATATGAAATAGATACTAGAATGTTTGTATTTCTTTCGTATCTAGTTATTTCCTCCATGTTAAATCTTTTATTTTAAGTGTTGTGTAACACCCAGTTTTCCAAATGAGTTGAAATTTTGTGATTTTAATTATTTATTAACGATATTTAAATCATGACATGATTTTTGGTAATTTTTAATCATTTAAAACTATTTTAAATCATGACTTATGATTTGGTGTCTTGCTAGTGTAACCCTAGAGCCTAGCCTTGTGATTAGGGTATTTAAGTTATCATTTCTAGTTTGAGGGATATTTTAGTCATTTTTGTAATTTTGGGAATTATTTGGAATTATTATGTATTATTTTGAATCATTAGAATTTATGTGATTTTTAGTGATTTTTAGTATAATTGATTTTGGT
This sequence comes from Iris pallida, assembly GCA_029216955.1. Classification (NCBI taxonomy): domain Eukaryota; kingdom Viridiplantae; phylum Streptophyta; class Magnoliopsida; order Asparagales; family Iridaceae; genus Iris; species Iris pallida. Next base: position 11,515,728 of record JANAVB010042420.1, read on the forward strand.
CCTATAGTTGACTTTGACTAGTGTTGACTTTGGAGACTAACCTAGAGGCTAACCTAGGTCATAACTATTTGATTAGGATATGGAACCCTAGCTCGACCTAAGTTAGTGATAATAAACCCATTAGATTTAATTTGGGGAGAATAGGATTTGAATTGATTAGGAAATGACTTGTGATTTCACAAGTCATGATTAGTGATTTTGGCCCATGGAAGCCCATAGATCACCATTGGAACCCAAACCCTCACCCTAATCAGCCCATGGCAGCCAACCTAGGGTTTCACACCCTATTTAATGCCTCTTCCATTTGTTCTTGCCTCTTTTATTATTTTTCTTCTCAAGCTTGGAGAAAGAGGTATAGCCATCTTCCCCAATCCATAACTTTTCCATTTTAACTCCTTTTTGGCTCAAACCACTTGTATTAGATTCTAATTGTCTCCCTCTTGCTGTTCATGGAGGATAATCCCAGCCTTGGGGCAATTTGGAGAGTTTGGCTAACAAGGAGAAACCCCCTTTTGGAGCTTTTCATTAGAATTTCAACATATAGGTAAATCCCTATTCCCTCCACCAAATTTAGTTTTCTTTGCATGGATAGAAAGCCCTAGGTGTCCCCTAGCCATAGGTATTGGTTTTGTGTCAATTCGTGTTCGTTTGGTGTCCGTATCGGACACGTATCAAGGTGTCTATGCATGTGTTTGATAAAATGTCACAAAGGGAATTTATTGCTATTTTTTAAAAAGTATCTGAATGAAAATGTTGATTTAAATGTGTTTACTAATTTCCCCCAGGACTGAGTTGGCTTTCGAGCCGTGTCCGTTTCCAAATAGGACACGAACACGCTCGCAGCACTCACGGGCAGTGCCCTGCTGTCCGTGTCCTGGTTTGTCTTGGACACGCCACTTCACCACACGAAATTTGACATGGGGACTCCCTACATGACTGACACGAGGCATACAAAGTTTCGTAGGACCTCATGGAATGGTTTGGGAGCAATCGAGCCCGCACTGCACACGTACGGTCGTGCATGGGATTTTTCCAGTCTAAATTCTCGTACTGACACGGGTCTCGTACTCCTGATACGACTCACGTGGACAAGATACAGACACATGTACACGTCCCCTAGTCTAGGCGTACACGTGTGCACAGCCACGTGTCACCACGTGGCCTGTGTCGTGCACTGGACACACGTGCACGCGTGCACGACACTGTCTAGTGCACAGTGCTTGTGTCTGTGTTGTGTTGTATTTAGCACGATTTGTGTCCAATTCTTGGACACGAAGACACCCTATAGTACCCTCACATGTGTGACACTTAGTACCAACCCTTGGTTTCGACTTGTTGTTTGAAATTCGATTTCGATTTGGGTTTTCCTCAACTCTGATACTTAACTCCCTGTTAGAAAATTCTGAGATTCGAGTTTGATTTGTTTTACTGATTCTAAATGTTTTCTTTTGCAATGTTCAATTCATTTTCATGTATCTTGGTTTAGTCTCATGTTAGGGTTCTCATATTGGGTGTTAATCATTAGTTGAATCATGGAGCTGTTGTTTTGAACTGTAAATTGACACAGTGAGCATTGTTCCTCAAATCCCGATTTTGATTTCCTGTTTTCATCTGATAGGTGGTGTTAAACTGCCATATTAAATTATAGACATGCATACTAGTTTACATTCAGATTTGTTATGGTTTGATGGTAATTCGTTGTTAAATGAGTTTGATTTTACATGCTTAACTCGAGTTCAGATTTTTGGGTTTTGAATTGACATGTATCTCGATTATGAATTTGGGTTTTACCATCTGAAACCTGAGATGGGATTTATATCTGAAATTTATTGTTATTACATATTGTGTTATGTATAAAGCTGATTTTAAGTTCAGACTTCTGAGTTAAATATGATACCTGAGATTCAGATTCACAATATAACCCGAGTTCATTCATAATATAACCTGAGTTTCATTTCACAGTTTAGCCTTTTATATAACTATTTAACTTGATAACTCACTATTCACTTGTATCACCTCTATTCCTCACTGCATTTCATTACTTGTCACTATCACCTGAGTTTCTTTTCACAAGCTGAGAACCTTTCAAACCTGGGAATTGATTCACCAAGTCCTGTGACACATTGCACTGTCCTCATACCCATGTATACACTATGAACCAGGGAAAAACATTTCAGAACCTGAGAAGGGTGTTAACACACAGACACAACTGAAACTGTGGTTCACACAAGAACCTGAGAGCTCCTTCACACACACATGGACACTCTTCACTAATCTGAACTATTTCCTGATAATTCCCCACTGTTTTACACAAATCTGTCATACACTAAACTTTCACACACATGGTTTATAGTTACATATATATACTCATATATGTGGGCTGATTTGAGATGGTTTGAGGGACTGTCAATGGGAGTTAAATTGAGTTTGGGGTTAGGGAAATCATTGAATTGGTTTTTGTATATTGATTGGGGGGTTTTTTCTGTCCTTGTTCAGAAACTGAAACTGATGTACATTTCCTTTTATCCTTACATTCTCATAGCACACATTTGATCTCCTAATTGCAATCACACACACATATGAGAACATCTCACACCCACACATGCCTACACACGGCTCACACACTCAAAAACACACTTTCCACTATCTGAAATACACACATGTGCCTTGATTCCCTCTCTACTTATAGATATAAATATATATGTGCATTGTATATGTGTGTTGTAGGTGATGCATAGGATATGCAGTTGGATTTTAGACTAAATGAAATGTGATGTATATATATAGTGACTGGTTCATATGTTACTTTGCCTTGAACAATGCACCATGTATCTTGAACCCATGTTATGACACTAGCCTACACACATTTGTAACACACACTCTTTCCCTCTCTAATTTTCCTTATACAAGTTGTATATATGCATTGTTGTATATATAGGTATGCCTATAATATAGAATATATGAATTTCATGATAGATAGCTTAAATAGCTAAATATGATGTACCCTTGATGTGTAGTTGTGTGGCTTGTATAGCCTTGGATTGGTATGTGTGTTCTCTGTGACTTGTGAGTGTGCTTGGTTGTTAGCCTAGCCTTGGTTAGGCTTAGTAAGACTTGTCTGGGTTAGGTTGATCTAGTTTGACTAGTGTGGTTGACTAGAGTTGACCAAGTGTTGGCTTTAGTCTAGTTTGACCTAGACATCATACATATGCATTGTAGATTACTATTATCATCCCCTGTATACATCTTGACTTGTGTTGCTCTAACTAGGAGTCAGGTATCTCATCTCGAACAGTACATTTACTTCAGACATTCAGATACGAGACGAGTACATTCTCTGATCATTTCATATCTTGCTTAGAATTATTTCCTGTATTAAATTACTTTACTTGATACTGTCATGTTGGTCACACGGATTAGTACTATATGGATCCCTTCTTGAGATGTTATCCCTTCAGGGAGCATCGGGGTACTTTATGTTCTGTGCATTTCACTTATATGGTGTATCACTATGCCTCTTTGGTTCTTTGATCACTTGTGACATATACTCATATGATCACAGAGTCTTCTTTGAATCCTTATCCCATTTATTGGGTTTTCCAGAATCCCCATTTATGGGACTACTATGTACAACCCTTTGGGGGCTTATCACCCTTTGGGGGCTTATCACCCTTTGGGGGCTTACCACCCTTCGGGGGCTGTTATATAGAATCATAACATAACCTGGTTGGATCCTTGTGTATTAATTGGGGGTACGGGGGAGTATAAATAGCCATGTGAACAATTCCAAAGTAGAATAGCCATGTACGCCTCTTTAGTATAGCCATGTGCAAATCAAGCCGTTCACATGTCGACTTTGTACTCTAAATCACTGGTCACTGGTAGCTCTCTACTTATAGTAGATATTTCTATTACAGTTCTCTCTCTGTTTACATATTGCATTTCCTTCAGTATCTATATCTTACTTTACTGCATGATTATATTTTCTAACCTGTTATGAACTGTTGAGATGTACTGTGCTCGCTCCCGTCCTGACTGGACCTGTTGAAAATTTTATAGAGGATGATGAGGAACCCTGCACCCCTTACTTTAGAGCTTGCCTAGATGACACTCGCGACCTGGACCCCTAGGGAGGTTCAGGCAGCTGCTGAGGACGATACCTTGCTTAGTATAGATAGCTTAGACTGTTTCCTTTTCATGTTTAGTTGTTGTCCTTGATTCCAGAGATTGTATATTTTTAGAGATGTTGAGATTGTTATTCATTTCTGTTGTACCTCAATTGAGGGTTTCTTATCTATTTCATCGTGCTACATTCTACCTTAGATTGTGATTCAGTTGTACCTTTGTGTTGGCCTCCTTATGGAGAGTATTCATATTATATTAGTTATAGTTCATGACCTAGAACAGCGTTCTACTGCCGATACTGCGGCATAGGCTGGGCGCTGTTACGTTCTCGTACCCTCACAGTGGGTGCGGGTCGTGACACATTTTTAGTGGTGGCCTATGCAGGTTGAGTTTGTGTAGTGGTATTCGAACTAGAGTACCACTACAGCCTATAGTAGGATTAGGATTATTTTGAGGTACTCAATCACATTAGCAAAAACTCTTAACTAGATTCCTACCATCTAAGTTCCTGTTGAAGATTGCTTCCTTGAATAACTGTCCTCCCTTGAATTATCGATTCTATCTCAGTATTGATTCCTTGTTTGATCTGTCTCCAGGATGGTGATTGAGACACGATTGCATCGCTCTGGCTCAGCAGACGCTGGTGAGAGGCCTACCACCCCTCGTCTGATTGTGGACGCTGGGACCACAGCACCCCCTATTTTTGCTCATATAGGAGCTTCTGCAGCTTTTGGGAGCGTACCTCCACCTGCCCGGAGGTCTTTCCCCGTCATTCCAGATATGTACCAGCAGCAATTACCGTCAGGGACAGTAGATGCGGCTCAAGTGTTTACCCTCTTCCAGCGATTCTTGGAGTTTCAGCAGTAAATACAGCAGAGCCAGTCTGCTGATATCCGACAGAGCATACAAGATACCCACCAGTTGGTCAGGACGACAGTGGAGCTGGTGGCTGCTCATCCACAGGAAGGCCAGATGCAGCCGTATCAGCCGAGGACCCCAGACATCTATTCCTTCAAGAAGATGGGACCTCGAGACTTCAAGGGTACAGAGGGCATCATATACGCTGACGATTGGATAGAGCACATTGAGAAGATATTTCGATTGGCACAGATACCAGCGGGATTACAGATCGAGGCAGCCGCCAGTCAGATGCAGGACTTGGCCCGTACCTGATACCAGACGGACCCAAGGGTTGGTACAGCCGGTCAGACTTGGGCAGCGTTCAAGAAACTATTCAAGGAGAAATTCTTTCCTGATACAGCACTCCGTGCTTTGGAGGCGCAGTTCGAGAGTTTGGTTCAGAGGAACCAAACCGTTGAGGAGTACGCTGGAGAGTTCAGCCGTTTGAGCAGATTCATCGAGGATCTTACCGAGGTCGGAAAGGCGAGGAGGTTCCGCAGGAGTTTGATCAGAGAGATCAAGTCATATACCAAGAGCGACCGCGATGCCACTTTCGAGCAGATTCTGGTAGGAGCCATAACAGCGGAGGACGATCTTGGACTGAAGGAGAAAAGGATGTGAGATACTCAGAAAGCTAGTGGCAGTGCGGGCCCGGCCAAGAGGCCCTACCTACAGTTTTAGCAGCAGATGCTACCCCTACAGTTTTAGCAGCAGTATCCACAGCAGATGCTACCCCTACAGTTTCAACAGCAGTATCCGCAGCAGATGCTACCTCTACAGTTTCAGCAGCAGTACCAGCAGCCGAGGGTCTACCTTCAGCAGCGGCAGTTTCAGGACCGTGTACCCTTTCAGCAGGTGCAGCAGCCACAGAGACAGCAGCAGGCCCCGGGACAGCAGTTTGTTATCATTTGCCCTTTTTGCAAGAGACCAGGGCACGATTGGGGCAAATGTCGGAAGAGGCTGGGCAGATGTTTGCTTTGCGGAGGATCCGATCATCGTCTGAGAGAGTGTCCCGAGTCATCGGGACAGACGGTTCAGGGAGCAGGAGCTAGGGCTCCGGTAGGCCAGCAGAGGGGATTACCCTTACCGACTCAGCAGCAGAGGTACATGCAGCATCAGCAACAGGCCAGGGGAGGCCAGCAAGGGCGAGCTTTCGCCAGGACAGTCAAGGATGCTCAGGCCGTTGGAGATCTAGTTGCAGGTTCCGTTCTTTTGACTCAAATTCTACAATTACCTTTTATAACTGCCTTGAAATTTTGATTCCTCTGTTCCTTGTCGATTTATCAATTTTATGTTGTAGTTATTGTGTTATGTTTGATTTCTTCTGAGATGAATCATATAGGCTAGGTCACCCAGTTATGGAATCTAGAATCTTCGATAGTCATGTTAGCTGGCATAGTGAGGACATATAGTCAGATTTAGGATGTATTTCTCGGGTGTGGAAATTTAAGGTTTTCGTTGCCAAGCATGCGACAATGCGAAAATTTTAAATACCATGATTCTAGATATATGTGCCTTAGTCGAGGACTCTGTGATTATCGTAGCCTTGTTCACTAGCACGACAAAGATTCTGAGTATCATGATTTTGGACAGACGCATATGATTATCTGACGGTATGTTTGAGACTTTAATTGTGGGGTGTTTGACCTAGAAGTACTGCTACCATCTTAATTTCGATGACAAAATTTTTATAAGGTAGGTAGGATTGTAACACCCAGTTTTCCAAATGAGGGTAATTTTTGAAATTTTGTGATTTTAATTATTTATTAATGATATTTAAATTATGACATGATTTTTGGTAATTTTTAATCATTTAAAACTATTTTAAATCATGACTTATGATTTGGTGTCTTGCTAGTGTAACCCTAGAGCCTAGCCTTGTGATTAGGGTATTTCATTTACCATTTCTAGTTTGAGGGATATTTTAGTCATTTCTGTAATTTTGGAAATTATTTGGAATTATTATGTATTATTTTGAATCATTAGAATTTATGTGATTTTTAGTGATTTTTAGTATAATTGATTTTGGTCCTATAGTTGACTTTGACTAGTGTTGACTTTGGAGACTAACCTAGAGGCTAACCTAGGTCATGACTATTTGATTAGGATATGGAACCCTAGCTCGACCTAAGTTAGTGATAATAAACCCATTAGATTTAATTTGGGAAGAATAGGATTTGAATTGATTAGGAAATGACTTATGATTTCACAAGTCATGATTAGTGATTTTGGCCCATGGAAGCCCATAGATCACCATTGGAACCCAAACCCTCACCCTAATCAGCCCATGGCAGCCAACCTAGGGTTACACATCCTATTTAATGCCTCTTCCATTTGTTCCTGCCTCTTTTATTATTTTTCTTCTCAAGCTTGGAGAAAGAGGTATAGACATCTTCCCCAATCCATATTTCCATTTTAACTCCTTTTTTGCTCAAACCACTTGCATTAGATTCTAATTGTCTCCCTCTTGCTGTTCATGGAGGATAATTCCAGCCTTGGGGCAATTTGGAGAGTTTAGCTAACAAGGAGAAACCCCCCTTTTTGGAGCTTTTTATTAGAATTTCAACATATAGGTAAATCCCTATTCCCTCCACCAAATTTAGTTTTCTTTGTATGGATAGGAAGCCCTAGGTGTCCCCTAGCCGTAGATATTGGTTTTGTGTCAATTCGTGTTCGTTTGGTGTCCGTATCGGACACGTATCAAGGTGTCTATGCATGCGTTTGATGAAATGTCACAAAGGGAATTTATTGCTATTTTTGAAAAAGTATCTGAATGAAAATATTGATTTAAATGTGTTTACTAATTTCCCCCAGGACTGAGTTGGTTTTCGAGCCGTGTCCGTGTCCAAATAGGACACGAACACGCTCGCAGTACTCACGGGCAGTGCCCTGCTGTCCTTGTCCTGGTTTGCCTTGGACACGCCACTTCACCACACGAAATTTGACATGGGGACTCCCTACATGACTGACACGAGGCCTACAAAGTTTTATAGGACCTCGTGGAATGGTTTGGGAGCAATCGAGCCCGCACTGCACACGCACGGTCGTGCACAAGATTTTTCCAGTCTAAATTCTCGCACTGACACGGGTCTCGTACTCCTGATACGACTCACGTGGACACGATACAGACACATGTACATGTCCCCCTAGTCTAGGCACATACGTGTGCACGGCCACGTGTCACCACGTGGCCTGTGTCGTGCACTGGACACACGTCCACGCGTGCACGACACTGTCTAGTGCACAGTGCTTGTGTCTGTGTTGTGTTGTATTTAGCACGATTTGTGTCCAATTCTTGGACACGAGGACACCCTATAGTACCCTCACATGTGTGACACTTAGTACCAACCCTTGGTTTCGACTTGTTTGAAATTCGGTTTCGATTTGGATTTTTCCTCAACTCTGATACTTAACTCCCTGTTAGGAAATTCTGAGATTCGAGTTTAATTTGTTTTACTGATTCTAAATGTTTTCTTTTGCAACGTTCAATTCATTTTCATGTATCTTGGTTTTGTCTCATGTTAGGGTTCTCATATTGGGTGTTAATCATTAGTTGAATCATGGAACTGTTGTTTTGAACTGTAAATTGACACAGTGAGCATTGTTCCTCAATTCCCGATTTTGATTTCCTGTTTTCAACTGATAGGTGGTGTTAAACTGCCATATTAAATTGTAGACATGCATACTAGTTTACATTCAGATTTGTTATGATTTGATGGTAATTCGTTGTTAAATGAGTTTGATTTTACATGCTTAACTCGAGTTCAAATTTTTGGATTTTGAATTGACATGTATCTTGATTATGAATTTGGGTTTTACCATCTGAAACCTGAGATGTGATTTATATCTAAAATTTATTGTTATTACATATTGTGTTATGTATAAAGCTGATTTTAAGTTCAGACTTCTGAGTTAAATATGATACCTGAGATTCAGATTCACAATATAACCCGAGTTCATTCATAATATAACCTGAGTTTCATTTCACTGTTTAGCCTTTCATATAACTATTTAACTTGATAACTCACTATTCACTTGTATCACCTCTATTCCTCACTGCATTTCATTACTTGTCACTATCACCTGAGTTTCTTTTCACAACCTGAGAACCTTTCAAACCTGGGAATTGATTCACCAAGTCCTGTGACACATTGCATTGTCCTCATACCCATGTATACACTATGAACCAGGGAAAAACATTTCAGAACCTGAGAAGGGTGTTAACACACAAACACAACTGAAACTGTGGTTCACAGAAGAACCTGAGAGCTCCTTCACACACACATGGACACTCTTCACTAATCTGAACTATTTCCTGATAATTCCCCACTGTTTTACACAAATCTGTCATACACTAAACTTTCACACACATGGTTTATAGTTACATATATATACTCATATATGTGGGCTGATTTGAGATGGTTTGAGGGACTGTCAATGGGAGTTAAATTGAGTTTGTGTTTAGGGAAATTATTGAATTGGTTTTTGTATATTGATTGGGAGTTTTTTTTCTGTCCTTGTTCAGAAACTGAAACTGATGTACATTTCCTTTTATCCTTACATTCTCATAGCACACATTTGATCTCCTAATTGCAATCACACACACATATGAGAACATCTCACACCCACACATGCCTACACATAGCTCACACACTCAAAAACACACTTTCCACTATCTGAAATACACACATGTGCCTTGATTCCCTCTCTACTTATAGATATAAATATATATGTGCATTGTATATGTGTGTTGTAGGTGATGCATAGGATATGCAGTTGGGTTTTAGACTAAATGAAATGTGATGTATATATATAGTGACTGGTTCATATGTTACTTTGCCTTGAACAATACACCACGTATCTTGAACCCATGTTATGACACTAGCCTACACACATTTGTAACACACACTCTTCCCCTCTCTAATTTTCCTTATATAAGTTGTATATATGCATTGTTGTATATATAGGTATGCCTATAATATAGAATATATGAATTTCATGATAGATAGCTTAAATAGCTAAATATGATGTGCCCTTGATGTGTGGTTGTGTGGCTTGTATAGCCTTGGATTGGTATGTGTGTTCTCTGTGACTTGTTAGTGTGCTTGGTTGTTAGCCTAGCCTTGGTTAGGCTTAGTAAGACTTGTCTGGGTTAGGTTGACCTAGTTTGACTAGTGTGGTTGACTAGAGTTGACCAAGTGTTGACTTTAGTTTAGTTTGACCTAGACAGCATACAGATGCATTGTAGATTACTATTATCATCCCCTGTATACATCTTGACTTGTGTTGCTCTAACTAGGAGTTAGGTATCTCATCTCGGACAGTACATTTACTTCAGACATTCAGATACGAGGCGAGTACATTCTCTGATCATTTTATATCCTGCTTAGAATTATTTTCTGCATTAAATTACTTTACTTGATACTGTCACGTTGGTCACACGGATTAGTACTATATGGATCCCTTCTTGAGATGTTATCCCTTCAGGGAGCATCGGGGTACTCTATGTTCTGTGTGTTTCACTTACATGGCGTATCACTATGCTTCTTTGGTTTTTTGATCACTTGTGACATATACTCATATAATCACAGAGTCTTCTTTGAATCCTTATCCCATTTATTGGGTTTCCCAGAATCCCCATTTATGGGACTACTATGTACCACCCTTTGGGGGCTTATCACCTTTTGGGGACTTACCACCCTTCGGGGGCTGTTACATAGAATCATAACATAACCTGGTTAGATCCTTGTGTATTAATTGGGGGTACGGGAGAGTATAAATAGCCATGTGAACAATTCCAAAGTAGAATAGCCATGTATGCCTCTTTAGTATAGCCATGTGCAAATCAAGCCGTTCACATGTCGACTTTGTACTCTAAATCATAGGTCACTGGTAGCTCTCTACTTATAGTAGATATTTCTATTACAGTTCTCTCTCTGTTTACATACTGCATTTCCTTCAGTATCTATATCTTACTTTACTGCATGATTATATTTTCTAACCTGCTATGAACTGTTGAGATGTACTGTGCTCGCTCCCGTCCTGACTGGACCTGTTGAAAATTTTACAGAGGATGATAAGGAACCCTGCACCCCTTACTTTGGAGCTTGCCTAGATGACACTCGCGACCTGGACCCCTGGGGAGGTTCAGGCAGCTGCTGAGGACGATACCTTGCTTAGTATATATAGCTTAAACAGTTTTCTTTTCATGTTTAGTTGTTGTCCTTGATTCCAGAGATTGTATATTTTTAGAGATGTTGAGATTGTTATTCATTTCTGTTGTACCTCAATTGAGGGTTTCTTATCTATTTCATCGTGCTACATTCTACCTTAGATTGTGATTCAGTTGTACCTCTGTGTTGACCTCCTTATGGAGAGTATTCATATTATATTAGTTATAGTTCATGACCTAGAACAACGTTCTACCGTCGACACTGTGGCGTAGGCTGGGCGCTGTTACGTTCTCGTACCCTCACAGTGGGTGCGGGTCGTGACACGTTGTGACTGATAGGACAAATACCTACGCTTTGTTTTTAGTCAACTTGTTGAATCTTTAGAAGCTCATGAATTTTTACGGTTATAGTTAAAGGAATATTAGTTAACTCATAAAGTTTAGGCAGCAGCGCACTGTCGTCAATTATTTGAGAGTGGAGAATGTGGGTTCACTGCAGCCAGCAGCGCACTGGCGAGACACAACCCAAAGAATTGAAATTATTTCGAAGAATTATAGTTTATGGAACATTGCTAAAACTTTTTCCTAGTTGACCTCTTTAGATCTTAGATACTCTTGTGTCAATGTAAGGTAGAGTACCAGATAGTCTATCACAATTGAATCACGAAACAAGGGATTTGCCACAGCCAGAGTATACGGGCGAGACATAATTCTCGGTAAAATGATTTCAGACGTGATTACAAGTTTATGATACTATAGAAAATAGGAATATGTCCTGTGTGTCCCATAAGATCCAAAGCCAATACTAGTGAAAGTCTGTGAGTTGAATAGCGTGTCTCCCAACCTAGCATTATGTGGTCCTCGTGATCCATTAACGAGGTAATTGACTGACACTAATAGGTTTACTTAAAATATAGAATTCAGAAGTCCTTAACCCATTAGTCGACCAAGGCCTTATGGATAGAAGATAGTAGGATGCCTATAAATAAGGACACCAGGTAAGGCTTTGATTCTCTCAAAACTCGAACCAATTGTGCCTTATTTCGAAAATCTCACATATTTATATTTTGACTCTCTTGACCAATGCTGCTATTACAGCCTAGTTTTTGCAAGCTTACTTTTTTATCGAGCTTGATTCAAGAAATATGTTTATTGGGGACGCCCGCTAACATATTGTCTAATCAGAATCATTGTATTACGGTCTGATCAACCATGATGCATTTGGTCCGCTTTTCATCTAATTACCCTACGTGGATTGAGATGTAGATGTCTCTAGGATCTCGTCCACGACTGCTTGACAATTCCTCTTGAATTATACATTCGCCTTTGAATCACGTAATTGTATTCAGTGGCATCTCTCTTGAACTCTTTATTGTTTTGTCTTTCACCGATTAGAAAGACAAAAGCTCGTAATTGATAGATAGATACAGAGTATTCTCCTGGCTATGATAGTTGTACATGCAAGTGTAGCTACAATCGGCCAGCTCTGTGACTGGAACCTTGCCTTGAGTTACTCGTCCTCCCTTCGACACTAAACCTACTATCTTGATCTTCTGGTTATTGAAGTCCGAGAATGATTAGGATCCTTCCCCTTGACCAAATGCCAACCTAGAAGACTACCTATTCTCCAGAGACCAAATGTTGTGAGCCTCTAATCATTTGTTTGAAGCTTGCTTCAACTAGAACCCTTGTGACAATAGTCCGGCAGGTTTGACCCCAAATAGAAATACACGACTCAGTTGTTAGAAATCTCTTCATATGACGTGTCTTAGAGCTGGTTACCCCGTCGATAACTCTTGTACACTATGGATGTGTATGTTCCTCTATTTTATCGACCATATGTTATTGTACACCCTCGTTTCTCATTTATTGAGGAATGATCATTGACTTGACTTACATCTACCATATTCCGTTATGCCGTGCCTTATTCCCTATTAACAAAAGTCGAGGTACAGTATCCGGACTTTGGGAACCCTCTAACCTCATTATTCCTAGAACCCTGTCCTAGCTTCTAAGGTGGATAGACTGTAAGCCTTCTAAAAATTTTAGGATATACTAGGATTACCGAGTGATTAGAATAACTTCCTTTAGGATGATAATTAGTGCCCCATAGACTCCCACTTTCCATTTAGATTATTTTGTGCCCGGTCGTGTCACTAATATTCGGAGCACGAGACCAGCTGTTATCTTCCAACAAATTTCATATGCAAGATCTAGACGAGTCCACCTTCATCTAGTCATGTCCCACTCAAACCCGTCCCTTTGTACTCTATTCTTGCGGTACGACTTTCAGGACAAAAGGACTAGCTATAACCCTTACCACAATACCGGTATACTTTTCGATTTCCATTAGAGCCTCAACTTCGACTAAATTCCTTCGACCCAATATATGGTCGTGGTCTACTCGAAGTCTATTACACATATGCCACTAGTGTGCCACCCAGCTGAGGCCTCAAGTGCTACTTAAACACAAAAGTCACTGAAGGCGCATTTTGGACTTTAGGAACCTAGCTAACCAACCTGACTGACAACTAGCTCAATCACTTGGGTGGAAACCTATTCTAGGGTACCCTAACCTAGTGGAAATAGTTTATCTTAGAATCTTGTTCAGTCTATATAGATTGAGATCCAAGGTTCATCCAACCAACGAGTGATATCCAAATAGGAAACCC
>JANAVB010042420.1:11534596-11859596 GCA_029216955.1 Iris pallida
GTACAATTCATGATAATCTAACAATTAAAATAATAATAGAGTCATGCACTTTTAAACAGTTTGAAAGTAAACAGTTCTCCAGCAGTTAAAATATTGTGATGTGAATAGGCAATGAATATGACCGGCTTGGGTTGTACAGTTGTATCCTATTGATACGATATGGCTTATCTCCATGTGTTTGAGGGGTAAGCTAATACAGTCATTATACTATTTTGGATGTGGTCATACTCATTACACTACTCCCCCAGTACCCAACAGTCAATCAGTCAGTGCTCTCAGAGAGAGTTTCGTGTTGCATCGTGGTTTAAACTTGCAATAAAACGATTATTAAATAATTGTAAACTAACACAAAATGTACTTGCCTTTGTTTACGACTGGAAACGGTGTTGGTTCCGGAAAGATGCTAGGTTCGTCTCCGAGATCCTACAGTTGGAGAACTTGACTTAGAATCATTGTGAAAGCAAGCTAGGTGTGCTAGTTGTAATCTCTAGTAGCAGGGCCTAGTCAGATTTTAAGTTTGTATATTCTACTGCTAACGGTTTACGACGCGTACTACGTTGGTTCTCATTTAGTTGGATAGCCAGTTTCTGGTTTTACTTAAAAAAATCGTCGTTACCGGTTAATTCGCAAAACTTTGTATTTTGTAATATTATATAAAACTACTATTTTCTTTCAATGATAAAACATGGGTTTTGTTAATTATCAATATTTTATTCAAATTATTATATCGTGAGAAATCCTTATTAATTTATAAAAAAATATTTATCAGTCATTTTGTTACGAAGCGCCTAATAATATAAATGATAAAACCATCCAGAAAATTAAAGAAAACCAACTCAGAAAATAAATAAAAAAACCTAGACTATGCAATATAGGGGGACAGCTGACAGAATAGGAAATCTGGGCTTATGCCCTTACAAACTTTTACATAAATTAAAATAAGAGAAAACTAGTTAGCTCTGGCTAATATCCTGTATCGAAAACAAAATTAAAAATAAAATCCTAGGAGTCTCAGACTTGGTCCATTCGTCACTATTAGCTAATGCCTCGACATCCGGGTAAAACCGGTTTCGTTTGCATTTCGCTAGGGCCCACGGACCGTTATGGTCGTCGCCCAAAAATCCAAATAAATAATTTTCGAAAACCGATTGAAATTCATTTCTAAAATTTTATAAAAATTTGGTCAGCATTTCCTCTATTTTCGGGATAACCCAAAACTGGAAAAATGCGCCGAAACACCCATAATAAAAGTCCCAAACCAGGGAACACCCAGAAATTAACTTCTAAACCATTTTATAGCAAAATTAAATTCACAGAATAATTTCCGAAGATTAATCGGAAACCCGAAATATAGTTTCGGGAATTCCCAAAATGAAATCGGAAACCACAGCGCCCAAAATCCAGAAAACATATTTCGAAAAAATCCGAAACAACCACAGAAAGACACAGAAACGTCTCCGAAAAATCCGAAGTTGCTACGTCGCTCTAAAATCGAATTCCCAGGAGGGAATCGGGGACCAATCTCATCATTGACTACCGAAAAGGGACGGGACAGAGGAGTTATACCTTGGGTTGCTCGGCTAGAGCTCTCAGATAAAAAATTTGGAAGAAAACCCAGTTCCCGCGGAATCGGGAAAGTCCGAATACGCGGACAGCAAAGGACAGCTGCGGAACGGGAGATCGGAGTCGAGATCCGGCACGGGGTACGCTGCTAGCAGCGGGGAGGAGCATTGTGGGCGCTGGACAGGGCCGAAAGGGGAGGTCGGCGGGGAAACGGTGCCGGAGCTCGGGGTCCAGCAGGAGATGCGCGCCGGAGGGGCGGAGCCGCGGGCGCGCGGACACGGGTCCGGCAGGGGCGCGGGGAAGCCGGAGGAAGCCGTTGGGGCGGTGCTCGGGGCAGCGGGCCACGGGGGTCCTGACCGGAGTCGGGCGCGGGTCGGAGGCGCCGGCTAGGGCACAGCGGAAGATCGTCGGGACGGGCGCCGGGGCTGGCTGTGCGGTGCGCGTCGGAGAACGTCGGGGCTGGCCTAGCGGGGTCGCCGGGCTCGGCTGGCCTGGCGGGGTCGTCGGGCTCGGCTGGCCTGGCGGGGTCGCCGGGCTCGGCTGGCCTGGGCGCTGGAGGGCGGCGCTAGGTCACGGCCGGCCAAGGGGGTCGTCGGGCTCGGCGTCGGAGGGAGCCGCGGGCGCGGGTGCCGGAGATGGGCCGGGGAACTCGCGGGGCGTGGGTCGGCCGCTAGGATCGAGCCGCTAGGAGGGGCCGGGCGCTGGGGTCGAGCGGGAATCTCACGGAAGATCGGGTCTGGTAGAGGGGCCGGAGGAGGTGGCTTGATGGAGAGGGAGTTTTGGAAAAATGAGAGTGGAGGAGGAGTGGGAAGTAATGGGGATGGTGGTGGTGAAAGTTGTGTTTTAAAGGAGTGGGAAAAATAATGTGTGGGTTTACAACGTGTGGGAGTGAGTGTTTAGGAGGAAAAGGGGGATCAATGGCCTGGTCGTGGGTGACCAGGCCAATGGGTTTACACATTTTTTTTAATAATAATAGGTAAGAAAATAATAATCAGATTTATAAGAAGTAAAAGAATGGGTTTGAATCAGGTTTGGATTCGGGTTCGAACTGGTCCAGGCTCGGGTCAGGTCAGCAACCAAAAACCAATTATTATTTTGAAAATAATTTCGAACTCATAATATAATATTAATAAATAGTAATAATATAATAAATAATTATAAATCCAAAAATTGGGTTTTACAACACCAAATAACAAAGTCTACAACCAAATAACCAAGTCTACACCAAATAACCAAGTCTACACCCAAATAACCAAAGTCTACAACCAAATAACCAAAGTCTACACACAACCAATAAATAGAATATGATCCAAACATCCAAACATCCAAATCTACACAACCAACAAATATCCAAGTCATAAACAAAGAATGAAACAAACACAAACAAACAGTCCTAACTAGGACTACTAGAAATCTGGTGCACCAGGGGCACCGCCGCGACGAAGGGATAAGAACAACTCATACTCCTCAAGTAAAATCGATACCGATGGAGCAGGCAGTGACGTCGGTGGAGTCGGTATTGAAGAAGAAGGCAGTGGAGGCGGCGGAGTCGACGATAATGAAGGCGCACCCGGAGGACCAGCACGCTCCAACGCTATAAGTCGCTGGTGGTATGAATCCATGATAGATAATATTCTATCACTGCTCTGGACCATCGAATCCTACGCCAATCTCAGCCTCTCGGCCATGGTCACCTGTCTTGTCTGCAGCTTTGTTACCGTGCGCTCTAACCCTCCAACGGTACGCTCTGTCCTCTCAGTCGTCTCCATGAGGTCCATAATGCCGCGGTCGAGCGCATCTAATCGTGCTAGCAGCGCAGGATCGTCCGTAGGGTGCTGAGACTGCTCCTCGATCTGTTGTAGCAGGTCGTCACGGAGAGACTCCATCATCTGGTGGACTCGGGCAGACTCCTGGGACGGCTGTGGACCATGCACACTAGTAGGAGATGTCCTAGAGGACTGGGTCGCAACTAGGGCACTATAGGATCCCGTACCGTAGTACGTACCCCTACGGAGTCCACCAGCGGCGGCAATCCACAGCTCGTCCACCGATGGAGCTTGAGTGGGCTGCGAGGAAGTACCGGTCTCTCCTGCATCAGGTGCACTAGCAGCCGCCCGTTCCCGCAGCCTCTGATACTCGGCCTAGAAAGTATGGATAGTACTCTATAATTTCTAATTTCTAATTAATGTACTTATTATTACTAACTACATGAATATTTATTTGCATCGTATTTACTAAGTTATATTAAAATTGACACGAAGTATTATATTAAGATAACGTATTGTAATACTTACATAGGTCTGCTCGGCCCTCTCGTCAATAAGGTCTCCGCCCTTCCGATGGGTGGCCAGGAAGACGGTCACTATGTCGGCGTTACCGACCTTCCTTACCTGTAATTAAATATATTATCTTAGTAATAATTTATCGGTTTTGTATTAAAATAATATTTCTAAAAGAGGAAGACATACCAGACGACGGAAATGTTCCGTCATCGGAATCGACCCACCACACCACTTCGAGGCATGTTGCCTAGCCGCCTTGGCCTTCTCCGACTTCTCCTTGTACCTTGGCTCATCGAATCGAGCCTTCATCGCATTCCACTGATCAGGGTGATCCAACCTTGGATCGGCTTTCCGGCACGATCACGATCCTTCTGATCATTGATATCGCGGATCAGCTTGGCAGCGACGGCAGGAAACATCCCCTCGATAAGCTCGACCCGGTACGGTAGATAGAAAAACATATCCTAGAAGTGCGCAAACCAAATATTTATCAGTTATATATAATATGTAAAAATTATATGATTTATGTTAAAAGCAAATATATTTTAACCTTGAAGCGCGCAAACCAGAAGGCCTTCCTCTCGTCCGGAGCATCAGAGTAGTTAATCCAAGCACCACCATAATTATGCCTCAGCATGTGGCCTAGACGTTTCTGTACCTCTGGGGGACGATATCTATACAAACATATTATATTCATGAAAAAAGTTAATTTATGATAAAAATAGAAAGAAAAAAATTATAAACCAAAACACCTACTTTGTACAGTCGGCCTAGATCTCGGTCCTCCTCTCCTCCGGAGGTGCGCACGCATCATCTGCATGATGCTGGTCGGCCGTCGACGCCGCCGCCTCGACCGTCGCCGTAGCCTCCGCCATCTGCTCATCTGTCTCCATCATCGTATCAACATCAGGAACGCTAGACGGGCGAGCACTCTCAACAGGCCTGGAACTACTCGTCCCAGGAGATATGCCACGTGACGTCGTCCCAGCAGGCCCAACTACTGTCCGATATAGAGGAGTAATCGGCGACGAGGATCCAGAGCCGGTACCATTATGAGGTACCGAAGGAAAACTCCGTCCTCTAGCAGTACCTGTAGGAAGTACCGGAGGATCATAACCTCGTCGTCCCCCTCGCAACGCTCCGCGACGACCTGCCATACCTGATAACAGCATATAATAATACAACAAATAATAGAGACTAGAAATATGAAAGTACAACAAATAATAGAGACTAGAAATATGAAAGTACAACAAATAATAGAGACTAGAAATATAAAAGTACAACAAATAATAGAGACTAGAAATATGAAAGTACAACAAAGACAAGATAATAACCAAGACAAGATATGATGATACATTCTACAATAAACATCTAAGTCCAGATAATATATTCTAGAAGAAACATCTAAGTTCAGATAAGTATATCTCTCTCAATCATCTTCAGAATAATCATCTTGTTCGTCTTCCTCGACCTCATATTCCTCTTCCTCCTCATCTTCACTTTCATCTTCGCCTTCGTCGGCTTCGTCTTCCTCTTTAGATAATTCGACATCTTCTACATTATGTGTCGTGTAATGCGTAACTTCCGTGGAGTCCACATCGACAATATTGGTTACAAGAGGTAACTCGTCCTCCTGGTAAGCTTTTTCGTCAACATCAAAAGTATCTCTAGCTTTAGTCTTGCATACTGCCCACCAGTCAGACTTCGTTGCTCCCCGTCACTACAAGAAAATGCATATTCTGCAACATAACCAATATGTAGCGAAAAGATGTGTAGCCTCCCTTCCCAAAATTTTCTTAAATATTTTGGGATTATTTATTATTATTCTTCTTCTTATCATTATTATTACTATTTTTATTGTGGATATTAAATATAAATTATTTATTATTATTGGTTGTTATCCTCAAGATATATGGGTACATATAGATATATAATAAATATCGTATATGTATGAATGTGAATGTAAGAATAAATATACGTGAGTATGTGTATATATAGTATTATGTAAGTATATACACATAAATGTGTATATACGAACGTATTATATATGTGTGTAAATATAGATAAATATAAAGGGTAATTATATATGTGTATATATAAATATAAATAATACCATGTGTACATATATGTGTAAATATACATATTATTATATATATACAGGTGTATGTATGTGTGTTTGTATACATAAATATTAATATTATCAACTTTATGATGGTAATATCATTAGTTGATTCCTCCTTATTTGAAACTTCACTGGCACATAATTGTGTTGGTCCTTGAGGCCATATAAACTTCTTCTATTATATGGGTCCTCCAATTCATACTTGTATATATATTATTGATTGTATAGGGCCTTAAACCCATACATGTTGAATGCATTGCTAGGGGCATAATAAAGCCATAGTATAGGATAGTTCTGGGCCTGGTAGCATATAGACATGGTCTGGGCATTTCATCCATATACCATGTTGGCTATATTTATTCTTCTTCTAATAAGCCCAAGCCCAATTTCCTTCCTTCCCCTGTATAAAAAGAAGAGAATTGCTTAGCACCTTAAACAGAACCCTAGCCACACAAATTTTTTCCATCCAGTTTCTTCCACCCCGCCTCTAGGAAGAACCCGACGTTCGACGCAGCCATCGTCCATGCACTCCTTCTCGAGCTACACACCGCCGACAGCACGTCCCCTACGTCTAGAAACCGCTGCATGCCGTGCTCCGTTGTGCTTCATCGTGACAGCCACCATACACGATGTCAACCCCTCGCGATAACCAACCGCCACCATCCTCCTGGACTTCACGCTGTGAGCCTACGAACACCAGCCAACCACTGTGCCAGCAGCGGGCTTCTCTGCCCCACCACGCTCTAACCGAAAGAGAAACGATCACCTCCGACAACCATGTCTCCTTCTCATCCCGACTCGCCACCGACAGCTGCTCGAACACTCGGCACCAAATTAATTGCATCACCGCTCCGTAGGCGCGTGGCTCAACGCAGACGTGTCGAGAAGAGCAACGCCATGGCGGACCATGAGACATGTCGCGTTCCTCTGCTGAGCTCGTGAGCAACTGGAAGCAACGCCATGGCTGGCACCATCGACCTCCTTGTCGACGACAGCCACCCAACTCCCTGCAACTTGACGAGTTCTTCCTTCTCGTGGACCATCCATATGTGCAGTGGTCATCTTCCAAATGCGAGGCACTCCTCAAACCTCCGTATGGCACTCTCTCTCTTGAGCAGTCGAATCCGTGGTAGAAGATTTGGATAGTAGCAGCAGCAAACACGTGGATAAGAAGAAGAAGTGACCGGAAATGGCAGGTTTGACGAAAGCTTTTAGAGGAAACAGGAAGAAAGCAATTCCGGACTGAGCTGAGAAGCATCTACAAGGTTAGTTGCATATAAGTCCTTCTAAAAAGAAAGAAAAACTTATAACTTAAACCCAATCATTACAAATCATTCACGTGGGGCCATGTTTCCTTTGATACACTTTGATCCAGAAAGTTGTTTGGAGTTGTATTGTATAATTTCATTTATACCCCTTCACTTTATAGTAATTGTATAAACCATAGTAGCAATAAAATAACATACTTGCATGGAATCTAAAGTTAATCTTAGTCTTTGTCTAAAGAATACTATATATACATATTAATAATTAATAGCTAACGTATAGGAAGGCTCCCTGCAACTCTATTAGTTAGCCTTTACAATAGAGGTGCACTTTGCATAAAAACCCTTAGAAATAATCTTTTGGTGTATAAGGAAAGAGAATCTTCTTTAGATATTTAGTTTTTTTTAGTTGCACATATTTCAGTGAAACCCCAATTACTTCGTGTACATTCGCCAAATTGAGATAAAACTTGCGCCAACGGGACCGTGTCATTTTTCTGGTCCTGTATGCCAAGTTTGGTCCAATTCTGAGACAGTTGAATCAGACGTCGTTTTGCGGGTCCCACGGTCCTACTCAACGGACGATTTTGTGCACGGTCCGCCGAAATCCAACTCTGGACATACGGTCGGGTTCGTATCAAAAAACTGGATCTGTAGACATGTAGTTTGGCAACCTTAGAGACTGTTGACTCTGGCACGCTTTTCGGTACAAAGCGGGTCCAACGGCGGACATCGTTTTTGTCCGAAATTACCGTTTTGTCTCTGTGTCCAGAATTGGACTTAAGGACAGACAATCCTAGCTAAATTGAATATTCTGAGATCATTGGTATTGTCTATTTCAGCATCCGGGGACTGTTGTACGGATTTTGAATATTGTGGCATATTGAGTGATTTGGATCATCGGTTTCACCAGCACAGGACCACAGGCGAGTACAGTTTATCGTTTGCATTTCGATATTGATCTTTACTATATTTCATTTATTGGTCATTAGTTATGTGATATTTTTATACTCTATTATAAATTGTTGAGTCGGGAATGAGAAGTACCAAGGATGTGTGATCCGACCGTAGACCGTGTTTATTTTCATGCAGTAGACCTCGTAGACCGTGTTTATTTTTATACAGTAGACCTCGTAGACCGTATTTATTTTCATGCAGTAGACCTCGTAGACATTGTTTATTTTCTGCAAGTAGACCTCGTAGACATTGTTTATTTTCTGCAAGTAGACCTCGTAGACATTGTTTATTTTCTGCAAGTAGACCTCGTAGACATTGTTTAATTTCTGCAAGTAGACCTCGTAGACCGTGCGGTGTAGCATCCCAGACCGATCACATGTCAAAGGTACTTCTAACGGTGGAAAGTATATTGGTCTATTTATTACTATTGATTTTCTCACGGCTTTACTGTCATTTTCAAAACTCATGATTAATGCCTAACCTTTATTTTATAGTCATTTTCTTTATTTGAAATTGCATTCAGTGAATTATGCTCGTTCCATTCCTGACTGGAAACCAACATTTTCAGGTTAGCCGTGGATTCACTTAGCTTGGGGAGTGACGAGAATACTTGCAGACAAAAGCCTAGAGACTAGCTAGATAATTGAGTTGTAGCCATTCTTTTATTTGTACAAGTTTATATTCTTCTACAAATGAAAAAGCTTGTAATCATTGTAAGTTAAATTAGTTTCTGTGACTGAGCATTGAATTTTTGTGATTTTGATCCTCATGGCCGTGACAGCGTTCTACCGCCGACACTGCGGCGTAGGCTGGCTTGGACACGTCTCGTATTCGTTTAAAAAAAAACGGGTGCGGGTCGTGACAAGTTTTTTTTGGTGGCCCATGCAGGTCAGTTTTCGCAAATTATGCGAACTCGTGATAGTACTTAAGTTAGTTGTACTATTGCGAGCTTGCGACTAGAACATGCTCATTCACGAACAAGAATTAATTTAATTTAAGAGAATGACTAAGACTAGGAGTCCCTTATACAAGTTTACGGATGGGTAGTCTAGGCCATACAACTTAGATGAGGAGTTAGTAATTTTGATAGTTGTCAGATCCCCAAAGGTACATTATTGTCTCTTGATAGGACGATATGATCCAATGTGGATAGATTAATCACTTGGTGAGACCAGGGCTTCCTAGGATTAATATTCTAACCTAGATAAATTATTTAATTCCTTCTTCTGGCCTCCTAGATATTATCCTCATATCGTAGTCAAATTATCTATTTAGTTCCTATTTTTGCCCTAAGAGTTATTCTTTTTGTGTTATCTATAGATAAACCCCGAGTTAGTTTCGATTCAAAGTTTTTCTCAAAAGTGTGAATACACATGGAATAGACATTAGAATGTTGTAATTCTTTTATCTTCAGTTATTTTCTCCAGGATTAAATCTTTTATTTTAAGGATTGTGACTGGTAGGACAAATACTTACACTTTATTTCATAGTCAACATGTTTGAATCTCTAGGAGCTCATGAATTCTTACAGATATAGTTAAAGGAATGTTAGTTAACTCATGATAGCAGGACAGCAGCGCACTGTCGCCATTTATTTGAATTATAGAGACCATGGACTCACTGCAGCCAGCAGCGCACTGGCGAGACACGACCCTAGAGTTGAATTATTTTTTAGGAAATTATAGGTTATAGAATATTCCTAAAACTATGGCTAGTGGTCCTCTGTTGATCGTAGATACCCTTGAGCCAATATTGGATAGAGTTAAGAAGTGTTCGATTTTGTATTATGTTGAGTTACGAAACCAAGGGTTTACCACAGCCAGGGTATACGGACGAGGCATAATCCGCGGTAAAATGACTTCAAACATGATTACAAGCTTGGGATACCATAGATGATAGGACAATGCCATGCATGAGATCCAAAGCCGATATTAGTGGAAGTTTGATAAGTTGGGTAGCATGTCTTCCGACCTAGCATTCTGTGATCCTCGTGATCTATTGATAAGGAAATTGACTGACACTAATAGGTTACCTAGAATATAGAATTCAGAAGTCCCTAAACCATTAGTCGACCAAGGCCTTAAGGGTAAGATGATAGTGGGATGTCTATAGAAGCAAGAATACCGGGTAAGGTTTGATTCTCACAAAACTCGAACTACTTGTGCCTTCTTTCAAAAATCTCGCATAATTATATTTGACTATCTCAACAAACGCTGCTGTTACAGCTTAGTTTTGCAAGCTCACTCTGTTCTCGAGCTTGATTTGAGGCATATGTTTAGTGGGGACGCCTGCTAACTTATTGTCTAATCAGAATCAGTGTATTATGGTCTGATCAACCATAATACATTTGGTTCGCTCTTTCGTTTAATTACACTACGTGGATGGGGATATACAGGTATCTAGGATCTCATCCGTGACTGCTTGACAACTCCTCTTGAATTATATGTTCGCCCTTGAATTACGAAATCGTATTCAGTAACATCTCCCTTGAATTATTATTGTTTTTGTCTTTCACCGATTTGGAAGGACGAAAGCTCATGATGGTAGAGAGATACAGAGTATTTCCTTGGCTATGATAATGGTAGGCACAAGTGTAGCTACCATCGGCCAGTCATGTGATTGAGTTACTAGTTCTCCCATCGACCCACAAACTACTGTTGAGACTTTCGAGCCATCTGAATTTGAGAATGATTAGGATTTTACCCTTAGTCAGAACTCCAACCTCGGAGACTATCTATTCTCAAGAAACCAAACGTCGTGAGTCTCTAATCATTGCCGGAAGTTTGCCTTAACTAGAAACTCTTGAGCCTTAACCCAACCCTTCCTCGACCAAAGCCCACAGTTAATGAGTGGACAAGGAAAAGGACAATCATTTATCGTGACTATGGTAGACACTCATCCCGAGAGTGGTTTCCAACAAGTATTGTCCTAGTTATGTAAATTTTAGTATTAAGACCTAACTAGTGTTGGAACACCACAGTCACTAGTTTAGCCAATACCATAGCTTAAATACCCTGTCATATTATGATCTACCAGTGGTCAACAGCAATGCATGATCACTATAATTCTTGTGACAATAGTCTGGCAGGCTTGACGCCAACAAAGATTCACGACTCCGTTGTTAGGGAGCTTTCCAGATGATGTGCCTTAGAGTTGGTTACCCCGTCGATACCTTTTGAATACCGAGGACGAGTAGGTCATTCTACTTTATCGACCATGTGTCCTTGCACACGCACTCGTTCTCCATTTATTGAGGAACGGTCTATGACTTGACTTATATCTCCGTATTCCGTCATGCCGTGCCTTATTCTCTATTAACAAGAGTCGAGATACAGTATCCGAACTTTGGAATCCTTCTAACATCTTTATTCCTAAACCATATCCTAGCTTCTAAGGTGGGTAGATTGTAAGCCCTAAAATTTTAGGATATGTGAAGATTACCGATTGATCGGAATAATTCCATTAGAGTGATAATTAGTGCCCAGCAGACTCCCACTTTCTATTTAGATTATTATGACCCCGGTCGTGTCAATTAATATTCGGAGCACGAGACCAGCCGTTACCCTTTAACAAACTTCATATGCAAGATCTAGACGAGTCCACCTTCATCTAGGTATATCATGTCTCGCTCAAACACGTCCCCTTATACTCTATTTTGGGGTACGACTTTCAGGTTAAACAGGACCAACTGTAACCCTTACCATAATACCGATATACTTTCCGACTTCCATTAGAGCCTCAACCTTGACTCAAATCCTTCGACCCAATCTATGGTTGTGAACTACCCGAAGCCCACTACACACCTGCCACTAGTTTACCGTCCAATTGAGGCCTCATGTGCTACTTAAACACAAAAGTCACTAAAGGCGCGTTTTGGGTTTGTGGACCTATTTAACCAACCCGACTGTCCAACTAGCTCAACCACTTGGGTTGAAACCTACTCTAGGTTACCCTAACCTGGTAGAAGTAGTTTAATATTGGGATCTTGTCCAGTCCATAGAGATTGCAATCCAGGGTTCATCCAACCGACGATTGTTGTCCAATCAGGAAGTCCATTAAAACCCAGTAAAACCTATCCATGCATACCACTATGGTTAGACTATAAAACCGAACTATTTGAGATAGGTCCCTATATCGATCATGCAGCCTCCATCTCTTAGAATATGATGTCATTCGTAACCATTATTCCGTCTACCTGGAAGCCGAGATACGATCTTGTATTGCATTTATAATCCTTACTCGTATGTTTAAATAACCACAAGAAAGAATCACGAGCTTGATTTCTCAAATTTCGTTCCTTTACGGAACCTGGTTTGAATTAGAATTTTGAGAACGAGATTTCTGTATTGCACAGATTGCAGGCCACTCTAAGTAATGAAGGGCTCTTCGACGTAGTAAATGACTGGACTAGAGTAACCCAATCTAGTGAGTAAGACTATAGGTTCATGAACACTCTTTCTATCGGTATCCTTGGATACTTTCTACCGTTCTTGAAAGTTCATATTTATTCTTGATTATTTTTTTTATTTTCATGACCTTCCTATTTCCTAGCGACGAATGGTCATGCTTACTAGAGTTGCCAATATTCTTAGCTACTTGTATAAATTGCTTGTTAAGTTTTTTGGGTTGCTTGATAGATACGAGGGGATTTTAGAAACCAGATGCCTAGATATCTGTTGGTAGGATTGTTAGCAACTAGTTAGAAGATTATGAGATGTTAGCTTGAGGAATAGTGTGACCAAAGGTGGGTAGAAGTCCCCGATGACTCGTAGTTACGTAATGGCAAAGAGGAAGATAAAAATATTTCTGAGAAATTAAAATTCGAGGATATTGTGGTAATAGTGGAGTTATTTATTTTTATTAATTATTTATGTTCGAAATTTTTTACATGTTTACGAGTTAGAATTTCGAGGACGAAATTATTTTTAAGGTGGGTAGATTTGTAGCCTCCCTTCCCGGAATTTTCTTAAATATTTTGGGATTATTTATTATTATTCTTCGTCTTATCATTATTATTACTATTTTTATTGTGGATATTAAATATAAATTATTTATTATTATTGGTTGTTATCCTCAAGATATATGGGTACATATAGATATATAATAAATATCGTATATGTATGAATGTGAATGTAAGAATAAATATACGTGAGTATGTGTATATATAGTATTATGTAAGTATATACACATAAATGTGTATATACGAACGTATTATATATGTGTGTAAATATAGATAAATATAAAGGGTAATTATATATGTGTATATATAAATATAAATAATACCATGTGTACATATATGTGTAAATATACATATTATTATATATATACAGGTGTATGTATGTGTGTTTGTATACATAAATATTAATATTATCAACTTTGTGATGGTAATATCATTAGTTGATTCCTCCTTATTTGAAACTTCACTGGCACATAATTGTGTTGGTCCTTGAGGCCATATAAACTTCTTCTATTATATGGGTCCTCCAATTCATACTTGTATATATATTATTGATTGTATAGGGCCTTAAACCCATACATGTTGAATGCATTGCTAGGGGCATAATAAAGCCATAGTATAGGATAGTTCTGGGCCTGGTAGCATATAGACATGGTCTGGGCATTTCATCCATATACCATGTTGGCTATATTTATTCTTCTTCTAATAAGCCCAAGCCCAATTTCCTTCCTTCCCCTGTATAAAAAGAAGAGAATTGCTTAGCACCTTAAACAGAACCCTAGCCGCACAAATTTTTCCCATCCAGTTTCTTCCACTCCGCCTCTAGGAAGAACCCGACGTTCGACGCAGCCATCGTCCATGCACTTCTTCTCGAGCTACACACCGCCGACAGTACGTCCCCCACGTCTAGAAACCGCTGCATGCCGTGCTCCGTTGTGCTTCATCGTGACAGCCACCATACACGATGTCAACCCCTCGCGATAACCAACCGCCACCATCCTCCTGGACTTTACGCTGTGAGCCTACGAACACCAGCCGACCACTGTGCCAGCAGCGGGCTTCTCTGCCCCACCACGCTCTAACCGAAAGAGAAACGATCACCTCCGACAACCATGTCTCCTTCTCATCCCGACTCGCCACCGACAGCTGCTCGAACACTCGGCACCAAATTAATTGCATCACCGCTCCGTAGGCACGTGGCTCAACGCAGACGTGTCGAGAAGAGCAACGCCATGGCGGACCATGAGACATGTCGCGTTCCTTTGCTGAGCTCGTGAGCAACTGGGAGCAACGCCATGGCTGGCACCATCGACCTCCTTGCCGACGACAGCCACCCAACTCCCTGCAACTTGACGAGTTCTTCCTTCTCGTGGACCATCCACATGCGCAGTGGTCATCTTCCAAATGAGAGGCACTCCTCAAACCTCCGTATGGCACTCTCTCTCTTGAGCAGTCGAATCCGTGGTAGAAGATTTGGATAGTAGCAGCAGCAAACACGTGGATAAGAAGAAGAAGTGACCGGAAATGGCAGGTTTGACGAAAGCTTTTAGAGGAAACAGGAAGAAAGCAATTCCGGACTGAGCTGAGAAGCATCTACAAGGTTAGTTGCATATAAGTCCTTCTAAAAAGAAAGAAAAACATATAACTTAAACCCAATCATTACAAATCATTCACGTGGGGCCATGTTTCCTTTGATACACTTTGATCCAGAAAGTTGTTTGGAGTTGTATTGTATAATTTCATTTATACCCCTTCACTTTATAGTAATTGTATAAACCATAGTAGCAATAAAATAACATACTTGCATGGAATCTAAAGTTAATCTTAGTCTTTGTCTAAAGAATACTATATATACATATTAATAATTAATAGCTAACGTATAGGAAGGCTCCCTGCAACTCTATTAGTTAGCCTTTACAATAGAGGTGCACTTTGCATAAAAACCCTTAGAAATAATCTTTTGGTGTATAAGGAAAGAGAATCTTCTTTAGATATTTAGTTTTTTTTTAGTTGCACATATTTCAGTGAAACCCCAATTACTTCGTGTACGTTCGCCAAATTGAGATAAAACTTGCGCCAACGGGACCGTGTCATTTTTTTGGTCATGTATTGTCACGCCCCGCTCCCGTAGGAGCGATCGTCCTCGCTAAGACGTGATGCCGCACGAGCCTAGATTGCGCTCGTGCAAGGCAATTCCATAACGGCCGATTACATCGGCGGCGACGGGGTCGCCGCACAGAAGTCCCTAGCAGAAACATTGAATACATTACAGCAGAATTTAAAGAAGAACACATGAACACAGCTCATTCAAAAGGTTCTCTTTATTGATATTGAATACAAGATTACATTTGTGGGCGCAAGGCCAAATTACAATGTCTCTCGTGCTCACTTTTCTCTCATTTACAAGTCACTCTGCTCTTTTTCATCTCTCGATTACAATGCTTGAGCCAACGGAAGCTTCGAAAGGCGATGTCCATACATTATGTCCTGTATAAGTCTTCAATCCACACGGCCGCACGCTTCGAATCGCCAAGGGACTCCGTGCCTCGACGCATCCAAACGAGCTCCGTGCCACGAGCTTCTACCTGTGCCTGCACATGAAACACTGTGTGGGTGTCAGTACCGCTGTACTGGTGGAGTGAGCTCCTCGCCCACCCATACAAAACCTACACGTTTCATTTACTTTGTGCAACATAAACCCTTTTTCGATTGTCTTTCTATTCTTGCCTTAGGATCAGTTTTAGGACCAGCGCCTTAGCGCAACTTGTGTATCGAAACCATCCCGTGCTTGCAATGTCAACGTTAACTCATACTTGTCACTAGACCACTCCTCGTGCCAACAACGTTAACCTATCAAGTCGTGTTTGCCTTACGGCCAAAATCAGGGACGCAACTACACGAAGGACTCCATTTCCTTGCCTCTAGACCTTTCTCGTGCTTGCATTGTCGACGCACCGACTTATACTTATCTTTCGTGCCAAACTCTGGGACGTAACGACTCGGTCGTGCCATACTCGATTCGTGCTTCAATATCTCCGAGGCAGCGCCTCCTCGCTTAGTCTCGCCTACACTTGTGTTGTGACAACGCGGCCGTGCTTCATATTTCGAGGCCGTGCCCAGCAACTCGACATAACTTTCAACCAACTTGCCCTACGGCCCTTCTCGACTTTACACTCGACGCCACAACTTATGCCGAAGCACGGGTCTTTACTTAGCCAAACCCTAGGCCTCATAATACTTTGGGTGCAACCGAGCACACACTTCATAACTCACGTCGTA
Organism: Iris pallida; assembly: GCA_029216955.1. Taxonomy (NCBI): domain Eukaryota; kingdom Viridiplantae; phylum Streptophyta; class Magnoliopsida; order Asparagales; family Iridaceae; genus Iris; species Iris pallida. The sequence continues at coordinate 11,551,022 of JANAVB010042420.1, forward strand.
CTGCACTTACACCATCGTGGTTACGACCGACTCCGTGCATGCGGATTCGCCGCTTAGCACGCCAATTATCTATATGAAAGGTCACTGGCACGTCAAGCCATCGTGGACATAGCCTGGCATTCGGGAGCCTTGCACCGCAGTTGCGATCCCCGATGCAAGTCCTCGACCTACCGTTTGCTTCATACCCAGCTCGGCTATACCGTGTTTCCTCCTAGGCCGAGTCGGTCCCGTGGCCCCGGGTTGCCGCTCGAAGAAACATCGCCCTTGTCGACAAGTTGTCCATGACCACGCACCTAGGAGACATCTAGACTCACGTAAATGCATGGCCTAATGTTACGGTACGATTGGAACCATACTTAGCATCTCGTGCTCTAAACCTCCCTTTGCATAACGTGCATCAGAATAGGAATGCGAGACTCCCAACCGAGGGACCGCCTCGAACTTCATGAAACGACTCCTGCATAGCCTTCCAACTTAACTTGAACATAACGTGTTCCTTAAGTATCGTCAGACCGTGGCTAACTTCCCACTGAACCAACCATGGCTCGTGCCTTAGACCAACACATATTCTACGCAACGCTATCGCCCGAGTTATACCTCATTTGACGGGACTTGGGATCGTGGGACAATTTAACTTGACAACCGCAGAATGAGCGGGACAGCACTTGGAATGACTTAGGTCGACCGGCGTAACTTTGCCTAACTTACTCAAGCCTACAACTTAACCCGAGGGACGAGCAAAGGCTATGCCAAGCCTTGCGCAGTGGAACCGTGCACGCTTTATCAAGCGTTTATGCGGGCGACGCCTATGACTTAGGCAAGTTCATAGTTTTGTGTCGAAGACCAACTTTCCTTCTCCCAAGCCATGGGACGAAGGACCGAGTGTCATTTTCAAAGCACGTCGTGCACCAACTCTAAGCCGACCTGTGGGACGTTTTCCATGTTCTAACTCATTTTGACCCGTCGGGATTATTCCCTTAGCTATGTGGATTCATCTCTTTTATTATTAAGCCTACTTGTGCAAGTTGAAAACACGATTTATTATGTGAAGGCAAAGATGAGGAGAGTTCACCGAAACTACCCCACCTGAGCGATGTCTCCGAGCAAGCCGTTGCAAGGCTAAGTCCGAATGCCGTCGGCGTTTCGATTCCTTCGATTGACTTTGCGGAACGGGACACTACATCATACACCACTCAGAACAAGTCTCGTCCTCGAGACTTTCCTGAAGGCAAGCTATCCTACCATTTCTATGGCCAAGACTTAATCGTACACATTTCGCCTACGCGTTCCTTCGATTCCGAGCCACGCTCGTACTATTATCAATCTTTTCTTAACACGATTTCAAGATCTCGACACACTCCCATCTTTCAAGCCTTACTTGAACTCGTCGTATCACTTGGCTGGATCGTGCACGCATTCCAGCGTCCCCAAAATACATGTATTCAGCCAAGCCGCATGATAGCGAATTTGTCATTCTCACTCGAGTCGCATCGCGCACATACCCAAGCGTCCCTGAAATATATGCATGTCAGCCGAGTCTCGTGAGCAGGGTTTCCTATATTCGTGATCCACGCCATCTATCTATTCCAATCCTCAAGATCAATCCTTCCGATTGCTAATACTTGAAACAGGGCGTCTCGCCTAACCACTAGGCTATTTCTTTTCGAGGCTAAGTCAATATCAGGATTGGAATCATAGTTCCCCAACAATAATGCCAACACTGACCCCAATCCTAGGGTCAAACCAGAGTCGATCATACGGGGTCTTCTACCCAAGCTCGCGTCACTCAGATTTCTAAACATCGAGCACGATCACCTAATTCGCATTACGGCACGCGTTGCGTATATTCGAATCCTTTCAATTCACCAATTCTAACCAATTCATGTATTCGATCACGAGGTCGTCTCGCTCGACAATACGTTGTGCCCCAATCTCACGCGAGTCCGATTATCCACAGTGGTGCGTGAATCACCATGCAACGCTCCCGCGGAATAATTATTCTCATCGGGGCGTAACTCTTGTTTGAGTATAGACTAATTCATTCTCGATACACGGATTGGACCTACGCAATCCTTAAGTTCAATCGACAAGCACACCAATTCAATCTCGAGTCTATCCTCGCGTCAAACCACAAGTCGAAGCACAAATTATCGCACCGTGCAAGTTCGACCACTCCCGCTGTATGAATCACCATACCAGCGCTCACACAGAGTGATCGCCCTAATCGGCGTGACGCATGTGCGAGGTTGGAGTAGCGCTCGCATAAGACAAGAACGTCAACGTTGTGGTTATCGACAAAGCAAATCCAAACATTCCAGTTTCCATCCAAGCCAAGTTCGATCGTCATTTATTCAACTTAGAAAATCCTCGAGCCAAGTCTATCTTTTCCTCGACACATTTTAACATCTCGATTATAACATCCATCGAAACAATAATATTTGCACGATCGTCATTTGCCGAGTTAGAGTGTCCCCGAGTTATCGCATATCGATCTTTGATACGCCTCAATACCATTGACGATATGCGTAACCCGACGATCTTCCTTGCAACCAATTTCGAGTCGTGCATTGATGTTGTCGTCCGAACTGGATATTCCTTAATTTTCTCGATACTCAAGATCAAGTTCAGTCGCTTTTCCTCAAGCTCGTTTCAAAATTGTTATTCAAAACTCAAGTCATATTTCATTTGCATCAATCCGATATCGCACGCGCGATCCTCTAAGTTTCCTCGATCAAGACCATTCAATTTCATTCATCGTTCCGAAACGTTTTCTAACTCGCGTTGTTCATTCACAAGTTGTCCGAACGAGATGCTCGTTCGGGACATTCGAAGTCACGACCAACTAAGCGTGACGCATTCTAAGGCTTTGTGCGATCGCATCGCATCGCCGACATACTCGTAATCCTCAATATTCACTCGAACAATTTCCAAGACAAACCATACACCACTCGGATTCGAGCCATAAGATCTAGTCCTCAATCACATTCGCGTCATTCGCTAAGACATCCTTCAGATTCGTTCGACGAATCGCTAGCGTAGTCGCTCGCGTCGTATCGACGCACTAAGTCGTTCGCACTATTTCCTCAAAATCCAAGTCAATCTTTCGTGTACGCCTAAGCGTTAGTTCGATAGCGTTCCTATTGATAGACACTCTAAGTGTAGCTCCGTTCCCGACCGAGCGGTACTTGTTATCGCTCGCGATTCGTTTGCACCAAGGGTCGAGGTGCGCGACGCGAAACACAACTTAGCCAAAAAGGCCGTGTGCATAGCCATCCCATGCGGACTATATTCCGAGTTTGCACGCTCAATTGCTAGGGTCGACGTTGGACTAATTAGGCACGCACGCGATTTGCTAAGGTCGACGTAGGACTATTCGGGCACACGTACGACTTTGCTAACATTAGCACATATTTTCTATCGAGTCATGTTTGCAACGTTCGACACAAAGGCCCTATCGACGCATTTGGCAACGGCCTACCGATGCATTAGATTGAATGCTTGTACGAGCTTTCAAAAATATTTAGACTTATTGTATGGACATGCCGAGGGACATTTGAGAGAGAGCGCACCAACGATAACAACTTGCGGAAGCAACAGAGTTTTGCGGAAACATCGAAGTTAAAGAATTCAATCGACGGTCCAAGGACGTAAAGCCGTGCTCTGATACCATTATGTCACGCCCCGCTCCCGTAGGAGCGATCGTCCTCGCTAAGGCGTGATGCCGCACGAGCCTAGATTGCGCTCGTGCAAGGCAATTCCATAACGGCCGATTACATCGACGGCGACGGGGTCGTCGCACAGAAGTCCCAAGCAGAAATATTGAATACATTGCAGCAGAATTTAAAGAAGAACACATGAACACAAGTTATTCAAAAGGTTCTCTTTATTGATATTGAATACAAGATTACATTTGTGGGCGCAAGGCCAAATTACAATGTCTCTCGTGCTCACTTTTCTCTCATTTACAAGTCACTCTGCTCTCTCTCATCTCTCGATTACAATGCTTGAGCCAGCGGAAGCTTCGGAAGGCGATGTCCATACATTATGTCCTGTATAAGTCTTCAATCCACACGGCCGTACGCTTCGAATAGCCAAGGGACTCCGTGCCTCGACGCATCCAAGCGAGCTCTGTGCCACGAGCTTCTACCTGTGCCTGCACATGAAACACTGTGTGGGTGTCAGTACCACTGTACTGGTGGAGTGAGCTCCTCGCCTACCCATACAAACCTACACGTTTTATTTACTTTGTGCAACATAAACCCTTTTTCGATTGTCTTTCTATTCTTGCCTTAGGATCAGTTTTAGGACCAGCGCCTTAGCGCAACTTGTGTATCGAAACCATCCCGTGCTTGCAATGTCAACGTTAACTCATACTTGTCACTAGACCACTCCTCGTGCCAACAACGTTAACCTATCAAGTCGTGTTTGCCTTACGGCCAAAATCAGGGATGCAACTACACGAAGGACTCCATTTTCTTGCCTCTAGACCTTTCTCGTGCTTGCATTGTCGACGCACCGACTTATACTTATCTTTCGTGCCAAACTCTGGAACGTAACGACTCGGTCGTGCCATACTCGATTCGTGCTTCAATATCTCCGAGGCAGCGCCTCCTCGCTTAGTCTCGCCTACACTTGTGTTGTGACAACGCGACCGTGCTTCATATTTCGAGGCCGTGCCCAGCAACTCGACATAACTTTCAACCAACTTGCCCTACGGCCCTTCTCGACTTTACACTCGATGCCACAACTTATGCCGAAGCACGGGTCTTTACTTAGCCAAACCCTAGGCCTCATAATACTTTGGGTGCAACCGAGCACACACTTCATAACTCACGTCGTACTGCACTTACACCATCGTGGTTACGACCGACTCCGTGCATGCGGATTCGCCGCTTAGCACGCCAATTATCTATATGAAAGGTCACTGGCACGTCAAGCCATCGTGGACATAGCCTGGCATTCGGGAGCCTTGCACCGCAGGTTGCGATCCCCGATGCAAGTCCCTGGCCTACCGGTTGCTTCATACCCAGCTCGGCTATACCGTGTTTCCTCCTAGGCCGAGTCGGTCCCGTGGCCCCGGGTTGCCGCTCGAAGAAACATCGCCCTTGTCGACAAGTTGTCCATGACCACGCACCTAGGAGACATCTAGACTCACGTAAATGCATGGCCTAATGTTACGGTACGATTGGAACCATACTTAGCATCTCGTGCTCTAAACCACCCTTTGCATAACGTGCATCAGAATAGGAACGCGAGACTCCCAACCGAGGGACCGCCTCGAACTTCATGAAACGACTCCTGCATAGCCTTCCAACTTAACTTGAACATAACATGTTCCTTAAGTATCGTCAGACAGTGGCTAACTTCCTACTGAACCAACCGTGGCTCGTGCCTTAGACCAACACATATTCTACGCAACGCTATCGCCCGAGTTATACCTCATTTGACGGGACTTGGGATCGTGGGACAATTTAACTTGACAACCGCAGAATGAGCGGGACAGCACTTGGAATGACTTAGGTCGACCGGCGTAACTTTGCCTAACTTACTCAAGCCTACAACTTAACCCGAGGGACGAGCAAAGGCTATGCCAAGCCTTGCGCAGTGGAACCGTGCACGCTTTATCAAGCGTTTATGCGGGCGACGCCTATGACTTAGGCAAGTTCATAGTTTTGTGTCGAAGACCAACTTTCCTTCTCCCAAGCCACGGGACGAAGGACCGAGTGTCATTTTCAAAGCACGCCGTGCACCAACTCTAAGCCGACCTGTGGGACGTTTTCCATGTTCTAACTCATTTTGACCCGTCGAAATTATTCCCTTAGCTATGTGGATTCATCTCTTTTATTATTAAGCCTACTTGTGCAAGTTGAAAACACGATTTATTTTATGAAGGCAAAGATGAGGAGAGTTCACCGAAACTACCCCACCTGAGCGATGTCTCCGAGCAAGCCGTTGTAAGGCTAAGTCCGAACACCGTCGGCGTTTCGATTCCTCCGATTGACTTTGCGGAACGAGGCACTACATGTATGCCAAGTTTGGTCCAATTCTGAGACAGTTGAATCGGACGTCGTTTTGCGGGTCCCACGGTCCCACTCAACGGGCGATTTTGTGCACGGTCTGCCGAAATCCAACTCTGGACATACGGTCGGGTTCGTATCGAAAAACTGGATCCGTAGACATATAGTTTGGCAACCTTAGAGACTGTTGACTTTGGCACGCTTTTCGGTGCAAAGCGGGTCCAACGGCGGACATCGTTTTTGCCCGAAATTACCGTTTTGCCCCTGTATTCAGAATTGGACTTAAGGACAGACAATTCTAGCTAAATTGACTATTCTGAGATCATTGGTATTGTCTATTTCAGCATCCGGGGACTGTTGTACGGGTTTTGACTATTGTGGCATATTGAGTTATTTGGATCATCGGTTTCACCAGCACAGGACCACAGGCGAGTACAGTTTATCGTTTGCATTTCGATATTGATCTTTACTATATTTCATTGATTGATCATTAGTTATGTGATATTTTTTTACTCTATTATAAATTGTTGAGTCGGGAATGAAAAGTACCAAGGATATGTGATCCGACCGTAGATCGTGTTTATTTTCATGCAGTAGACCTCGTAGACCGTGTTTATTTTTATGCAGTAGACCTCGTAGACCGTGTTTATTTTCATGCAGTAGACCTCGTAGACATTGTTTATTTTCTGCAAGTAGACCTCGTAGATATTGTTTATTTTCTGCAAGTAGACCTCGTAGACATTGTTTAATTTCTGCAAGTAGACCTCGTAGACCGTACGGTGTAGCACCCCAGACCGATCACATGTCAAAGGTACTTCTAACGGTGGAAAGTATATTGGTCTATTTATTACTATTAATTTTCTCACGGCTTTACTGTCATTTTCAAAACTCATGATTAATGCCTAACCTTTGTTTTATAGTCATTTTCTTTATTTGAAATTGCATTCAGTGAATTGTGCTCGTTCCATTCCTGACTGGAAACCAACATTTTCAGGTTAGCCGTGGATTCACTTAGCTTGGGGAGTGACGGGAATACTTGCAGACAAAAGCCTAGAGACTAGCTAGATAATTGAGTTGTAGCCATTCTTTTATTTGTACAAGTTTATATTCTTCTACAAATGAAAAAGCTTGTAATCATTGTAAGTTAAATTAGTTTCTGTGAATGAGCATTGGATTTTTGTGATTTTGATCCTCATGGCCGTGACAGCGTTCTACCGCCGACACTGCGGCGTAGGCTTGCTTGGACACGTCTCGTATCCGTTTAAAAAAAAAAGAAAGGGTGCGGGTCGTGACAAGATGGATTTGTGTCGCGAGAGCCTTTCTGCGACATATCTCACTGTGTCGCATACGTGTCGCCGTAGCCTTGTCTGGGAAAGTATTTGGCGACATAAACGTTGCATGCCGCAGAAAGTTTTAACTTTTGGCGACATGTCATATTCTTTTAATAAAAATAACTTTTAGCGACATGCTCTTGTGTGTCGCAGAAAGGTTATACATTGGCTACACGATATAATGTCGCAAAAGCTAATGTAAGCCAAATATAAACGCACTTCCAGCTACACTTATTGATGTCGCAGAATCTAATGTATCAAAATATAATAACACTTACTACTACACAATTTTGATGTCGCAAAAGCTAATTTATATTTTTATATTAATTTATGATAAAAAATAATATTTTTCCCGCATATATTTTAGACAGATATAAAACCTTATTTTGAAAATAAACTATGCACATTGAAATTTTCATTCAAATAACTTGAAATTAAAAAACAACAAGTTGTCGTACACAACATGATATCCAACATAATGTCTTCAAACATCTCTTCATAAAATAATCCAATATGAAAAAAATTTGGCAACTTCAAGTAACACATTCAAGGAGAAACGTATTGTATTCCACAAATATATTGTATTCCAACTAGACAACTGTCATAAAAACAAAATTACATAAATTCAATCTATTCCCCAAAAATTAACTAACAATAGTTTATTTTTTCATTGCATACATTAGTTCATACAAAATAATGATAGATCTCATGATAAGAATGCATTCCCAAAAAATGACTTCTTCTCCATGTGATCCTGCAAAAATAAACAATAAAAAAATTGTAAGTAAAACAAAGTAAATGATAAAAGAATGACAAGTATCTATGATGACTAAAACTATATATGAACACATGTACTGTATTTTAATTCACACACAAAATAAATTTAGTAAAGAAAATGTTTACATTTGTCACTCCCAGAATGTTGTTTATAATAAAATCATATTAATGTAAAAGAAGAGATTAAAACCATATGTATTGTATTATCAACATTCTAATTTAAACCTGTTGAAGTTCCCAGTGCTTGATTGACATTTAGTGAACTTATGTAATCAGTTTTTCAATTGACATTTGTATGGGGTTTAAAGATGTTGAGACCAAACTGGAACGGATACTCAGCGGAAGCAAACCCACTATCTGTCACAAGTTAGTCCCTGTTTTGCGCACACCTGACAGCAAAAACTAACACACATGCATATAGTTTCACCCTTATCTCTTACTGGACATTGCAATATAGGTTGTTGCCTGCTGCAAAAACTAACACACATGCTAGGACTGCTCCAACATTACCTACTGCTGTGTACATGTACATGATTTACAATGCACAATTATGCATACATTCACCTTCCTTAACACTAATACACTCAACAGCCACTCACACACAAAAATCTAACACACTCTTGGCTGACACACACTCACTCACTAATGACATAAATATCTCATGTTTCTAACACCCCCATCCCCTATGATACTCAATGGTACACATAAAGATGCAGGAATCCTACACACTCTAGATCACACACCCATACACAAATGAACCGTATTAGGCATTCAACTATGAAAAAAACTAAGCAAATTATTAGACTCGGCCGGCAGATACTCATCATTATCTCTCTCACTCATATTTCGTTTACTATTCTTAGCTAAACTTGTTTGGGTAACCTTCTTAAATGGAGAGAACAATTTGAAGCATGAAGCAAACCCAAAGCCTCACCTAACCTGATCTGATCTTGGTATCCTAGACACAAGCGTAATTATTGACATGAATAGATTGTGATAGCCAAAATGTAGCAAATGAAAAACATCCAGTGTATTGGAAGAATAAACATTAACTACATATAATATGTTCCAATTATTTTTGCAAATGGAGAACTACAGAGAGTTTCCACCTTGGATTTGGTTAGTTCTGAAAACTTATATTGAAGCATTTCAGTCAAAGTGTCCATGTTCACATGTTGATGTGTTAATATTAATGTGCTTCTCTTTTCATGCACAAGCAAATCATAAATATAACTGTACGACACTCCTTTTCATAGACATAAGTGGAGAAATCTGACAATAGATTGTCTGATCCAGAATCCTCGAAACTCTGTGCATATATGTACAAAATTCTGATGCCTAATAGTTCAAACCAAATTGCTAAATTGTAAAGTTCATCTATTTTTCCCCCTAATTCCTCAAATAAGCAAATAGGAAAACAAGCAATTCTGCAAGCAGCAAATGAAAATTCCTAAGCATTTTTCTTATCATATACACTAGACCTCCAATAAATGCAAATAAATGTGTAATATACAAAGAAAATATACTCTGATAAGGAAAAAAAATTGTAATTAAAGCATCATAATCAATAAAATGAGCACTAACATCCTTGTAGGTGTCTTCAGGTGTGTATCAATCGTAGTCCTCCAGCCTTGCAGATCCTGCAAATGATCCACACAAATTCAGTATATGTTGTTACGCAATGCATTTTCCTATGCCTAATTTCTTCAAAATTTGATCATGTCAAAAGCTTACTTTTATTAGAAAAACAAAAATCTGTTCGTAACAAAAGATGAACTATAGCTAGTTTGATAATTATAACTTAAAGTGGGGTTTTGTGATTTCGGTGCGGTAATGTAATTGTCTAGTAATAGAATTAGAAAGATATGAACACTCTTTTTTAAATGTCACATTATTTTCACATGCCAGAGAAGAAGATTCAAGTTCAAGTAGTGATTTCAGGTGAGGTGCTCGAATTTGTCCATATAAGAGAACTCATGTAGGATTTGCCAGGCAGCAATGGACAGGCAGAACAGGCATGAGCCTAGAGGTCACAAATGGAGAGAACAGATTTGTGATGGAATTTCTTCATATCGTTGTGTAGCCTAACCTAACCTGATTTTGGTAAGAAGCCAAAACCAATTCCACATGGAAACCAAAACCAATTCCACATGAAACTCCAAAATGGTAACATGAAAAAGTTGGTGTTTATAGCAATGTAAGTGTGATCCCTCATGCTTGCTTATATAATAATGAAATAATAGAGTGGTTCAAGACTACAGCTATAAATAAAACAAGTAGCAATCCATAAAGTAACAAATAACTAACTATTGGAGCAGAGGAAAGAGATTATAAGAACTACAAATAAATAATTCAAGATCTTCATGTCGAACTTCAACATGATGGCATCTAATAAATAAATTGGTAACTATCAGTGAATGTATCATAAACAATAACTTATCACATATAATAAAATTAAAATAATAACCAAAGGAGAGGAGTAATCTTATGTATTCACATATACTCCCACCCGGCAGAGCTTCATGACATGTGCAACAAGAACAAGGCATAAAGTCGACGCAACAAATCAACAGTATTTTTAAACGTAAACTACAAGTCTTCAACAAACCACACCAATAAATTTTCAGTCAACATATATTTTAGCTAGAAGTGCATGATTTAAGCATTTGCAGGATAAAATCGTAAACTATGTTAGAGTGCAAGTACTCAACATACCATGGTCAGTGCAAGAAGAGCAAGGCAGAAAGTTGATAAAAATTTCAATATTACTAATGGATTTCAGTCCATGGATATTGTAACTCCATTTTTCAGTTTTAGTGAAATTTAATTTTTTTTAATAATAATGTTTTATTTTTTTTATTATATCCATATATAGTTTATAAATATTTTTGGAGGGAATTATTTAGGAGCAGAATTTTAAATTTGAAAGTTGGTTATAACAAACTCTTTGTGGCCCCACCATTTTTTTCAATTGATTAATAACTAAATTTTGTGAATCATGCAATAATGAAAAGGCAGGGGACCTTTGTGTATAAAACTTATGGCGGGGGGCTACTTTGTAATAATTCAGATCGAGGGGGGGTTTGTGCAAAGTTGCACACCTTTTTTTTAACCGGAGTAAAGGAGAGAGAAATCATTCTCTCGGTTTCTTTTACTCTTCAATTCTTTTTTTTCTCCCCAAATCGAGCTCCGGCTCTAACCTAGCTTCCCGGAGCTCTCGCCATGGCGGCGACGGAAGCTAGGGAGAGTAGTAGTGCCACCCCGCCACCAGCAACTCTCCTCGGCAGCAAGCAAGAGCGGACTCGACTCGACGATGATGGGGTTCATGGAGACAGCAGTGATGACGACAACAATAGCGCCTCTCTGACGTCGAGTACTCGACGATATTTACCAGATCGACTCGGCGCACCGTGAGTTCGTGGAGATCGGAACGATAGTGAGTAGACGATCTTGATCCTTCCTCGGCAAGTTGATTCGACCAGCGGCGACGTCACGAGCTCCAGGTTGCTGACGTATCTGCCACGATTTGGTGAGTTCTTATTCTTGAATCACCTCCTCCTCCTTTCATTGCGAACTTTGAATCAGTTGTTCGCCTTGATCTAATGTTCGATCGATCGGTTTAGTTCAAAAATTGATCGGCCTGAGTAAAGTATTTTTCTCTGATCTAGAACTCTTTCTTAATTTAGATGGAGCGTTGATCGAATTGGTTGATTGGTTGATTACTCAGCATCAATGCATCATCGATCTACCCCAGGACCTCATGGCCGTAGATAAATTCGAGTACGGATTCTTGATCTATAGGCTAGTCGAGTAGAAGTTTGTGATCGTAGGATCGGAACAACGGTGAGTACCTCCTGTGGTTTTTAGAAATTCCTGATAATCGTAATTTAATGCAATATTCATGACTAAATGATTCTCTGTGTTGCTCGGGTGTTTGATGGTTTATCACAGAGAATTCTAACTGGCGACGGGATACAGAGGAGCCGTATCTGATTCTGGGATTGCGTTTATCGTCGTTGGAATAACTTTTCTCAGGTATGATTTCTTTTCTATTGAGATTCCAACTAGTTACTTTGATTTTGTTTGGGTGCCAGGTTAGGAATCGATAGATTTGATGTGGTGTATCGCACGTGTTGCGTATAGGAACCGTTGGGTGCGTGTACCAGATTTGTAGTCATATCCCAGTTGATCGTATTCCAGTGTGTGGTTCGTGTCCTTCGGTTGCGTGCTCGTGTCCCATGGTTCGAGTTGTAGCGCCATTGGTTTCAGTTGATGCGTGTGCGTGTGTTTTGCTGGGAATGGAGTATAACTCTGGAGGATTAATTACGAGCAGGGTCTCTATTTTGATGACAGTTGAAACTTTATTCGATATGGTTGTATATTCTTGATTGTGTATTCTTCCACTTTTGAATTCTGGTTTTAAGTTGAAATCTAAAGTGCAGGGAAGCTATTATAAGTTTGGCTTTCTTTTAAAAATTTCTTGTTCAATCTGATTTCAAATTGTCGAGTGAAATTCTATCGTTCAAATCTACAGATAAAAGTTCCACTCCATCTCTATTTTCAAATATGCTGGTTTTAGCCAACAGAGAGAGTGGTTTGCTTTGAATCTTGTGACCTTTGGTATTTTTTTTAAAATTGTGTTCCGGGGATTTTTTTTTTAAAGTAAATTGAGCATTGGAAGATATTAGTCGGTGAGTTCATCTATTTGTTCATAAGAATGTTGGCAGTACGGTGGGAGCCAAATAATTGAATTTGGTTGGTTATAATTAAGTGTACAGAGCAATACTCCAAGTTGTGGAAGGGTTTGTCCAGTTTATGTATTTTTAAACCTTAAACTTTTATGGTGTGAGTCAAGTTGGTACTGAGCAATCTGGAGCATGAAGAGTTCGAACCCATCACTGCGAAGTACCTAGATTATACGACATTTCTCAACTTTGTGGGATTTTAGATTATTAGTACAAGCTTGAATGGACTCTGTTGACTTGATCAGAAGAAATCATTAAAGGAGTCTTGGGAGCATTAGCATTTGGGTAGCTAAATGAGATTAATAATCACTTGTTAGTTAAATAACATCACCTAGAATTAATTAAGTAATAAGCAAGCATGTATATATATTATAAGTGGTAATTAGATAATTGTCCTCTATTAGTTAGAAATGTGACAGACTAGCATACTATTATAATAATTCCTAATTAATTTTGGTTATGAGAAGAGAGTAGTTAGTTGATATTGATTAGTACTTAATCAACTTGTACCAATTAAACATCCAGATCTACTACCCTTACTTGATCCCCGGAGCAAGGCAAGTATACTCCTCGGATTTGTTCATTTCTCATGTCTTGCATGTTCATCCCTGTATCTTCTTGATTGACACGATGTACCACGGTATTGTCTGGTTTCATGTTTCTTGTATTACTTGCGTCTGGGAGGGGAAATACTATAGATATGTGATCAAACCCTGTTACTACTCATGTGAATAGCTTGGGTCCCGCACCGTGCACGCGGGACCAAAGCCGTACCATTTCAGGTTCATTGCATCTATCCAAGCCGATCACAATCTAGATGTATTTCAAATATTGCACATGTCAGGATTCAGTTTGTATTTCAGGATTTCATGGTTCTATTTCATGTTCAGGCTGTATTTCATGTTCAGGTTATACTTCATGTTCAGATTGTATTTCATATTCAGGACTCATACCATGTTCCCTGTTTTACTTTCATTATTTTCTGTTCAGTTCATGTCTTGTTCTCATTTCCTGTACTTTACATATATTCATGTTCCTTGATTCATACCATGATGTACATGTTCATTTCTTTAGATATACTAGCTCCGCTCCTGACTGGATAAGTTGCAGGTATACTTGCAGGATTATCATTCTAGCTTATGGGCCAGAGCCCGGGATCTTAGCTGAGCAGGATGGTCATGAGACTTAGCTTGAGGCTTCAGGTTTAGACTACTTAGCTTTACTTTTAGATATTGACTTTAGAGTTCTTAGCACTTTTCATTCCTGTTGATTCTGGTACATTATGATATCTGGATTTGTGGAATATGGTGATCTTTCTGGGTTACCTGTGATTTTTTTTACTTGTCTTGATTATCTGGTTAGATTTTCTTTTGGTACAGCTTACTTCATTGTGTCTAACAATGAAGGCTGGGCGTGTCCAACTCGTATCCGGTTATTCGGGAGCGGGTCGTGACATGTTTTTAGTGGTGGCCCATACAGGTCTATCCTAATGGTACCTAGGTCTTAGCGTACTATTGGGGGACTTGATTATACTAGGGAAACTTGATCACATCATAGAAAAAATCAAAAAATAAGGGTATATCAGGTATATTGATATTCTATAAACACTTGTTGTATTTAGGACTAGGTTATTTTAACAGTTTTCTATTTTTTAGATAGTTCAAAAGCACGTGATACCGGAACAGTCGATCCACATACACTTGAGGGTTTCGAGCTTCCACTACCTTCTATCACTCTACTATCCTCATGGGTAGTACGTAGTTGACGGAGACGTTTGAAGAGTCCCTTGACAACCAGAGGGAGCATGCCATCCTTTCCAAGTCAGACTTGCAAATGCATCTTTCGAGTTAGAGAGGACTTCTGACTTCCAAAATCTCAGACCTTGGACTTTCCCGACACCGAGCGCATATCTTGTACCGAGGAGCCAATTGAGAACCTGGAGCCGCTACTGAAGATCATACAAGTCCTTGATGAACCGACTCCTCTGAAGATTGGAGCTACCAACCAGGAGATCCAGAATATAGCACAGGCGATAGGACAAGACGCGAAGCTGAAACCCAGTAGAGACATGAAGACTTATGACGAAGACAACCACTACCCTGGACCCACAAGGCGTTGCAACACTCAGACATTGCTTATCCAGTCACATCATCAGCTGCATCATCAGAGGCAGATTCAAACCATATTCGTTGTGTGCTATGCAAGAAGACAGGACATCATGTTGACAAGCGCCGCAAGAGGCTCAGACTCTGTTTATACTGTAGAACTCTTGACCACTGAATGAAGGATTGCCAGTAAGTCGCGGATCACAATGGCTAAAGAGCAACAGGATCTCAGCAGCCAGCACGCCAGCAGCCGTATATTCCTATCGGAGGCTCTGCACTCCAGCCCCAACGGGAGATCCAGATTCAGACGATGATCATTTGCAATTTCTGCCGTCGCCTATGACATCACCACAAAGAGTGCTACAAGAGACGAAGGCTATGCCTGCACTACGGATCGCCTGTCCACCAAGTCAAGGACTGTCCGGAGACCACTGATCACACTGCCCAAGGACGAGCATGAAGAGCACTAGAACTACAGCAAGGGAAGCTGCCTCTCCAGATTCAGCAATCACATGGAGCACTACTGTATGGGACCAGCCTACGTCAAGACAGTTGAAGAAGATTGAAGAGATTCCAGTTCCGGAGAAATACTGAAGACGAACTGAAACTGAAGATTTTTCTTGCATGGTTGGAGAAACCATGTATCTTGATTCATAATCCAGTCTTCCCTTAAATTTCTCTTAGCACCTAGATCATTTCTTCAAAACTTCTTGTTTTCTATTTTTGAAACCTTGATTGATGTCGAAACTTACTTCGAGATATTGTTTCCTATTTCGGTAAACTTGTTTCAGATCCACAATTCAATAATTGTTTGAAATCCATTATTCGATACCGTTTGCATATTCATCATTCCTGACCTTGTTTCTAATGATGGCTCCTATTTGTAAATTTTGTTCCTTCATCAAACTTCATGTTAATTGATAATTAATCGTTTTTCGAGATTTTATTTCGGAATCATGTTCCTCAATCGAAGTCTTGGTTGAGTTTCGTCCTATTCAGGACATTGTTGAAGATTCCTTTGAAGGTTCTTAAAGATTCATTTACTATTCAAGATTGTGACTCATTCTCTATATGAGACTTGTTTTTCATTCACGACTTTGATTTTATTCGAGAGTTGTTTGTCCACTACATCGTTTCGACCTTGTCTCCTATCTAAGATTTCGCTTGTTTATGGACATTTTTCCTATTCGCTTATTGATATTTTGTTCGTTATTCGAACTTGTCCCCAATCAAAACATTGTTTGAATCTTCACTCCTATCTTGACACTTGCTTGAGAATCACTCCCTGTTCGAGACATCGTTTGAAGATTTTGTTTTCTATTTTGAAGCTTTGGCTCATTTCCTATGAGATTTTGTTTAATATTTGAGACTTGTTCTTATTCAAGAAATTATTTCTGTTCACAACCTTGTTCGACCTTGTTTCCTATTTGAAGTTCTATTTGTTTCATAATCATGGCTCGATACCTGTTTCTTGTTCACTATTTGATACCCTGTTTTCTAAATCACTGTTCGTAACCTTGCTTCTTGTTCGAGATTCTGTTCAAGATTTCACTTATTCGCGGCTTGTTGATGTCGATTTCCTATCTAAGATTTGTTTCCTGTTGAAGATTTTGTTCGAGACTTCGTTGTCGTTCGAGATTTTGTTATACATTGACTATGTAAAAGATTTTGGTCATTATTTTGAGACTTTGCCTTCTATCTGATACCTTGTTTCTATGCAACCTTCGCGGTTTTGTTACGTATTCAGGATTACGTTCCCTATACGAAATTTTGTTACCATTCCAGATGTCAGTCGAGATTCAGATTATTATTTGAAACTTCAATTCACTGTTCAAAATTTTAAAATCTCCCTGCTTGTCTTTTGAACTCACTATTCTTTGATTGGACTCCCTGTTGCTTCTTAGTACCTAATAAACCCTTGTATTCTAACAGACAAATAATACCATTTTTGATTTGGACTACCGGAACTCATTTTGAATGCTTAAAATTTTAAAATCCCATGGATAAGGTTGAGAGACTGTTCGATGACCTACTGGGGCGTGGCAGTTGCGCACTGCAGTCATTATCTGGACTACGGAGACTAAGGGTTCACTGTAGTCAGCTGCGCACTGGCGAGGCATGAACTCTAAGTTGAAGAAATTTCAGACATTCATACGGTTTTCGGGTATTATTGAGACCTTGTCTAAAATCTTCATATTTTGATCTCTTGAGTTGCTTTGTTAATAATTGTTTGAAAATGGATAAGGTTGACCTAATATTTTGTGACATATTGATATTCGAGTCACGGAGCCGAAAGTCCACTGCAGCCAGACCTATAC
Source organism: Iris pallida (assembly GCA_029216955.1). NCBI lineage: Eukaryota > Viridiplantae > Streptophyta > Magnoliopsida > Asparagales > Iridaceae > Iris > Iris pallida. Next base: position 11,568,315 of record JANAVB010042420.1, read on the forward strand.
TGGCGGGGTAGGGATTCTAAGCAAAGTGAATTCAAATACCTATATGTTCTCGGGTAACATGGAGACTATATCCCTCTTTCATACGATTATTGATTTTTCTTGAAAGACAAATCCATGTACTCACATTTGACTTGATACTGATATCTCCTGATCCTTGCAAATGTTCTTCTTGCATTTTATTGTTAGATCGTTGATTTTACACATATTTCGATCGTGTTTTAACTAAACTTCGACCTTAATCATGTCTATCCAACCGGGATTTTCCCATCTTATTCTAGTCATCTGTGCTAATTTTGATTCAAATCGTGCTTAGAAGATCGTGCTTTCATGGTTTTACTCTCTAAAGTTGTAATTAAAATTCACGCCATCTCGTGCCTATTGCGTTATTTCAAACTCCTTGTATGTAATTGTCATACTTGATCAATTTGATCATTATCGATCATGTCATCTTACCGTTGATTTCGTTATGTTAAGTCATTCATGTTCCACCTCTGATCGTATCTAGAAATCTTGATCGTGGCTATATTGTATACGCTGTACCTATTGAACTTGCCTGATATTTGAAATTTCGTTGATCGTGACCAAATAAACTATTTTTTTAGCCATGACTAAAATTGACTTATTTAACATCTCAACTTAAATTGTCGTTTCAACTTTTGTCTCAATTGAATTATTATTATTTTTAAAAAATTATATTGTTGCACCTTTGAATTTCGAGGACGAAATTATTTTAAGGGGAGGAGATTTGTAACTCCATTTTTCAGTTTTAGTGAAATTTAAATTTTTTAATAATAATGTTTCATTTATTTTATTATATCCATATATAGTTTATAAATATTTTTGGAGGGAATTATTTAGGAGCAGAATTTTAAATTTGAAAGTTGGTTATAACAAACTCTTTGTAGCCCCACCATTTTTTCAATTGATTAATAACTAAATTTTGTGAATCATGCAATAATGAAAAGGCAGGGGACCTTTGTGTATAAAACTTATGGCGGGGGGCTACTTTGTAATAATTCAGAACGGGGGGGGGGGGGTTGTGCAAAGTTGCACACCCTTTTTTTAACCGGAGTAAAGGAGAGAGAAATCATTCTCTCGGTTTCTTTTACTCTTCAATTCTTTTTTTTCTCCCCAAATCGAGCTGCGGCTCTAACCTAGCTTCACGGAGCTCTCGCTATGGCGGCGACGGAAGCTAGGGAGAGTAGTAGTGCCACCCCGCCACCAGCAACTCTCCTCGGCAGCAAGCAAGAGCGGACTCGACTCGACGATGATGGGGTTCACGGAGACAGCAGTGATGACGACAACAATAGCGCCTCTCTGACGTCGAGTACTCGACGATATTTACCAGATCGACTCGGCGCACCGTGAGTTCGTGGAGATCGGAACGATAGTGAGTAGACGATCTTGATCCTTCCTCGGCAAGTTGATTCGACCAGCGGCGACGTCACGAGCTCCAGGTTGCTGACGTATCCGCCACGATTTGGTGAGTTCTTATTCTTGAATCACCTCCTCCTCCTTTCATTGCGAACTTTGAATCAGTTGTTCGCCTTCATCTAATGTTCGATCGATCGGTTTAGTTCAGAAATTGATCGGCCTGAGTAAAGTATTTTTCTCTGATCTAGAACTCTTTCTTAATTTAGATGGAGCGTTGATCGAATTGGTTGATTGGTTGATTACTCAGCATCATCGATCTACCCCAGGACCTCATGGCCGTAGATAAATTCGAGTACGGATTCTTGATCTATAGGCTAGTCGAGTAGAAGTTTGTGATCGTAGGATCGGAACAACGGTGAGTACCTCCTGTGGTTTTTAGAAATTCCTGATAATCGTAATTTAATGCAATATTCATGACTAAATGATTCTCTGTGTTGCTCGGGTGTTTGATGGTTTATCACAGAGAATTCTAACTGGCGACGGGATACAGAGGAGCCGTATCCGATTCTGGGATTGCATTTATCGTCGTTGGAATAACTTTTCTCAGGTATGATTTCTTTTCTATTGAGATTCCAACTAGTTACTTTGATTTTGTTTGGGTGCCAGGTTAGGAATCGATAGATTTGATGTGGTGTATCGCACGTGTTGCGTATAGGAACCGTTGGGTGCGTGTACCAGATTTGTAGTCATATCCCAGTTGATCGTATTCCAGTGTGTGGTTCGTGTCCTTCGGTTGCGTGCTCGTGTCCCATGGTTCGAGTTGCAGCGCCATTGGTTTCAGTTGATGCGTGTGCGTGTGTTTTGCTGGGAATGGAGTATAACTCTGGAGGATTAATTACGAGCAGGGTCTCTATTTTGATGACAGTTGAAACTTTATTCGATATGGTTGTATATTCTTGATTGTGTATTCTTCCACTTTTGAATTCTGGTTTTAAGTTGAAATCTAAAGTGCAGGGAAGCTATTATAAGTTTGGCTTTCTTTTAAAAATTTCTTGTTCAATCTGATTTCAAATTGTCGAGTGAAATTCTATCGTTCAAATCTACAGATAAAAGTTTCACTCCATCTCTATTTTCAAATATGCTGGTTTTAGCCAACAGAGAGAGTGGTTTACTTTGAATCTTGTGACCTTTGGTATTTTTTTTTTAAAAATTCTGTTCCGGGGATTTTTTTTTTTTTTTTTTAAGTAAATTGAGCATTGGAAGATATTAGTTGGTGAGTTCATCTATTTGTTCATAAGAATGTTGGCAGTACGGTGGGAGCCAAATAATTGAATTTGGTTGGTTATAATTAAGTGTACAGAGCAATACTCCAAGTTGTGGAAGGGTTTGTCCAGTTTATGTATTTTTAAACCTTAAACTTTTATGGTGTGAGTCAAGTTGGTACTGAGCAATCTGGAGCATGAAGAGTTCGAACCCATCACTGCGAAGTACCTAGATTATACGACATTTCTCAACTTTATGGGATTTTAGATTATTAGTACAAGCTTGAATGGACTCTGTTGACTTGATCAGAAGAAATCATTAAAGGAGTCTTGGGAGCATTAGCATTTGGGTAGCTAAATGAGATTAATAATCACTTGTTAGTTAAATAACATCACCTAGAATTAATTAAGTAATAAGCAAGCATGTATATATATTATAAGTGGTAATTAGATAATTGTCCTCTATTAGTTAGAAATGTGATAGACTAGCATACTATTATAATAATTCCTAATTAATTTTGGTTATGAGAAGAGAGTAGTTAGTTGATATTGATTAGAACTTAATCAACTTGTACCAATTAAACAGGAGGATATCCAGATCTACTACCCTTACTTGATCCCCGGAGCAAGGCAAGTATACTCCTCGGATTTGTTCATTTCTCATGTCTTGCATGTTCATCCCTGTATCTTCTTGATTGACACGATGTACCACGGTATTGTCTGGTTTCATGTTTCTTGTATTACTTGCGTCTGGGAGGGGAAATACTATTGATATGTGATCAAACCCTGTTACTACTCATGTGAATAGCTTGGGTCCCGTACCGTGCACGCGGGGCCAAAGCCGTACCATTTCAGGTTCATTGCATCTACCCAAGCCGATCACAATCTAGATGTATTTCAAATATTGCACATGTCAGGATTCAGTTTGTATTTCAGGATTTCATGGTTCTATTTCATGTTCAGGTTATACTTCATGTTCAGATTGTATTTCATGTTCATGACTCATACCATGTTCCCTGTTTTACTTTCATTATTTCCTGTTCAGTTCATGTCTTGTTCTCATTTCCTGTACTTTACATATATTCATGTTCCTTGATTCATACCATGATGTACATGTTCATTTCTTTGGATATACTAGCTCCGCTCCTGACTGGATAAGTTGCATGTATACTTGCAGGATTATCATTCTAGCTTATGGGCCAGAGCCCGGGATCTTAGCTGAGTAGGATGGTCATGAGACTTAGCTTGAGGCTTCAGGTTTAGACTACTTAGCTTTACTTTTAGATATTGACTTTAGAGTTCTTAGCACTTTTCATTCCTGTTGATTCTGGTACATTATGATATCTGGATTTGTGGATTATGGTGATCTTTCTGGGTTACGTTATAGATGCTGTGATTTTTTTTACTTGTCTTGATTATCTGGTTATATTTCCTTTTGGTACAGCTTACTTCATTGTGTCTAACAATGAAGGCTAGGCGTGTCCGACTCGTATCCGGTTATTCGGGAGCGGGTCGTGACAGATATTTTAGCTCGAGTAGGCTAACTAATCTAATAATGGCCACATATTAGGAACTTGATAGAACCTTTTCCTATCAGTCCAGGAACTTATGCTGAACGAACACAATTTGACATAATTGGAGAAAAATTGCAAGGAAATTGAATGAATAGATCTAAATTAGGGAAGAACTAGGGTTTGTTATTGAAATGGAGAAAAAATGGGAAAATATAATTCAAAGAAAATTTAACAGAATGCAAGAATAAAATTACAGTAGCATTTTTCTGATACTTCTTTCTCTCTGCTCCTCTATATTTATATTCTTCAGTCTACAACCATAGCAGTATCACTTAGTTACACTGATATCTCAAGCTGATTGTACCTGTTGACTGGACTGTTATTTTGCACATGGGCTGAGTAGGCTGCTAACTAGGCTCACTTTTCCAGTTGGCAGTAAAACTTAAGTGACTGATGCTCACACCTAGCTAAGGACTGATGATCCCTTAGCTGCTAAATACGGTATCCTGATTGACTATGAGACTGAGAAAAAGAAGTGAGAGTGAAACAGGATTTGGGTCTATATCAATCCCTACCCCTTAAATTGACCTTGTCTCAAGGTCAAAATAGGAAAAATTACGAAGACAAGATTGCCACCATGCCCCTCTCCTCACTGGCCTTATTTTTGTATTGAGCCTAACAACTGTCAGTTACAATGTCCCTCTTTTTCTAACAGAATATTCATATGGACAAGTCCTTTGTATTGTTAATACCCTTAGAGGAACATAAGGTAGTATTGATGGTAATGTGGTGAATATATGTCGGTTATTCGTTAATATTGTTCACTGAACTGTAATTAGAGATCACTAGTTGAAAGTGAATTTGATACTGACATTGGTACCTGGAGCTTAAGCTACTTAGACTTGGACTTATTCTAGATACTAAAGAGTAGGTACTGAAAAGAGCTTCTTTGCTACTAAAGTAATTGATACACTTGGAACTGATACGGAGGCCTGATACTTAAGCAGCTAACTGGGAAGTATACTGAGCTGGAAGTTAACCGATACTGAGGCAAGCAAGCTAGATGCTGAACTGGATACTCAATACTGGAGCTTGAATGAGCTAATTGAATTAACATAGGATACTTGAACTGGTTTTCTTTTGGAATGTATACCTGGATCCCATACCCTCACTAGGTATTGACATTGTTCAAGAGATGACCTACTCCTATCACATGGATCCCCTCTCAATGTTTCTGCTCTCCTGTCAAAAGAAACTGAAACTCCTCTTCAAAACTCTTACCTGATCTTTCATGCCCCACATCTAATCACACACATAAATGATCTCCTATGATCCCTACAAGCCTCCATAACTAATAGACTAAATATGGGCTTTCTGAAATCTTAATATTGCTTTCCATATGAAGCCAACCACTTCTCATATGCTAATGTTTCTGCATACCTACAACTGCCTCATGCAGAAATTGGCACCCCTCTTCCCGAGCCCTAGTTAATTTTTCGTGTTCCTTATCTCTTCAACGCCTTAAATGAACATGTGTATTGCAGGCCTTCAATCTAAGACGACCCTTGTGGATCTAGTTCTTCAAAAAAAAAAATGCAAAAGCAAAGAAAAACATAGGTTTAGTTAAGTAGTAGTAACAGATTGACATTATGTGTTTTTGCACAAATGTTACCTCCAGTTGCCCTCCAAGGAGAGAAATAAGAAAGTACAATATAAATGTAACTGTTATGAAATAATGGGAAACTTTTGAAATGCGCAAAACTACAGGAACATAGAATCACCTCATCATTTCCATGTGGCTGCTTCTGGAACCAGTTAATATTCAAGACCTACACGTAGAAGGAAGAAATTAGTGGGAAATACAAAGAATGAGACAGTGAGTGCCACAATTCATGGAAGAAATCCTCAGTGCTAGATCACAAAAATGTCAGCCATAAGTAGACAAATTGAATGGTAAGTCATGAAAATGCTCCTAACTACTAACACAATATTAATTTAATATGCATGAGCACAAAACCACGTTAGACTCTTGTAATAAATACCTTGTAATAATTCCAGTTAACTTTCATTTCAATACCTTGAAGTTTGCCCTATGTTCACTTCAATACCATGATCTTTTTGTTCATACTAGCATGAACATTTTAGGTAATTTCAGTTTGCTATCATCGGTTAATCCAACATTAAAAATCAAGAGATCTAAAAAATACATCCCCTGGTCACCGAAACCGTAGTCTTTGCACAGTGTGTATAGATCCAGGGCCTTCTCAATCCCTTCCAATCACATGGACATCATATGTTGTGTTCCAAAATCACACAATCACAACAGAGACTTTATACAAATTGCTAATTCAGCCACTTGAATTATTTTGCTCCATTAAGAACTAGAAGTATGTTACAAGGAAACAAATACGACACGACATGATACAGACACGTCGACACATATACGACACCTATATTTGACGTGTCCTAGTATATTTTGCAGTTTTCTGCTATGTCCGATAGTGTCCGGCATTATGCAACACTGAAACAACACATGTATTTGGAGTGTCCCTGCATCCTGAGAGACCAAAACCATATTGTTTTAACAGTAAGAATCCAAATTTGTTTTGGCCTGGCCGTAGTTGGCAGATCCCTTAACTGCAGCATTTATTTGTCTCTGCTGCATATTTGCAACTACCTCAAACAATATTCTCCCATCTAGCAAATTGTAAAATTGAGTGGTAAATAGCTTATTACTGGAATTTGGATTATTGGGTCCCTTCTAACTATTCTATGAGTGATGTATCCTTGTGGGGATTATGGCAAGATGATAACTCAACAGGGAGTAATCCTCACTCCCAAATTATAGGCCATAAGATCCAGTTGGAACAAAACAGACCCTAATCTAATCTATGCAAACCTATGTTGATCTAGTGCTTTCTGAATGTGTTCAGAATGCATTGATCAACCAATAGTACATTACATAATAACGAACTGATCAAGTATAACTCTGTTATTTGTGTTTCACACTAAGAATTTCAAATCCCCCTCCCAACCAAAACATCCACCTGATTAATCAAATCGGAAAGCCGGAGCCCCAAACACAACCAATACCAAAATTTTCTATAGATTCATATGTCAAGTTTTTGACTGAAAATAAAAATATATGTGTCTAGTTTGATTTTACTTGTTCTACTATAGTTATGTTACAGAGTACAGACCATATAATATAAATCAAACCCTAATAAAATCAAAGCATAACAAAATCAAACCCTAACAATAGAAGCAGAGACGATCATTTCCCTATGTAAACATATAGAAAATGCCAATCATATTCTCAACCCTAACAAAATTAACCTACTAAAAATATTAGGGAAGAAGCTCACCACCAAAGGAAGGAATTTCAAAACCTCGATGAAAAAGCTTGGAATGCGAGTGAGAGAAAAAACCTAGGCTGAGAGAGAGATAGAGAGAGAGAGAGAGAGAGAAAACTCAGCACGGAAGAGAGGAAGCCAAACAAATGCAGGTATCCTCAGGTATCATCTATATAAGCATTGTGCTGATATACATATCCTAAAATCTAGCATAAGAAGAGCAAAGGAATAAGAGAAGATGAAAGAAACAAGTTGTGCATATCATGTTTGTTCTTTCTGTTTCTCTAATAGCAACGAGTTATCATATGAAGGGGAATGAGGGTGCAGGTACATCATAAGCTCATATCAACACTGGCTATACTAGAATACCACTTTTATACCTTAGATATCCTCACATATACTTGGTAACTTAATCTAAAAGAGGCACATATATACTACAAATAACCCTGTATAAATGCCCAATACTCAAGCAGAATATCCTCTATGATACATAGGCCCATACACTATGCGGTGCACAAATACTCAGGAAACATCACATATGTTTAGTTATACACACACATGCACTTATTAGGAACTGTCCTGCCATACCCAAACAACTGCTAGGAATGCTCTATTGCAACTGCTAAGGCACTCTGGTGCATTGCCTGTTATAGAGCCTGTAAATGAAGACCAGATACACACCTGCAATACATACTTACAGAGGAATCATGCATACTTACAATCTGGACACCACCTTGTATACATATCATGACACCACAAGATACTGTAAAGCAATAGAATGAAATACTAATTTGGCAAAGAAAAAGGAGAGCTTGCAAACGCAGTAATTCTCACAACGCATCACAATCCTGCATAACGAAAGTCAAATCTTTCAGATCCATCGTTGTCTTCTAAGGAAAAGAGAATGGCAAAGAAAAAGGAGAGCTTGCAAAAGCAGTAATTCTCAATTCACCAGAGGAGAACATTCACGAGTTTAACATTAAAACATTGAACACGAAAGCTATCATGAAGAAAAGCATAGATAACAACAAACCACACGTTTAACACTGAACAACATTATGTACTGATAACTTTATACCTATAGCATGCTCACATTCTTGCTTGCCGTGAGAGCTTTGGTAATTTCTTAGACTAGCTGAAGAAGTGAAAAGGATCCAAAATTCTGACCAGAAACTCAAGCTTAACCAGAACAAGAAGAGGAGAGCCGTTTACATGATTTACATTAATGCTTCTTCTGTACTGTAGCTCTTCCAAGAGGAGAGCCATTTACAGGAAATGTATTAGGTATTGCCTAATGCATTACAGGAAATGCATTAGGCATTACAGGAAATGCATTACAAGAAATGCAGTTACCTGTAATAGGAAATGCATTATGCATTACAGGAAATACAGTTACCTATAATAGGAGCCGCATATATAGGAACAATGTAATAGGACTGCTGCAACATTTGCATTACAGGAAATGCAGTTACCTGTAATAGGAAATGTAGTTACCTATATGTTTACTTACTTCCCTGTAATTTATTTGCTAGGACTACTGCAACATTGCCTAATGCTGTGTACCTGTACATGATTTGCAATGTACAGTAGAAATGGAACTCCAAAGTAAAGTTGAATGGTGAGATATCACTTATCAACAGCAACACACACAAAAGTCTAGCACACACTCTTGGCTGACACACACTCACTCACTAATGACATCAATATGGTATCTCATGATACCAACACCCCCATCCTCTATGATATTCAATGGTACACATAAACATACAGGAATCCTACACACTCTAGAGAAGAGAAGGAACTCATATTAAGAATTCATATGTCAAAATTAATTACCTGCACCACTGGCTAGTGACTCCACAGGACTGGGCACGTGCAATTGATGGTTATTGGACCCCTCGGTCGTGGTTTCTGCAGGTGTGGGAACAAGGCGGGATGATTTACGAGTGGGACCATTGTATACGACCTAAAAATACAAAATACATAGATATTAAGGCATTGTTAGTAACATATTTTAACCACAACATATCACTCGATGATCATATTATGTTTATTACCTTTTTCATTTGAGGATTAGAAGGCCCATTACTATCACCATCGCTGCTAGACGAACTAAGCAAATCATCACACTCGGCCGGCCGATACTCATCATTATCTCTCTCACTCACATTTCTTTTACTATTCTTAGCCAAACTTGTTTGGGTAACCTTCTCAAATGGAGTTAACAAATTTGAAGCGTGAAGCAAACCCAAAGCCTCAAATTTCCTTTGGTTACTATCAATATTTTCAACTCTTTGCTTCTCATATGCTGACGTCATCCGGGCTGCTTATCCGGGTTTTAAATATATCTTGTTCTTTGATTTTTCCATCTAAGGCAGAAAGAAACAAAGAAAATCATCCTTGAGACATGTACATATTCTCATTAAATCACCTATTTGGAACAAAAAATTCAGTTTGAAAAATATGACATGATTAGACATAATAATGTACCATGATTAGCCAAACTTCTATGGTGTCTGACCTTGATTTTTAGGGTAGGAACTAGGAAGATTAGAGAGAATGCCTCAAGCCTATGTACAAGGTTTCCTATAGTTTAATCATTTTCCCAATCTTATTGTACCTAAAATATACAACTAGCTTATTGCTTTTACTTTTGTTAACATTCTTGTTCTTTAGAATATTATGATAAAGTAGTAGATATCCCGACTTTACCTTCTTCTCATTCTTCTACATACAGACTTTCACATTCACAGGTTATCAGCCTCATCAAATTTCTACCAGTAAGGGGACATGATGATTGTTTCCCAAACACATAGAAATCGAAATATGGGGCTTATTAAAAACAATCAGTACAGAAGAAAGGACGCCCTTAAGATCTTTGTGTCAATTTAGAACCATTTGCCACCATCCCATTCCAAGAATTAAACAATGCAAGACCACAAATTAATAGTCCTAACAAACAAACCAACCAAAAATATAAGGAAAATGTCATTCATGACAGCAAACAGAAAATGAAAAGGAAAATAAAGCCAAAAAATATACAAAAAATTTCTAGAAAATCCAAGTGTCTGACCTGATAAATATAAAAAATACATTTATCGAAAATGAAAAGAAAATAAAGCCAAAAAATCATACCAAGATAGACATACATAAATCTGTAAACTAAACCCTAGTATGTTAACTAACATAATATCCCAAATAAAATCCTAAAAAAATCGATCGAGAGAGAAGAACCCTAATAAAATCAAACCCTAACAAAATATAGAAACAGAGAATCATTTCCCTATGTAAACATATAATAAATGCCAATCATATTCTCAAATTTTAACAAAATTAACCTACTAAGAATATTAGGGAAGAAGCTCACCACCAAAGAGAAGAATTTCGAACCTCAACGAAGGAGGGAAGCAAGAGCCACGGGAGAGAGGAAAATCCTAGGCTGCGCGAGAGAGAGAGCGAGAGCAAACCAAGAGCCGCGGGAGAGACGAAACCAGGAGTAGCCGCGGGAGAGAGAACCCTGGAGAGAGAGAACACAATGATTGGGGATTTTTTTATTTGAGGGTTTTGTTTGATAGCTTTTTTTAGGTTATTATTTAATTAAAAATTATAAAAATGTATTCCCGACATAGCTATATGTCGCCAAAAATACATTACCTTTTTGCGACAAGTGAATGGCTGTCGCCAAACATATATTCAACTTTCTGCGACATGTAGATGTCGCGATATGTAGAAAAATTTTGGCGGGACAGGTTTTATGTTTCCCTCTCGTAAATTTTATGTGGATTCTGCGACATACAAAAATTCATGTTGCCAATACATGTAAAAAATAACTTTTGGAGACATAATAGACCCTGTGTCGCTAAAATATGTTGCTAAAAATGCAATTTCTTGTAGTGCGTCTCGGATAAGCTATGAAGTACACGAGCTGAGCCTGAGTTGCTAGGACAAACGGTTCGTAGTCTTGATATCTACGCTTGTAGTTTATATCCAAAAGACCATGCTTGTCAATTTTTCAACCTTGATTTTCAATCGGATCGAACCATTCACACTTGAACAACACGATCTTTGCAGGTTCTCTGCCATTATTATATGACAACTCCACAATCTCTCGCAAGATGCCAATGAAATTATTTCCTGGATCGACGTCTTTGTAGTTCGAAGACTTGATACACAAACAATTGTTTTTCGTGGAATCAAGATCCAGGAAGCTGTCTCTGATCGGAGCATTTGTCTACTTGAACCGAAAGCCATTGACACAGTAACTTGGCTATATTTTAACAAAAGTAATTGGTCCTTTGGCAATAGTTCTAATTAATTCAATCTCGGGTGAAATTAGACGATCGACCTGAATATCAAAGAAGCGATAATAAGTTATTTATTGCACAGTTGCATTAGAAGAGGCTAGTAATTACCGAGCTACTTTCCACAGCTGATTCAATTCATCGTACGTGTTGGAACCTACTTCCCACAGCTGATTCAACTCATCAATCAACGACTGTAAATACACATCGATGTTCCTTTTCGGATTGTTCGGACCTGGGATAATAACGGTGAGAAACATATACGGAGTCTTCATGCACATCCAAGGCGATAGATTGTACGGGGTGACGATCACAGGCCAACACGAATACTGGGATCCCGAAAGTCCGAATGGGGTAAAACCGTCGGAGCAGAGACCCAACCTGACATTACGCGGATCAGAAGCAAAATCTGGATACTCTCGATCAAAGTACTTCCAGGCTTCTCCATCAGATGGGTGATCCAACACTCCTTCGGTATGTTTCCGCTTATGCCAACTCATGTTTTCTGCAGTTTCCTTCACCATAAACAACCGTTGCAACCGCGGCGTCAACGGCAAGTAGTGCATCGAAGAGGTAGGCTTTCTGGCACCGACAGACTTTCCTCTACCACATGCCTTGTAGCGATCGACACCACAAAATATGCAGGCATATTTATCCTTGTCGTCTTTGTAGTACAACATGCACCCGTTGCGACAGGCATCGATTTTTTTGTATCCCATCCAGAGCGATCTAACCATCCTCTTAGACCGGTAGAAGTCTTTAGGCAACTTCGCACCCTCAGGCAATATTTCTATAAGCAACTCCATAAGACGGTTGTAGCAATCTTGCGACATGTTAAAATCGGACTTGATGCTCAACAATCTTGTAACCACCTCCAACGGTGAATGATCCTCACAACCAGGATATAATGGAGTCCTTGCATTCTCCAGCAACTCCATGAACTGTGCAGCATCGGGGTTCGGTGCCTCCTCAGGTGCATCATGATCATCCGGATCGAAACTAGGTCCGGCCGCGTCGAAAACCATGTTCACCAACCCATCGTCGTAAGGAGCGTTGTTGTGGACATCCACATAAAGCTCGTACTCCGATGCTAAAGACACAAGTTCTCCGTGCTCGCTCCACTAATAGTAATTCGGCATGAAACCCTTCGAGTATAAATGATACGTGACATCCACTTCTGGATGATATTTCAAGTTGCGACATCTCACACACGGACACTTAATTTTGGTACCGTCCATGTACTGAGGGAACGCCTTGGCAAACTGCAGGAACTGGTGTACACCCTCTATGAATTCATCCCGCACACCGCACATGTCATCAGGATGACGGTTGTACATCCACGTACGATTTCGCAGATAGTAATTTAGCTCCATAATTCTGTAAGATAAATACATCAAGGTAGTGAATGATATGCAAGTGTCAAAGCTTTGAAATAGTAGCTCAACCGAGGGATAGAGTTAATTGGAGGAAGTTACTGGGGAAAGTGAAGACCGACATGAACTGATGACGCACGAAAATGAGGGTCTCAAAGCTGGAACAAGTCAAGTTGTGCTTTGAAAAAAGAACTCTTGCAAGCTCTTTGTTCACAAAGCAAGCTATGAATAGAGAATACAGAACAAATAACGAGTTCGTAACTATCGTAAACTCGAGAGATGTTCTGCATTCGTTATATCTTGCTTTGTGCACAAAGAGCTTAACAAGAATAGAACATATCCAAAACACAACTTTACTTGTTACAACTTTGATCCCCAAATTCTCGTTTATCAGTTCATGCGGTCTACACTTTCCGCAGTATATGTACACATGACATTTTACGTTAAATGGTCAGAGATTATCGGTCATCTTCTTTTCGCATTGCTAACTTTTGTTTCGCGTGTTTGTGCGTGCGGTGGTCAGAGATTATCGAGGCGGTATATCACCCGTGTCTACAATATTTCATATAGGCTGAGTTGTATAAGTCAAGTTTTAGGGTATTAGTCTATATATTATGTATAGTCCAACCGAGTCAACTCTAAGCTAAACTAGTCCAACTTGGTCAAACTAGCCATTTCTAAGTTGTATAAGCCAAGTTTTAGGATATTAGTCTATATATACTAGTCTAAACTCTCCCTCCTCTCCAAATACCTGGTACTAGTTAACCCTCCCCCTTTCTCCCACTAGACACACACATACATATACATGATGTATATAACCACACCATAGTTCCCAGGTTCTTTTAACCTAACTTTCCAGTTGGTACTAACCTCAATAGAACAAAGACTCTCACAGCTCAAAATACTAACACATGCTCACGCTTTACTCTTGTGACACTCCCTTTCAAACACAAACACACGCTTATATGTTCCCTTACACATGCTGCCATGTTACCTGTAAAAATAGGAAACCCTTGTTGTCTAAAATAAGACACAATTCTACAAAGAGAACCATACTGTAGAACTCACACTTTAAGACAATAGATGAAGGAAGACTTGTATGGAGGATCGTCTACTTTATTCATGGAGTTGTCATAGGGTGTTGAGCGATGTCATTTTATTCTTTTCTTCTTCTTCTTCTTGGGATTTTTGAGTATTGGATCTTTAGACATATATAGCTAGAACTTACGAAGAATGGAGTACCATACTTCAACAAATAGATGTTGACTAATTGGTTCATATACTTAAAATCTCCGGCCATTGGGGATATTGGTAAACTAATATACCTAGATTACCCAAAAGTACACTTGCGAACTAGGATAAAATAATTAGTTGTGTACTAAACGTCTCTAAGTGTAGGAATGTTGCAAGGTGAAACAATGTATCAAACACTATATCGAAACCCAAACCCAATATGCAAATCCAAATTAATACGAAAATACACAAGTGTAAGTAGGGGATTAAGTGTACAGAGGTGAAATACATATATATGCATGCTTGGGGGTGTCCACGTGTCCAATAAATGGACACAAAGTGTCCAAAACCTCACGAACACACTGTATCAGTGAACACATGGTCGTAATGTGTCTCCATGTCCATTTTGGACACGAAAATACCTCAATTAGGGTTAGGGTTTACCTTCAGTCTCCTCGCGGTGGTGGAGGAGGAGGAGGACAAGTTCGATGGTGGAGGAGGAGGATCTCGCGGTGGAGGAGGAGAAGGGGCTCGCGGTGGAGGAGGAGGATGAGCGGCGCCGGAGGGAAGGGGGTCGGGCTGTCGTCGAGGTCGGGAGAAGAGGGGCGGGAACAAAAAATTTTGGTGAGGGAGAAATAAAAAATCGAACCGAGGAAACCCTATTAGCAGCAAGTTAGCGACTTCTGTAAATACGTCGCAAAGCGTCGACTTTCCTTTAATATTCGGCGACGCCATAAGCTTTGCGATGCTAACCGTCGCTGAACTAATAAAACTGGCGACGTTTTCCGACAAATCAACGACGTTGGTTTTTATTACACTAAAGGTAGTCGCAATATGTCGCTGTTTGTCGCTATCAGCGACGTATTGTGACGCTTACTTTTGGCATCGCTAAATCCAGAAATATTAGCGACGTTTTAAGTTGGCGTCGCTAATTTCGTCGCTGATATGACTTATTTTGGTAGTGCACGACACGTGCAGGTGCCGAATTTACCCCCTAGCCGTTCACATGTCGAAGCGGATATTTCACTCCACATAGGTAGATGTCTTTTATTTATTTTCCTTTTCTCCTCCACCGTGCCATGTCATCAGTACTTTCCAGCTTTTATATCTCATATGTTATTTTCATGTCTTGTTAATTCTATTGTGTTTTCGTATTGTCGTCAGTTTGTGTACTTGTTCCATTCCTGACTGGAAACCAACATTTTTCAGGTTTAGCCGCGATCACTCTTAACACTGGGAAGACATGGGTATGCTGAGGTCAACCTAGATAGTGGAAGTAACTGACTTTACTTTTTGTGAGGCATTGTATTTTGTTTCAGTTATAAGTGTTGTAAACATTGTAATAAATTTAGAAATATGAATGAGCAATAAAGTTTATTTTGTGCATTTATTTCTTGCGGGCTTGATAGCGTTCTACCGCCGACTCTGCGGCGTAGGCTGGCTTGGACACGTCTTGTATCTGAAAAAGCGGGTGCAGATGGTGACACAAGTGTTGAAGGTACTTGGCGAAAATTATTACGTGGAATACCATAGAAGACTTTCGCAGAGCAATGAAGTCATTTCTATGTTTTGGTCCCATCCGGATTGCACACAATTGGCACGGTCCTTCGTCGATGTCTTGGTTGTTGATTGCACGTACAAGACTAATAAATTCAAGATGCCTCTTTTTCACATTGTCGGGTACACTTCTACCTGTAAAACATCTTCAGTTGCCTTTTGTTTCATGAAGAACGAAACAGTAGAGGACTATACATGGGCTTTGGAAAAGTTGAAGTCACTTTACACTGGACAGAGAGAGCCGTCTGTTTTTGTCACCGACCGGGAATATGCATTGATGAAAGCTATTGATATCGTATTTCCTCATGCTCGTAGATTATTATGCACTTGGCATGTAAATCGAAATATTCAAGCACAATGCAAGATAAAGTTCGAGAAAGTAGATGGCAAATTCGACATGGAACGCTTCGAAGAATTCTACAGAGATTGGAACCTTGTATGGCGAGCAAGTACTAAGGAAACTTTCGATACAGCATGCTACATCTTCAAAGAGCAGTGGAAAAAGAGCAACCCGGCATGTATATCTTATATCAAAGACACATGGCTTGATCCACATAAAGAAAATTTTGTCTTGGCATGGACGAATACGGTGAAACATTACGGCACGACCACTACCAACCGTGCCGAAGGATCACATTCAAGACTGAAAAGACATCTTCGTTCATCGGTCGGGGGTTTTGTGTCAGTTTGGGAAGCAATCAATCAAATGACTAATTCGGCCGTGAATAAGATAAAGGCTTCATTTGAGATGAGCCTCAATATTGTGATGCACCAACATAAGAAAGAATTTCTTGTCTGATTTAATCCATGTAGTGTCCTACTCTGCATTGAATTTACTACTTCATGAGACTAGTCGTACGAATTCAGTCGGATTGGATACCGAAGTATGTGGTTGTACATATCGTACTTGTCTCGGCCTCCCTTGTGCACACGAGATCAACGAATATCGACATCAATGTAGACCTATTCCAGTAGTGGTTGTTGATCAACGTTGGAGACAGCTGTCGATCATGCCTATAGTGGACATTTATGATGATTTCTTTTCCATGCCACAGATGAAACTTCTTCATGCAAGATGGTGTGCCGTACTAGAACCTGAGAGAAGGTTTATTGAGCTCAAAATCCAAGAAATTGCCAATCCGGCAAGTAGTCATATACATGAGCCATCTATTGTCATTGCTCCGAAGGGTAGACCGCCAAAAAGAACACATAAGAAGAAGTTCCAGGATACTAAGCGAGAACCCTCACTATTTGAGCATATTGAAAGAAGCGTGGAACGTGTAGTCATGCCGAAAAGGATGAACAAGCTTCCTACTCACAGAAAGATGCAGAAAAATAGTGTTGTTACAACGTTTGATGTGTACATTGGTGCTTTTTTGTCCGCCATACGGAAATATATTTGGTCTATAGATGATCTGCCGAAAGACGGCAATTGTGGATTTCATGTGCTTGCACGACATCTAGGCTACCCCCCAAAGACGGATGGAGACAAGTCAGAGCAGAGCTATATTCTGAGTTGGTGTCTCGTCTTCCACTGTACTGCAAAACACTTGGCCAAGAAGATGTTGGAGAATTGTTGACAAGCATTCCGTGCGATACCCAGACAACTAGACCAGAACATTACTTGAACGTACCATCTGCTGCATATTTATTCGCTAACAAGTACAAGCTACCAATTATCGTTCTTTTCCAGAACATCAACAATACATTCTTTCCAATGTGCGCTCCTCCCGCAGAGTACAGTATTTCCAACCTACATACCATTGGACTCGACAAAAATCACTTCGTTATCCCACGGTTGATCGGTCACTCTCCTGTTCCTCCCCTTGCGTCAGTTTGGTATAAACATGCTCCGGAAGAATCGATCTCCTGGGTAGCACCATACACCGATGTTATCAATGCTTACAAGAAGATCATGAATTACGTGGAACCTATACCAAGGCCGGAGGGACACTACGATGTATTAATTAACTGATGTATAGAAGAATGTTGCAATATATCATATTTTGTATAGAAGACCGTTGCAATATATCACATTTTGTAGTAGTTTGTATCATTTTGCATAGAAGAATGTAACAAGTATAGACGATGATCATTTTGTATATGAATGTTGCAATATGGATGAGTATCATTTTGAATCATTTTCCTATAAGGTATTGATGAATGTAACAAGTATTCATGAGTATCATTTTGGATCGTTACTATCATTATCTACTGAATGTTGCAACATGGACTGCCCAGGAAACTGGGCAGTCCAACTCACAGCAAGTATTGACATGGACTGCAGCTTCCTGGCAGTCCACATACTCATATGGACTGCCCAAAAACTGGACAGTCCAACTCAAGTCCATTACACAGCAAGTTCTTACTTGGACTGCCCAGGTTCCTGGCAGTCCATATGTAAATGTGGACTGCCAGGAAACTGGGCAGTCCATTTCAGTTCTTGCTGTGAGTTGGACTGTCCAGAAAACTGGCAGTCCACATTAACATATGGACTGCCCAATTCCTGGGCAGTCCATCTCACAGCAAGTAATGAGAAGGACTGTCCAGTTTCCTGGCAGTCCACATGTAAATGTGGACTACCAGAAAGCTGGGCAGTCCATCTCATTACTTGTTGTGAGATGGATTGCCCAGGAATTGGGCAGTCCACATGTTAATGCTTGCAACATTCAGTCAATGGATAAAAATTTTCTCTGTACTTGCAACATCTCAATACTTGCAACAAAATGATTCAGCTACTCATAAATACTAGTCACATACACAGTCACAAGAATATTCAGCTATACTTGCAACATCTCTATACTTGCAACATCTCAATACTTGCAACATCTCACATAGTCACAAGAGTCACAGAGTAGCATAGAGTAGCATAGTCTACTAGTCACATAGTCACAGAGTATTCAGCTACTCATAAATACTAGTCGCATACACATAGTCACGGAGTATTCAGATATGCATAGTCATACTTTTCACATAGTCACATAGTCACAAAGTCAGTAAAGAGTCACAAAGTCACATACACATAGTCACAAAGTCACGAATAATACTAGTCACATAGTCATTCTTGGTCATAACGCCTCTTCGTGCATCGCTCCTCTTCGAAAAATGGATAATCATCTGTGATGTTTTGCATCTGCAGGCCAACATCTTTGTAATTCTCGTCCTTGCATCTGATCAAACTTTTCCCTAACTTCTTAACTTTCGAAGCCTGCATGCACGAATAAAAATTATAACTTTAGGTACTGATACTCATCAATACGAGACTGGGTTACCGACACTTACCATCTTTCGTAGTGCATCATATAGTACTGACTTGGATGGTAGAGGAGCTGCTATCGGCACTTTAGCACTTCGCTTGTCCGGATCCAAGATCATACCATATCCGGCATCCACGTAATACTCTATATAATCCTCACTACAATCCCACATCTCCACGGCCGGAGTTCGTATGGTTTCACCGATAACATGACGTTGCCACTCAGTGAAAAAAATAGAACCCCAAGGGTAGTACGACGGGACATAAGTCCTTGCATTCTTCCCTTTGGCAGCAGTCCTCAATTTTAAAGAGCTAGGGATAGTCTGTACGTAACCAAACTGACGAAGCACTCGGTCTGGGATGTGAGGCTCCTCAGTTTCATGAAAAAATATCGGGCCTCTAAATAGTGCAACCGGTTGCACCGCACGAGTAGTATTTTGCATATCCCGATATGGATCCCAAATAATCTACAATATGTAATCATTACTTAAGGCATTATCAATCAATGTGAAAAACTATAGTAGTACGTAAATGCTACTTTAACTTAATGTCTCTAAATAGTGCAAATTGTTTGACCTCATTCGCCTTCATATCTTCTAGAGCGACACGTAGGGTTGCCAACGTATGTGGATGTCTGGTATCTATCTTAGCCGGCTTCCATTTACACATCCTAGGCATCTGCTCATCATAATCTCTATTAAGAGTCACCCTCTTCAGCGTCGGAAAATGCTCGTATATCCACGTCTGTAAACACTATAGGGTATTATTTGCTTACAAGGAGCAGAGTCTGGCAACCAACTATTGTCTTCGACTCGACTCGAGATGCAGCACCAAGCTCGCGGTAGAGATGTGCTAGGATACCACTTCCGAATGATACTTCATCCACAGTATTCAAGTCCGTAAGATTGTTTAGATATTTGGCATGTATCGCGGTCCCGGACTTGTCGGTAACGCCGACGGCCCCTATGATAAACTGTATGTATGCCCGAGCCACGGAGTCGTCACTGGCATCGTCGTCGGAGTCGGAGTCGTTGGAACAGAATGTATTCCTCAAAAAACTTAACAGAACTCTATATGACTTCTTAAATTCGGGAAGGGTGACAAAAGTCTTCGTCTCAACCCCAAGAGAATTGGCAACAAGTCCCACAAGCTCATCATACATCTCGAAGTCACCCTCAGAATAATCCATCGCCATTTGACGACCGTCAACTCTAAGCCCCAAAATGTGGTGCACATTATCAAGGGTGATTGTCAACTCTCCGTCTGCGAAATGGAAACTATTGGTTTCTGGATGCCAACGCTCCACAAACGCAGATATCATTGCGTGGTCCAATATCTGATACGAGTATTTTGCCAAATTTTGCAATCCGGTGGGGGTGATTTTGGCCTTCACACTCTCTTTCAACTTGTCAAATCCCCACGTACTGCACATCTTTGCATGGTTTATTACCCTCAAAAGGTGCGAGCTTTTCTGCAAATAAAAAATTTACCGAAAAAACTTTCGATATTAAGTACAAGTATTTTTTGAATAGTTATTCTATATTTAAGGTAATCAACTAACCGGATCCTTCCAGATCTTATAAGAAATGTGGTTCTCGATTGATGTCAATATCGAGCAACCAATTGGGCCAGTATCTTCCGTTTCTTCGACTGCAGGAGCAGGATCGGATGGACCGGATCCATCGTCAGCTCTCTTTCGAGCAACGGGTACATCATCATCAGAAGATGAATCATTACGACGATTCACCGGCTTCTTCAAACGACTTGCAACATGTTTCGTTCCACGGGTCCTTATCTGTGAGACTGGTTCTGTGAGCCCTTAGCCCAATTTTCCTACTTTTTATATATATATATATTATTGTATTTATATATTTTACTCTCCTCTAAATATTTCCTTTTGATGATAAATGAGGAATACTGCAAACACATTCTACCAGGGGGCTTGCAAAAATCCACAATTTGAATCCTAAGGGATTTGAACGGCCAGCTGCCATTCACAACCCTGGTCAAACCAATATCAGGATTGTTAAGGGGCTTGTTTGTAAAAGCTCAATTCAAATTCAAATCTCAGCCCCATCTATTCCTCTGCTCGGATAGAGAAAGGTTCGAAGAGATCAATCAAGGCATATTCAAATCTAGATTGGCCCCTTATCTACTCTATCCCTTTTGATCACCTATATATATATATATATATATACAGGATTGAGCAGCCTTTTTCCCCTACAATCGACCCCTAGCCCTTTCCCAAACCCTAATCATCTTGCGCTCCCAAGTTCGAGTAGGTGACTGCCAAGAAGAACCCTCGGTTCACCAAAAACGGGTATTTCCTTATTCCTTAAATCAATTATTTATCTAATTTTAGATTATCAGTAGAGTTTGATCCTGCTAAATAGTAGATTAAGTATTTGTATTAATTCATGAATGGAAGACATGGTTGGGATTAAACCATAGGATCAATCTCATCTGTCGAATAGACAACAAGGTAGGGATATGATGGGTAGAGAAGACTCCAAGACCTTCCCAAGGCACGTAAACAGAGGAATTGGGCAGATTGGTGTAAGCTTCACATCTTAGTTTGCACTAGTACATCGAGTTACATGTCATGTAACAGCCCATTGGCTTATTGGTTGCACCTCTGGACGAACAGGCTTGTATAGGTCTGGGAACAGATACATGTGTAAGACATGTATCCAAGTAGGGGAGGGATACCCTAGCATGAGGTCAGTTGACAACCACAAATTCCTATGTGAGAGACCCTGGGTACCCATGTATGCGAGCAACAGCAATAGGGAAGGTTGTTCAGACTTGAGTAGGCTACATACACCAGATGGCTATGACAGCTAGCTAACATATAAATTGTATACATGTGTGGGGGTATCTGGGAAATGTTGGGTCGATAATAGGTTGAGACCACAATTCGACCTTGGAATCAGTTGGTGTGTTGCTCCAGATTCAAGGGTGAGCATCATGTTGATGCTGCTATCGTATCTAATTTTGGGTGCCAACTGATACTTAGAAACCAGGTTAGACTCTATGGGTGCAGTCTGTCCATTAGAATCGAGTTGTAGGTAAAAGTATCTGGGTCAATTCGATTAGGAGGATGGTATCCTGAAGGCAGGAACATGGGTTAGCAGTGTCTATGGGTATCCAGTAATCACACAGATTTCAGTTTATATCTACACGAGTGCTCGTTTGGTTTTGTCATTTGTTGTTATGTCGAATTTCATTTCCTGTCCCTCCTAATCACCTCACTAGTATCCATATCATTTAAGGGAGCATGGAGGATCTTTAGTCCTCATAACATAGGTAACATGGCAAATATAACAGAACAGTACACATATACCTATAGGAAGCTAATCATGTTGGTCTTCCATATATGCAAGTAGATAGTTGGGAGTCTTGTAGTGCTCAGTATCAGAGGGTATCCTGGGTACGTATGGTCAGTAGATGGGTACATCCAAGTATCTGGGCACATCCGATAGTATCCTACATATGCAACAATAGATAGAGAGTCCAGGAACATGAGTTTGTGTAACCCAATGAAGTAGAGGGAAATAGCTCAGTGAGCTCTGCATACCAGGTAATAGAGAAGGGCCTCTGTATCCACGTTCAATAGGACACCTTGATATGATACATGAGTATCAGGAAATAAGAATGGACATGCAGGTCCATAAGGGGCAGGCTCGAGTACCACAGAGGGTATCTCTGAGTGCCAAGTGTGTTGAAGTATCGGATTTTCCATCCTATAGCCACATATGGATCTATTTCAACTAAGAACATTTGCATTAGTGTGGGTGGTTGCGGATTCTGTTAATGTTTCTTGGTATCCATATATCAGGAACCAGGTATCCTAGGGAACGGGTGTGCACCTCTCGAATGATACATAACATAACCAAAGGGACCCTGTGAGCATCAGTTTTAACTCATATTTGGGATAGATGGTATGTTTGTGATGATCTGACCATCCTCCTCCTTTTGTATCATCTTATCTACCTGTGAAATTCATGTTGGCACATGCTTTCTCTGATACAAAACTCTACCCTTGAGTAGAAGATTATCTTTATTTTATTTGTGAAGTTGTTAAGCCCAGTCCCCAAACTGAATGATATATCCCTTCTCTTAGACACTAGTTCGACATAATGATTCACTTGTTCAGTTTTCATATATCATATACAAACTAATGCCTCTTAGGACAGCTATTGTTAAGTTCAGTTCCCATTTTAGTCACTGCACAGTTTGTAATTGATGTGCAGACCTCGTATAACCTTGGGATAGCCAAATATTCTCATTTATGCATCAGTCTAGCTCTTTCACCCCCCCATGCCCTGTTGTGCACTAACCTGTGGGAGTTCCTAAGGACAGTGTGCAATGGAAGGGATCTAGGTACCATCTGTGCCTGGGTAGCAGAAGTGTGAGTGTGTTTGTTCAGGTATCAGATGTATGGAGGTGTACACAATTGCCATAGCATTTTCTGATAACAGCAGGTATGGGTAGTGGCAGGAAATAGCTATGGGCACTCATTACCATGGGTGTATACATTAGGGAGAGATGTGTCTTGTGTGTGACTACATACATAAAGATATATGGATGTCCTGTAAGGACCATAGAATCATGTATGGAGAAGAACCCACACTCCATGTATCAGATTTCACTTGCATTAGATTACATTTTATATCAGTAGCAGCAGTTGCATTGCTGCATTGCAAATGCACTGCAATAGCTATATTAGCAACAAACAAGGGTGCCCTGCTACTAACCTACAGCAGAGTATAGGTCTGTAAGGATTTTCCTTTACCTTAAGAGTTCAAACCTGTTATATAAGAGTAACTTATAGGTTGTCTTGATAGCAAGGGTATTGTGCGTAAGTGGCTTAGCCTAAGTGGAATAGTATGTGCATAGAACAGAATCTGTAGGAAGGATATCAGTAGGGATCTATTGGTAAGTTCCATATATGAGGAACATATGTAGACAAACTTGGGAATACACTAAATAGGAACTATGAGTAACTAGATGGGTTGTCTAACAGTCCAAGGAAACCAAGTAGAATAGGAATAAACCTAGAAGCCTAAATAAACCTAATTAGATAAAGTTTATTTTGTACTCTCAAATTGTATCTTGATCTTATTAAATTCATAAAACAGGTTTATTGGGTTTAACTCGGCACTTGAACCGTAACTGCAACTCAGGACCACAGGCAAGTATACCTTGCCTTCCTCTACAGTTTTACTTACATGCATTTTCTTTCGTTTTTCAGTCATTTGATTGTTTATGGACATGTGCTTTTCGTGTTATTTTCTGTGGAGTTGTTTTTATTGTTTATAGCCATGTTCATGTTTTGGCCTTGTGTTTCACATTTGGAGTTCCCGTCAGTACCTTGCTTGATTTGTGTCATAGAACGGTTGCGTGTAGTGAACTGCCATAGCCTTGATTATCGTTGTACACAACCAGAGAGTCCACACTCGGGACGAGGGTTGTTTGGTGCACCAGAGAGTCCACACTCGGGACGAGGGTGTTTGTCGTGATCAAATGGTACCAGAGAGTCCACACACGGGACGAGGGTTGACCATTTACACCAGAGAGTCCACACACGGGACGAGGGTGTCTTGCCGTGAGCTAGCCAGAGAGTCCACACTCGGGACGAGGGTTAGCGCTTAGTTCAAACCCGTGAGTCCACACTCGGGATGAGGGTTTGGTTTCTTCCATTGATCTCGTGATTATCGTTCATCCGGCAGTTCATTTATACGTAGTTGTTCTAGTGTTCGTATTCGTGTTTGTGTTCGTAGTCATTTGTCTTGTCCTTGTTCTTTCTTGTTTATTTTCTTGCGCATGATAAAACTGTTAGATAGGCATGTATATTATGTATCTTGCTAGTCCTCTGAGGACCTGATGATCTCTTCAGGTTTAGCGATTGCATGGAGTTAGCTAGTAGTTCTGGATGGCAGAGGATTTGCGGTTCTTGCGGGATTCAGGTATCGTATCATGTTTATTATCCGCTCGTGCCTTATATTCCTTATCATGATATACTTTTCTTGTTAGTTATATTTATAGACTCATATCATTTCTTAGAGTCTAATCGGACATATATGCTAGTGGGCTGCAGACCACGACCCATAGTGTTCATTCATGTTTATTACCTTATTGTGGATTGGGATATAGATTTGTTTGCCATGAGTTGGCAGTATACCATAGCCTTGACAGCGTTTACGTATTCGAGTCGGGCTGGAGTTCGCTCGATACGTAGCTGGGCTTGGACACGCTTCGTATCCGAAAAGCGGGTGCGGGTCGTGACAGGTTCTGGTTCTCTAATTGTTATCGCTTTATCAAGAACTCTATCAGCTGCACGCGCCTTGCGATCTGATGCTGTCGGACGTTTTCTTTCAGGCATGGCCTCAACGTCCTTCTCCTTTCTCTTCTTCTCATGACTAATATTTAATCTTAATTAGATATTAAAATATTTAACTATGGACTGCCCAACAATCGTCCAGGTTAGAGCATGTTTTGCTTTGGACTGCCCAACTCTTTGGCAGTCCAGACTGAAAGTTGGACTGCCAGAAGAATGGGCAGTCCAAGTCACAGCATGTGTAACTTTGGACTGCCCATACTTCTGGCAGTCCAACATAGAAACTGGACTGCCAGAAGAATGGGCAGTCCAAAGTTACACATGCTGTGACTTGGACTGCCCATTCTTCTGGCAGTCCAACTTTCAGTCTGGACTGCCAGAGAGTTGGGCAGTCCAAGTCATAGCCTGTGTAACTGCGGACTGCCCATTCTTCCGGCAGTCCACGTTAAGGATTGGACTGCTAGAAGAACGGGCAGTCCACGTCGACACAGACATTCTCCTACATTCGTGACTGCTATTTTGATTTAAAATACCCATCGAAATACTTGCAATTAAAACAACGAATGAAACATAAAGCGGAGGAGGGCGGACGAGATTAATTCTAGAGTTTCGGATAGAAAAAATTTAAGAAACACTGGGTACCTTGTTTGCGAGGAAGTTTTCGATGCCATTGCTCTTGTTCGGGAAAGAGGAGGAGGACGGACGAGAAGTCGACGACCTTGCTTCAACTGAGTCGGAGGAGATGGAGTGGAAGAGAGAGACGGGTGAGGGGGGTGACGTTTTTGAAAGAGAGGAGTTCAGATGGAAGAGAGAGAAGTTGAGAAGTTGAGATGGGTTTGGGGGGAGCAGGGAAATTTGGGACAACCCCAATCAAAATATTGGGCTAGCCTTTTTCAAAACAAAAAATTTTGGGCTAGCCACAATCCGGACTAGCCTTGATAACATATGGCTGTGCCCATATAAAAAGCCTAATTTTAGTAGGTTTTGTACTTTTGTTTGTAAATATTAAAAAAAAATCCCTTTCTTCTTTTCTTTTGTTTGTTTGATGTCACAATCTGTAAAAAAAAAAAAAAATTCTACTTGTGCTGATTTTATTATTGCAGGGACGCATCAATACCGACACAGACATTTTATTGTATATTCTTTTTATTATGTGTTATTGTCGTACAACAGGAAACACACGATTTTTTTACTTTCTAGTATAAATTTGAGAAATAAGTACGTATTGCATTAAAAAGTTCTAACAGTCGTGTACGTATTTTGTACATGTA
This sequence comes from Iris pallida, assembly GCA_029216955.1. Taxonomy (NCBI): domain Eukaryota; kingdom Viridiplantae; phylum Streptophyta; class Magnoliopsida; order Asparagales; family Iridaceae; genus Iris; species Iris pallida. The sequence goes on from JANAVB010042420.1 coordinate 11,595,149, forward strand.
TTTTATGGTAATTTTTTGTATAATATTTTATTAGGAGATGTTGTACAATAAGTTACTTATAATTATTTATTTATATATTTTATCAATTTTTATTATATGCTATCTTCTTCTTTTTTCAAAAGTGAAATATTCACAATCGAGTCTATTTTTGTGGAAAGCTTTTATTTATTTATTTTTCTTTTTAAATAAATAATTGAAATTTGTATTATTATATTTTTATATAAAAAAAATAACGGAAAGAGACATAATAATGGATAGTAAATATTTATTATGTAGCGAATATCTTCTATTATATAAAGAGGCTTCAAAACGGCTCAAAAGTGAGCCGTCTAAGCCGTGTATATCTTCAACCATTTAAATAAATTAAAAATAATAATAACTAAATAACTACCTAAAGACTCCACTAATTATTTTTAAAAAAAAATATAACTAAGTATTTAACTATATAGTATAACATATTTACAACTAAATAGTCTAATTCAAGTGGTTAAGTTATGAGATAATTTTCTTGGTTGTTTGAATTCAAATCCTGGGTTTGACATTTTTTGTAATAAATATATTTTTTTAAATATTTTTTCGCACGTGCATTTCCACGTGCACACTACTAATTAATGATAATGGTAGACATTATGATGATTATAATAAAATTACCGTTACAAACTAATCAAATAATGTAAGATAATATAGGGGCATTGTAAGAACATTGAAAGATTTTCAATTTTTTCTATTATATAATATAGTAGATAATGAAATAGTTAATATAAGTTAGAAGGGATAAGTTGATCTATGTTGCTACAATGACACGGCCCACCTATTTAGGTATGTGTTTGAGTGTATTTTGAAGTCTCTCCATGCGGCTTGTCGTGCCAGTCAGACACATCCGATGCAGACGGACACGACATCACCTGGATAGTATGCTTCCTAGTACTTGGAAAAAAAGGGACATGGGAGTAAGGTGAGATATTTTGTGTTTGTGTTTTATTTTGGTTTGAACCAGTGAGTAGTAAATAGGTAATTAATTAGAGAAATGGTTCTGGAATTGTTTGGAAAAACAGTCCGAAAATCTGCAGCTTCTAGAAAGCTATATTTCAATTGTGGGAGAGTTTTTGAAGGAAAAAAACAGTAGGCAAGTTGGTGGTTGTTGCTGCTGTAGTATTTTTTTTTCCTCTCCTCTTTTTTCTTAGCACTTGAGCTGACAAAAGCTAATTTAATGAAGAGTTTGAGAGTAATTATTAATGGCTAAGGTTTTGGAGGCAGCCAAAATTTAAAGAAGATTTGTAGTTTTGTTCATGCATTTTGCATGGGCATTCAATATGATGTGTCTCTCATAATTGTCATGGTCTTTTGGTGGTCTCTCTTTCCTTTCCTTTCCTTTTTTTTTATAGCATCTCCATCCCTATTGTCTTGTTAAGTGTTGTGAGTCTTAGATAGCTCATATGTGGCATGAGTTACAAGGCAATATCTTGTTTATATGGCAAAATTATATCTCAAAAGACAATGAAATAGAAAAACTCTCTCAAATGCAGAAGTATTGAGGAGACAATAAAAAGTATTTTTTTTCAACTTCCAAGGCAACTCCTCCACTTCTTCAACTTTTTTATAAATATTTATATTCATAATTGATGATGTGGAGACAAAGTCATTCTAAAGTGCATTGTCTAGATCTAGACAACCAACTTCACATTGTCCTTGTCATGTCATTGCCCTATCAACTTCATGTTTTATTCTACATTTGCACTGGAGAAGAATTTTTAGAATAAAAGTTTGTCATTCCTATGTGGCAACCTTTTTTTTAAACTCACAATAGGGTTGGAGATGCTATTAAACTGTATTAGTGTCTCTCTCCCCCTCTCTGCCACTGGAAGTGCAGTGCAGGTGCAGCAGCAGCAACTGCTGCTTTGGTTTTTGTTTCATCTTCGTTTCTCTTCTGCGTGTGTGACCTACTCGTTAAAAAGATGACGGAGTGGGGTATCTGCATGCGCTCTTACTGCTACTCTACATAGAAATCTCTACTATTATATATAATGCACGGGCCCGCCCATGGATTGGATTGGATTGGATTATCTAGAACTAGTTTTGGTTGTTCCTTGTCCTTTGTACTTCGGCCGATCCTGGATGTTCACCACCGACCCCGATCTTGGGATCACGCTGAGCCTGAAAGTTGTTATTTTCGTCTAAGAGTCGTTACATTTTTTGCTACAATTTATCAATAAAGGCAATTATTTTTCTTATATTTTTTCTCTCATTTTCTACTTATTTCTACTGTAATGACTTTGATTCTGAGATATTTTATCAACCATGTTTGTTTTTGTCTTGTATAAGTGCAATTTAAACTTGTACAATATCATGTCTAGTGACGACTTTTGGTTCTACGAAATCGGAACGTGACACCGCCCTTTCATATGGATCCTGGTGGAGCCTGTAGGTGCATTAGTTTCGTCAGAAGAAAAAAAATAAGAAGACAATTTTGGGCGAGAACCCGACATGTACATAGATGTCACTGCATCGATAAGGAGTTGCATGTCCACCATGACTAACGGTATAGGTACTAGACGAAGCTCTCCCTTCTCAGATCTATCCCCTTTTATAGGCTTCTTTGTAACGACCCACTAATAAAACAAAGGACCCGTTTGGTTTGCAGGATTTGACAACAGTAGGATTTGACAACATAATTGACATTACGTTGTCAATCTAACTCGAGTGTTTGGTTGGACAAAAAAAATTAGATGTAATATAATTGCAATTACAAGTTTGATTATATTACATCAGTTTCTTCTAAAATCAATTACATCATAAAACTTATGTAATCGCGATTACATTACAAATTAAGAGAAATGTTTGTAAGCTATAATTTGGTCATTTTGTTCCTCTTTTGCACGAATTTTCTCATTTTTGGCTTTTTTTGTTTATTTATCATTTTTTTCTTTTTACCGTTTATTGTCGATTTTGTACGTTTTTTGATATTTTTGCATTTTTTTTCCATTTCTTGTCAATTTTGTACATTTTTTGCGATTTTTGACCCTTTTTTATCGTTTTTGGTCGCCTTTGCACGTTTTTTTTTTATCGTTTTTGCTTGATTTTGCACGTCGTTTGTCGATTTTCCACGTTTTTGCCGTTTTTATCGTTTTTGGTCAATTTTGCGCGTTCTTTTATCATTTTTGGACGATTTGGCACATTTTTTTGCCTTTTTTTTTATACTGTTTTTGCACATTTTTTATCATTTTGGTCGCTTTTGCAAGTTTTTTTTTTTTTCCGATTTTGCATCATTTTGGCGATTTGGGTCGATTTTATACTTTTTTTGTTGTTTTTGACCGCTTTTGCACATTTTTTGTCTTTTTTGTCGCTTTAGCACATTTTTATCGTCTTTGGTCGCTTTTGCTATTTTTGCACGGTTTTTTATCGTTGTTGGTTGATTTTGAACGTTTTTTTTTATCATTCTTGTTGCATTTTTTTTTATCGTTTATGCTCTTTTTTGTATTTTCTTACTCATTTTTTGTCGTTTTTGCATGTTTTTATTGTTTTTGTCGTTGTTGCTCGTTTTTTTGTCGTTTTTCTCATTTTTGATCGTTTTTGGACTTTTTAATCGTTTTTGGTCATTTTTTATTTCTGCTCGTTTTTTGTTCCTTTTTTCTTCTCGTTTTTGCTCTTTTTCGATTTTTTTTTTCTCGTTTTTGCACTTTTTTTGTCAATTTTGCACCCTTTTTTGTCCTTTTTCACTTTTTTGGTCGTTTGTTCTTTTTTTTTTTGGTCGTTTGTGTTCCTTTTTTTCGTTTCTTGCAAGTTTTTTGCAATCTTTTGTCTTTTTTTGCTCATTTTAATATCCTCTTGTTTTGTCTTTTTTATTTTTTGTCATTTATGCTCTTTTTATCGCTTTCGGTCTGTTTTTGTTTTTTGCTCTTTTTTTTTATCGTTTTGGTCATTTTTATCCCTTTTTTTGTCGTTTTTGACCATCGATTGTCTTTTTTGTTTTTAGTCGTTTCTTCATTTTTAGTCTTTTTCCATTTTTTTGGTTTTTTGTTATTTTTTATTTATGGTCATTTTTTATCATTTTTCGTCACTTTTGATAGTTTTTTTTTTCCTTTTTTGGTCATTTTTTTATTTTTCTATCACTTTCTTCGTTTTCATTTTTTTTCGTTTTGTTCGTTTTGGTATTTTTCTAATTTTTGCCGCTTTTTCGTTTTGGCTATTTTTGGAAACCATTTTTTCCCTTTATTTATTTATTATTTATTTTTAATTTTTTCTTTTCTTTTTTTATTTATAAATTTTTGAGATTTTTTATTGGTCTATTTTTTATGTTGTATTTAAAAAAATGTTAAATTGGAAACTCAATTCCGTTACATGGTAAACTAAACCTATGAATGTAATTGACATTATATTACATGATTTGATTACATGTTTCAACCAAACATAGTAATATAATTTTAATTCTATTATATTACAAATTACATTACAAATATGTCAGTCCCGGGGCTTGATCAAAGATGGTAGACTCGATGTCGAGATCAGAGGTTCAACAAACGTTCACCTTCTGATTATTCTCGAGATCCAAGAGGAACACTATAATATAAATCTGATTACAAAAGCAACAATAATCAGAAAGTAAATCTCACGTTCTTTCTCGCAATCGCAGTTGCTGACGGACATAACTGAGTTCAGAAAATAAATCTCACGTTCTTCCTTGCAATCGCAGTTGCAGACGGACAGAACTGAGTTACAACTCAGATGAAGGAGAAGAAAGAAGAAGAGGAAAGGTTCTTGATGGGGTGATTAAGATCACCGTTGCTCAAAGCAAGATTCGTCCCAACACGATCTGCTCCCAGGAACCAGCAAGTTCACGAAGAACTTCTGGAACGATCGTAAGTCAATATTTGAGACTTGAACGGGCTTCCTGGACTTTACAGACTCCCTTAACTCTCTTCTTGGTGCATCTTTCAAAGGAGGCCAAGGGGGTCTATTTATAGAGTGGAGTTGAGACTTCACCTCTTCTCCTATCCGATGTGGGACTAAAATACCAATACTCAAAAATAGAGTTTGATATTTTAGATCATCCCACAATTAGCATAGAAGTGTGACAGTCCACGCCTACCCCCCGAACACTCACGTGCATGCACGAGACATCCTGGAGTCCGTGTCCGAGTCCGAGTTCGCACAACAAAAATCAACTTGCATCCTTGTTGGATTTAATCCTTTTTCCTTCTAGGAAAATACTCCTACATGGCACAAACTTGTGCCCCACTACACCTTATGTGCACACCTCAACACAAGAAATGCATTATATTGAGATACTCACCATTTGGTGTAGCCGGTGTGGGACTATCTTTTCTAGTCCAAAGGCAAAAACACCAACAATCCCCCACATATCTCAATATATGGGTTGAGCGTTCCGCACAGTGACTGTCCATCATGCATTAGGAGAGATGTCGCTACGACTTGAATCTTCCCGCATAGGTTAAATAACAGCATGATACAAGAATGGACTAAGCCTTGAATTCTGCACCATAACTGCAATTCTTCCTACTCACATAATGACATCAACTGTGCTTCTGGCTGCACATTGAAGGCCTTGTGCCAGCCTGGTTTCAGTGTATAATTTTTGGGCGTCTACAAGTTTACCCTCAAGAGATGGCACGATATATCTATCCATACACTATAGGTGAGTTCATTATAAAAAGTCATGGCATGAAGCATTGCGCTTCTTTGCGGTGCTACGCCGCTATGACATGGCTTAAAGCCGAGGCTTTACCCCACCTGGGTACCTCATCGTAGTGTCATACTACTGTAGCATGAGGTCACATGCCTCTTTGTGGTGCAAAACTACCCAGCATGAAGCCTTGCGCTTCCGTGCGGTGTTACGCCGCTATGACATGGCTCGCAAAGCCGAGGCTTTACCCTACCTGGTACCTCTTCGTGGTGTCATGCCACTGTAACATGAGGACATCGTCCTCTTTGTAGTGCTGTCTACCTCTCTTTATTACGATTATCTTACAGCATTAGGCTACCTGCCTATTTGCGGTGCTACTCCGCTGTGACTTGGCTTACAAAGCCGAGGCATTACCCCTACCTGGGAACCTCATGGTGGAGTCACCCCACTATAGCATGGAGTTACACTCCTTGTAGTGTGGCGCTACCGTGCTTCCTGTAAAGCACTCCAGACATTCACTCTGCCTGAGAACTCATTAAGGCATTTAAGCCAACCTTCCCTAGGGGTGCAACTCGGGCGGGCTAAACCCGAGCCCGATCGGGTAAACCCGATAATGGGTTGTGTTAGGGTTGAAGATACTCGAGTTCGGGCTCAGGTTTGGGTTCAAATATTTGAACCCGATCATAAATCGGGCTGGGCTCGGGTTCATGTGTCGGGCTATCCGAAGAACCCGAAACCCGACTTATATATATATATATATATATATATATATATATATATATATATTTTATATATATATATATATATATATATATATATATATATATAAAAAGTGTAAATCCTAAATTTCTTCACCCAAACTTTTTAACTATTTATCCTAAATCTTATTTTAGTTTGTATTTTGTAATGATCAAGACTTGATTGCTATTTGATTGTGTTTAATATTACTTTTGTATAAAATTATTTTAATTAGTATATTAGAGCCCGATAAATCCGATGGACCCGACCCAACCCGAGTTCAACCCGAGCCAAACCCGATCCTTCGGGTTTGGTCTTGGGCTTCATATGTTGAACCCAAGGTCGGGCCGGGCTTGGGCTCGGACTAGGCTTATGATTCATCGGGTTGGGCTCGGGTTGACCTCAAGCCCGACCCAACCCGCCCGAGTTGCACCCCTAACCTTCCCACAGGATCCGTTTTTCGCAGAAAACAACAGTAGACAACAGTGGTTGTAGGTCTGTAGCCTCTCCATGTCACATAGGACAAGTACCCACCATTCCTGATATTCTTCTGGTTAATAGTCCTCCCTTGAACCAAAAGCTAGATGCCTAGTAGATTTCTCTTTGAACTAATAGCATAAAACTTTATGGTAGGATTGTAATAACACAATATCAGAATGCCTTCAAGCCCATTTTACAAGCTGTGTCATCGACCAGCTGGCGCTTGAGGCCCTTGGTGAACGGATCCGCCAGGTTCTCCTGACTCCGAACATCAATCACTGCAATAACATCCCTCTTGATGAGATCGTGTACTGTCCTGTACTTCAACCGCACAGTCATCTTCTTCCTGTTGAAGAGGTCATTTGATGCCACCGCCGCAGTCGCCTGGTTGTCGCAGTATATCGGTATCCCCAGTATTTGCCCCCCAACCACTGGAAGATCATACATGAGCTCCCAAAGCCATTCTGCTTCCTCCGCTGCGGTATCAAGTACAAAGAACTCGGATTCCATGGATGATCGCGAGAGCATAGTCTGCTTCTTCGATTTCCACGATATAGCAGCTCCACCCATTGTGAAAATGTATCCACATGTAGACCTCTCGCTCTCCACTTCTGAGCACCAACTGGCATCACTAAAGCCTTCCACTACCGGCAGATCTCCGCTGTAGTACAGTGCATATGTCTGAGTCTTCTTGAGATATCTCATAACCCGTTTCACAGCTTTCCAGTGCTCAATGTCTGGGTTGCTCGTGAAATGACTCAGCATTCCCACAGCAAAGCTATGTCAGGCCTTGTGGCAGTAGTAGCATACATCAAACTCCCGATTACGCTTGCATACTCCAGCTGTCTGACGCTTTCCCTTGAATTAGGCTTCAGTTTCAGATCACACTTGTACGGCGTATCGATCCCTGGAAGATCCTGATATCCGTAACGAGTGATCATCTTCTCAACATAATGAGACTGTGACAGCGCTAGTCCAGTGTCTGTCCGGATGATCTCGAGTCCCAAGATAACATCAGCATCCCCCAAGTCCTTCATACTGAACTTCGTCGAGAGAAACTTCTTTGTCTCCGTGACACAGCTTATATTCGTACCTAGGATTAGCATGTCATCCACGTATAGACAAACGATGACTCATCTTCCGTCAGCAAACTTTGTATAGACACACTTGTCTGTTTCACTGACCCTGTCGCCATTTGACCTTATGACTTTGTCAAACTTCTCATGCCACATTTTGGGAGCTTGCTTTAAACCATACAGAGATTTCACCAACTTGCAGACTTTGTCTTCAAGACCTTTGATGACAAACCCTTCTGGTTGTTGCATGTAGATCTCTTCGGTCAGCTCGTCATTCAGGAATGCCGTTTTCACATCCATCTGATGTATCACCATCTTATGTATCGCTGCGAGAGCAATCAATATTCTGATGGTGGCCATCCGGGCTACTGGAGCATACGTATCAAAGTAGTCGATCCCCTGCTTCTGAGAAAACCCCTTGGCCACCAACCTGGCCTTGAACTTGTCAATAGTTTCATCTGCTTTCATCTTCTTCTTCAAGATCCATTTGCATCCGATGGGTTTCGCTCCTTCAGGAAGATCAACCAACACCCAAGTGTTATTTGAGGTGACGGAATCAGTTTCATTGTCAACCGCCTCCTTCCAGAAAATATCATCTCTGGTCTTCATCGCCTCATTATAGGTAAGCGGATCTGCTTCCACATGATAGGTGATGAAGTCATCTCCGAAGTTCTTCGGCCTCCTCGCTCGCTTCGACGACGGCTCAATGAGTTCTGGTTCAACCGTTGTTTCAACAACAACATCTTCTTGGACTACTTCTTTATTAAAAACTTCAGTTTCTTGCGCACCCTTATTGTTCTCCGGTTTATCCGTAAGAACATTATTCTTGTGCCTTGCAAATTGTCTTCACGAGATTCGATGATATGATTTGACTCAATATCAAGAAATCTCCGAGCATCACTCTTCTCGGCATACCCCAAGAAGATCATCTTCGTAGTCCTAGTCCCCAGCTTCTGAATCTTCAGATCTGGGAGCTTCACATAAGCCAGAGACCTCCACACTCGAATGACATTCAAGTTAGGTCTGACTTTGAACCATTGTTCATGAGGAGTTACGTCCGAAGTTGCATACAGCACTCTATTTAGAATAAAAGTGGTCGTCAATGCAGCTTCTCTCCATTAGCATTTAGGAAGATCCGTAGTTAGCAGCATTGAGTTCATCATTTCTGTCAATGTTCTGTTCTTCCTCTCTGCTATCCCGTTAGATTGAGGAGAATACGGAGCAGTAGTCTCATTGATGATTCCATGTTCTTTGCAGAACGATGTGAATTCATGAGACCTATACTCTACATCTCGATCACTTCTGAGTAGTTGTAGATCGGTTTAACGTTCAACTTCAGCCCTGAAGTCTTTGAACTACTCGAATGCTGCATCCTTCTACTTGAGAAGTCATGCGAACGTGCACTTCGAGAAACACTTCGAACCGGCCTCTGTGGAGAATTGATAAAAGTTACAGATATCTGAGTGTACTAACTCCAGATGATCAGTACTTTAGTTCAATCGTCTGAGCAGCTTCCCAACAGTCTTGTATTTGCACATACCTTAAACTCCTCCACCTTCTTACCCCCACATTCCGAAGATAAGGTCCCGGTAGGACAACTTGAGTCTGCTTCTGTCATAGAACAACTCTCAGTCCACTCAATGAAGTAACTTCATCGCCATCAGCAGAAGTTCGAACATTCCTTCAGTACCGAACATCTTTTCGAAGCATGTTCCTCGCCAAAAAATTACCATCTGGCTAGTACGAATGTCCATCTTTCAAGTCTGTATCAGATAACAGACTTTCTGAGATCAGATCGCCAAAAAATCTCTGGTACGTGCAACACGCATTCCAGTGTCCTTGTCGGTGGTTAATAACCACTACCTCGATCTTCAGAACTTCTGCAAGATATATGTTCGCCATCGAGACCTTCGTCATAACATGGCTCGTCTTTGGTGAACAACTCATTTGAGAGCACACGTGGTCAGATGCACTAGTCAGCTACCATGCTAGATAACTCAACATGTGCAACAATAGCAACCAAGTTAAGTAATCAAAATAACCAAGTTTAGCTATACCTGCTATTTTGGTTTGGGCTTGGATTTGCATTCACTCATGTAGTGGCCATTCTTGTCACAGTTGAAGCAAGTCACGTGGGACTTGGACTTCTGTTGCTTGAACGAAGGACCGTTCACTTTTATATTAGTGGAGTCCTTCTTCTTGTGATGAGAAGCCACATGTTTCCCCTTGAACTCTCTTGTCTGCACCAAGTTGGCCTTAGCCAGTTGTTTGGACAGAGAGTCCATCTTCTGTTGAGATCGCATTTCGTCCTCAACGTGGATCTCTTGTAGAAGATCTTCCAATCTAATGTCCAGCTTCTTCCGATGCATTCTAGCATAGAAGTTGCTCCAACCAGTAGGAAGTTTCGAGACTATCCCTCCAACGATAAACTTGTCGACGAGGGGCATCTTCTCGTCATCTAACTTCTGGCGCAACTTTAGGAATTCCTTTACTTAAGGTAGCATCGCCATCTCGTCTTCGAAGAGCCACTTGTGGTACTTCTTGACGATGAAGATTTTGGACCTGTTCTCATCATCTTCATATAGCTTACCCAAAGAATCCCAGATCTCTTTGGTCTTCACCTTCTTGGAATATGACTCTGCCAGAGTCTTCCATAGAATTGAGAATCAGCAGTTTACAGATACTGTTTTCTCTCTTCCATTTGCTCTGCTTGACGAGTGCAGCAGCAATAGCATCGGCAGTTCCTCCTTCTGGAATCGTCGGTTCATCCTCAATCAACACATGGTCTACGTCCACGAGTTGAAGATTAAGGGTGACCTTCCTCTTCCAGATTTGGAAATGTTCTCCGTCGAATTTCTCCAACTTGTTAAAGCTGGTATCGATGAGAGAAGCACGAGAGTTCTCCATCTACAAGGATCTTGCTTTGAGATTGTTAGTCCCGGGGCTTGATCAAAGATGGTAGACTCGATGTCGAGATCAAAGGTTCAACAAACGTTCACCTTCTGATTATGCTCGAGATCCAAGAGGAACACTATAATATAAATCTGATTACAAAAGCAACAATAATCAGAAAGTAAATCTCACGTTCTTTCTCGCAATCGCAGTTGCTGACGGACAGAACTGAGTTCAGAAAATAAATCTCACGTTCTTCCTTGCAATCGCAGTTGTAGACGGACAGAACTGAGTTACAACTCAGATGAAGGAGAAGAAAGAAGAAAGAAGAAGAGGAAAGGTTCTTGCTGGGGTGATTAAGATCACCGTTGCTCAACGTAAGATTCGCCCCAACACGATCTGCTCCCAGGAACCAGCAAGTTCACGAAGAACTTCTGGAACGCTCGTAAGTCAATATTTGAGACTTGAATGGACTTCCTGGACTTTACAGACTCCCTTAACTCTCTTCTTGGTGCATCTTTCAAAGGAGGTCGAGGGGCTCTATTTATAGAGTGGAGTTGAGACTTCACCTCTTCTCCTATCCGATGTGGGACTAAAATACCAATACTCAAAAATAGAGTTTGATATTTTAGATCATCTCACAATCAGCATAGAAGTGTGCCAGTCCACGCCTACCCCCTGAACACTCCCGTGCATGCACGAGACATCCTGGAGTCCGTGTCCGAGTCCGAGTCCGCACAACAAAAATCAACTTGCATCCTTGTTGGATTTAATCCTTTTTCCTTCTAGAAAAATACTCCCACATGGCACAAACTTGTGCCCCACTACACCTCATGTGCACACCTCAACACAAGCAATGCATTATATTGAGATACTCACCATTTGGTGTAGCCGATGTGGGACTATCTTTTCTAGTCCAAAGGCAAAAACACCAACAAAATAATCCAATACCATTACAATGAACCAAACGCAGCCAAAGTCTTTAAGAGTCACCCATCAACATCGACAAGGAGTTGTATGTCCACCATTTTTTGACTTGATAAGGTGATGGAATCCAATCTGGAGGACAAGGCTTTGTATTTTGTCGGCAAGGTGAGGAGTCTATGATCCATTTATTCTTCAATTGTTCGGCTACAGGTCACACCTATGGCAGATGCAACATATCAAGCTAAAACTGGATAATGGTGGCTTTCAAGGGATAGAAGCAGTACCAGAGGAGATCAGACATGCTAGAGGCAGGATTCACTTTGGTACGAAGAAGCACATATCAGACTATCGGCGCGATACTGCATAACACTGAGCATGATGTAATAGATATGGGGAGCGCGCACACACACATATTTGGAAATGATAATAGTATCAAATATTTCCCAATGAGAATCGATCTTCTGATCATTCAGATTGCGTCTCACCATTACCATTAGGCTATATGAGCCATTGAATACACACACACACACAGGATGTTTAGGAGGAGAAGGACGAGTGTCAGACAATTCATCCATTTTTGGATAAAAGTCGTTGGCGGGAGAGGAAAGGACAACAACGTGTATGGTAATGACTCATTAATGTTGCAGCCATCAGCGTACTCTAGAGCTCATGCACCTGCATCTTCAGCTCCGCCGTCATAGGATCTTGGCTTAGTTGTCGTCATTAGTGGACTGCAGTCCGACATGGCATAGTTGAAAACTACACTTGACCAACGGTTGCGGTCTAGAGATACTGCAACCCTTTTTTAAATTTGTAGCCTCAAATCCTATACCTGTCCCTGGTGTTGATGTCCCTATCCTTTTTTTTTTTTGAAAACCCACGCACACACAATTGAGGGGCTCGAACCTTGCCGGCTCCTCCGGGTGTCCGCTCTAATACCACTAGGCTAGAGAGCTCAGACATGTCCCTATCCTATTCGAACTGGTTAGAGCAGTCCTCACCATGCGTTTTTCACTTTGTTATCTATGGTAGTGTTTTCCAAATGCCTATTCGACAAAATATATATATATATATATATATATATATATATATATATATATATATATATTTCACTTTGTTATCTATGGTAGTGTTTTGTTTTGTTTTATTTTTTTATTATTATCGATCGTAAATTTTTTATCTATCGTAGAATTAGTTGTACTTTTTTATGCATTGGAGATGATGTTGACTTATGTAAACATGTTTCTTTCTGGCATCATGTATTTTATTCGAAAATTTTCATTGAAAGCATATAAATTTTAGACAATTATACGTAAAGTATTAACTTTCAAGAAATTCTAAATAAAGCATAGAAACGTCTTTCTGTAGGACGTTTTGCTTAAAAATATTTTTTTAAACGGACGTCGTTCACGCTTGGGGGTGAGAAAAAACGAGTGGAAAAATAATATATTAAAGGAAAACGCCCTTACTTAGGAAGGACGTTTTCCTTTAATATATTATTTTTCGCTCGTTTTTTGGGGTTAGCAGCAATAGATTTAAACAATATAGTGTGTAACGTTCAACAGTAAGTTTAAATACCTAACGTTCATTTGGTAGTATGAGTACATGCTAGGGTGTAGATAAATCTACTGTTGAACATAAGTTACATATTATACTGTTTAAACCTATTGCTACTAACCCCAAAAACCGAATATTTTATATATATATATATATATATATATATATATATATATATATATATATATATATTTGAAAGAAGGTGAGGCATGCGGCCGAGTGGTTAGGAGATCGATTCCTGGTGGGAGCGTTTGCCACATTTACCTTCTTTCATATATATATATATATATATATATATATATATATATATATATATATATATATATATATATATATATGGCTAAGAGAGATGCATGCGGCCTGAGTAGTCAGGAGTTCGAATCCCAGTTGGAACGATTACAGAAACAATTTACCTGGTTCCAAAAAAAATATAAATATATTCCTTTTCTTTTATGTCCATTTCTTGAGACCATCAGCTTTTATTGCTATTTATCGTAGTAATTTTCATAAATAAATATAAACAATTGTTATCCAACAACTTTTATTGCTATTTATCAAAAGTAAAAAAAAATACATGCTTTCGAGCTTGTTATGACATTGTCCTATGTTCATAACTACTTTGATTAAGAATCAAACACTGACACTGAATCGACAAATAGTATAAAATTATAAATTATCTATGGAGATCTATGCAGGGGGCGTTTGGTTCAAGTTTTTGAGGCTTGGGAATGAGATTTGAATTCCTTACCCATGTTTGGTATGTTTAGGATTGGAAATGAGGAGGGAATAGGAGGAGGTTAGGTGGGAAAGCTATTCCCATGGATGTGGGAAAGCTATTCCCAAGCCCCCCCTGGGAATAGATTTGCTTTCCTAGGAATGATGTTTGACTATTTTGTTTAGACGGTTATACCCTCGCTTTGTTTTTAAATTTTCAACTCTCATCCCAAACATGTGAATCATCATGAAATTAGTGAAAGGGTATTAAAGTAAAACTAAATAAATTAAGATTCCTATCCATGTGTGAACCAAACATGAAAATAAATTTTTTTAAAATTTTGAACTACCTATTTTCAACCTAACCAAACATGGGTATGGGAATGTTCAGTTCCTTTCCCATGGGAAAGGAATTGAAAATCTATTCCTAGGAATCCAAAAACTTGATCCAAACGAGCCCTTAATAGGAAAGGAGATGGATCGACCATAATATATATATTTTTCAAACACTATCAAATTAGTCTAAAATATTTATTAAAAAATAGTTAAAAAAGTGATTAGGATAGGCCTTTACTAAACTCCCAATCCATAAATAAGGCTAATTATAAGGGCACAGCTTTTTTTGATCGGGGCTGTCCAAATGATAGTTTCCATTATTTACAAGTTTGTCACTGAAAAAATTACTCAGGGCTATCCAAGTGGTAGGTATGAAAGATAATGAGGACTGCCAGAAATTGTGGCAGTCCTGAAAGTAATGAGGACTGCCACAATTCCTGACAGTCTTGGAAGTAATGAGGACTGCCAGGAATTGTGGCAGTCCTGAAAGGGACATGCTCTACAACAGGACTGCCACAATTTCTGGCAGTTTTAGACATATTGAGGACTGCCAGAAATTGAGGCAGTCCTGAAAGATACTTGCTGTACATCAAGTTCCTTTCAGGACTGCCACAATTTCTGGCAGTCCTAAAGTCGACATTCCCGAATGAAAAAAATATGTTAGGGTTTATTTCAATCTTGATAATAGAGTGAAATATGCATTTTAGGATTTATTTTCATGCATTCTTTGTGAGGAAAGAAGTATTATATTTTAGGGTTTATTTAATTTTTTGGGTGCCATCGAAATTGGGAAAGAGAAGGAAAGTAGGGTTTTGATGGAAATGGTGATGATGTAAATGGTGGAGAAGAAGAAGATGATGATGATGAGAAAAAAAAAACTAGGGTTTTGATGCAGATGTGAGAATGGAAATGGTGGAGAAGAAGAAGATGGATAGAAGAAGAAAACTAGGGTTTGTGAAGAGAGTGAAAATTTGAAATGAGAGTGATTTTTAGGGTTTGGGGGGGGGGGGGGGCTGTGGGGTTTGGACAGTCCGAGTAAAATTTCCTCAAAACCTGGCTAGCCCTAATCCTGGCTAGCCCCGATCAAAAAAACCTGTGCCCTTATAATTAGCCATAAATAACAAATGGAGTACAAACGCCAAGGCCTATTTGCTGAGCTTTCACACTCGTATAGGGTTTATAAGGGTTTTGCAAATAAATTAAATTTTACGTAAAGGCAAGATTTATGGTACGAAGTGCAAATATGTTTTCACATCAAATATTAAATAGGAAAGTTCCTTCCGCAAGAAAGTACTAAAATGGAAAAAAGCATCATCGGCTCGGCGCCTATATAAAATCCAAATTCATTCATTACTTCCCATTTCCCCTCTCTCTCTCACTCAAGAATTGGGGGATTTTTTTTTTTTTGAAGAAATCGTAAATTTTCAGGTGTTTATTTCTTAAATTTCTCATTTAATTTGCTATTTCGCTTCATTTTTAGGAATGCAATTAGAGATTTTGGTTAATATTTCAATTTATTAGAGTTTTCTTGCAACAATCCGAGGAATTTGTGAGTGACGACTGAAGTGAATGCATTTTCTTGAAAATTTCAGGGTAGTTTTGTATAAGCTTCTTGTTGTTTCTATGATGTTATTAGAACAATTTCCGTTCTTGATCGGTAGCATGTTCTTTCATTAAGTGAATTTTTTATGTGGCGAAATTTCCTTCTTATTGATGCCGGCTATATATTGCACGAGCACCGCGACACAGACAAGGCAATGATTTGATGTGTCCTAGTGTGCATTTTGGAGTGTCTGTATTGAGTCCGACACAACACAGACACGGCACGGATTTGGGTGCGGGTTCCTAGGATGCCAGCGTTCGGTTTTGCTTTCGTGAATTCAATCTCTAGTAAGAGAAAGAAAGGAAGAAAAGTATACTACTTTTTTCCTTCTTTTTTCTGTTAGGGTTACTGCAATTCTTTGGGGAACTTCAAAAATAGTTCCACGTGTCACTGTTAAATAGGGGTGGGTGCAATTCGCGGATTTTTATTTGATTATCTATAATGTAATCTTGTCCGGAATATAGATATAACTTGGTAAGTTGGGATGTGATTGCATAATATATCGCATAGACACAATTATGACATGATACAGACACAAAAACATGGGAACGACATTGATTTGGTGTGTCCCAGTGTATTTGGAGTGTCTGAGTCGTGTTGATACATGTCTGACACGATGCAGCATGGGCATGTGACAGATCTTTGTAGTGTCTGTGCTTCCCAAATTGCACCTGGCTGAACTATATGAGGGAGGAGCGATCACAATCCTGCAAGGAAGAAATTAGAGAGTTGGGAAAGAGAGATAGAAGCGGATGTTGGGGCATTTGTATTCTTGACAGCTCTACATGCTTAGTGAAGTTTTAGTCCCACATCGGAAATGCACCATGTGGTATCTCAACATATATAGGCTTCTATGTATTGTTGGGATGTGCACATGGGTGGTGACCCAAAGGTGGGAACCATGTGGGTGATTTTATTAAGAGGTAAGAATAAGGCTCCATGGTAAGCTTCTAGCTTTTTGCTCTTGGGAAATTTATTTCCATGGGAGCTAAGCTCCATAGGGTATGGGGCTTAGCGACTCGGATTCGGGCTCGGGCTCGGACTCGGGCTCATGAGGCGTAATGTGGCGTTTTGTTGGCGCACTTTGCACTTAGCACGTCAGCATCGTCGCTAGGCGCATAGTGCGCTTAAGTTGCGCTCGTTACGTGAGCCACTTATGCGGCCACGTTACGCGCAGTATGCGCAGCGTGCGAAGAGTGCGCAGTGTGCGCAGCGTACGTAATGTGCGTAGTGTGCGTAAAGTGCAAATCACGCTGGTTACGCGAGTGGCGCAACTTGCGGCAGAACGTGTCTTTGCATGTTCAGAGCGGTTGCTCATGTTCGGGGTGGTTATGACCACGTCCCTAACATTGTGCTAACCGGGCA
The DNA here is from genome assembly GCA_029216955.1 of Iris pallida. NCBI lineage: Eukaryota > Viridiplantae > Streptophyta > Magnoliopsida > Asparagales > Iridaceae > Iris > Iris pallida. The sequence goes on from JANAVB010042420.1 coordinate 11,612,478, forward strand.
GTTGTTGCAGGGGCCTATATAAGGTCTCCTCCTCTCTCACTGTAGAAAACTAATACACAGGTAGTAGACAGAAAGTTTACAAGTGTTTGGAAGCTGTGAGAGAGAAGAAAGGTATTGTACCGGCGTTGAGTTTTGCACGGGAGTTCGTGTTCATCCGAGGAATCAGAAAAGCAAGAGTGTTCCAAGTTCTCCGACGAACTTGCTGGTTCCTGGAAGCTATTCGTGTGGGGCGAATAAAGCTTTGAGCAACGGTGATCATTCACCCCAGCAGGGGTTTTTTCATCTTTTGCCTGTCACCTTCTTCGTTTATCAGAATTCTATTAGCGCACCTTCGGTGAAGTGTTCGCGTTGGTAGAAATCTGTGCACCTTCTGTGAAGTGTTGCAACACCTTCTTCGTTTATCAGAATTCTATTAGCGCACCTTCGGTGAAGTGTTCGCGTTGGTAGAAATCTGTGCACCTTATGTGAAGTGTTGCATTAGTAGAATTTCTGTTACGTACATTCTGTGAAGTGTTACGTAATAACGATTGTTTTTACAATTGTTACGAATTCTCAGTTTTCCATCGAAAAATTGTGTCCCGGCACTAACAATCTCAAAGCTTTATCGCTACGATGAAAAACGTTAATGTTTCACTCTTCAATTCTGACTTTTGTAAGTTAGAAAAGTTTGATGGAGAACATTACCAAGTCTGGAAGAGGAAGGTTTATCTCATCCTTCAACTCAAAGACTTAGATCACGTGCTTCTGGAGGAAGAACCTACTGTTCCAGATGTTGGGTCTACTGCCGCAATCACCGCGGCTACTAAACTTCAAGCAAAATGGAGAAGGGAAAATAGTATTTGCAGGCTGCTTATCCTGAATGCTATGGAAGATTCCCTTGCAGAATCCTATTCTAAGAAGACTATCGCTAGAGACATATGGGAGTCTCTAGAAAAACTCTACGAAGAAGACAATAACCGCAGTAAAATTTTTGTGGTTGAAAGATATCACAAGTGGTTCTTTGAGGACGAAAAGTCTATGCTGCCGCAGGTGAAGGAGTTCCTGAAACTGCGACAGAAGCTGGAAGACGAGGCGATGCCCCTCCCTGACAAGTTTGTTGTTGGAGGGATTGTCTCAAAGCTCCCCGCTGGGTGGAGCAAGTTCTATGCAAACATGCATAGGAAGAAGCTGGAGATCACCCTTGAAGATCTCCTGCAGGAAATCTATGTTGAGGACCAGATGCGGGCTCAACTGAAGGTGGACGCACTGTCCAAGCAATTGGCTAACGCCAATCTGGTGCATTCAAGGGAACCAAGGGGAAAGCATGCGGCTTCCCAAAGCAAGAAGAAGGACCTTGACAATCTGAAAGTCAAGGATACTTCAATAAAAAAGAAGAAGCCAAAGTCCCACTTGGCTTGTTTCAAGTGTGGCAAGAAGGGCCACTTTAAGAATGAGTACAAAGCAAAAGCCAAGCAATCGGAGCAAGGAGAGCCTAGTAAGGTATCTATGATCACTGATGTTGTTGCTATGATTGCGCAGGTTGATGCGGTAGGAACTGATGCTGACTGGTGGGTAGACACTGGAGCCACCTGCCATGTTTGCTCCAGCAAGGAGTGGTTCACCACCTACACCCCTACTTCTGATGTGGTTATGGTGGCGAACCAGGCACAAGCTGAAGTGCTTGGGATCGGGACAGTAGTATTGAAGCTGACTTCTGGCAAGTCTCTGACGCTTCAAGACGTGAAGCATGTACCTGCTATCGTCAAGAACCTGATCTCAGGAGGCCTACTCTGCAAAGCATGCCTCAGGATGGACATTAATGCTGGCCAGATGATGATGTCTATCAGGAGAACATATTTTGGAAAAGCTTTTTATACCGAAGGAATGTTCAAAATTCAGCTTGTAAATCAGTTCAATGTTGTTAATGCAACCACTCATTCTGCTTATACTTTTGAGTTGTGGCATAATAGGCTAGGACATGTTCATTCTAAACGAATTAACAGAATGTCTAGTCTAGGGCTTATCTCCAAGTGTGGGGGTAAGGTAGAGAAATGTGAAGTTTGTGCTCAAACTAAGATCACAAGGAAACCCTTTCCTCGGGTTAATCGAAGTACAGATCTTCTGGAGTTAATACACTCAAATATCTGTGACTTCAAACAGTTCTCTACAAAGGTCGGGATGAAGTATTTCATAACCTTCATCGACGACTTCTTTAAGTATGCGTTCGTCTACTTGCTGAAGGCTAAAGACGAAGCATTTGAGAAGTTCAAGGAGTTCAGAGTCGAAGCTGAGCGGCAGACTGGACAACAACTCAAAAGAATAAGAAGTGATCGAGGTGGGGAGTACATGTCTCATGAATTCGCATCGTTCTGCAAAGAACATGTAATTGTCAATGAGACTACGGCTCCGTACTCTCTTCAATCAAACGGAGTAGCAGAGAGGAAGAACAGAACGTTAACAGAAATGATTGACTTAATGTTGTTGACTGCTGGCCTTCCTAAGTGCTACTGGGGAGAAGCTGCATTGACGGCCACTTTTATTCTAAATAGAGTGCCTCATACAACTTCAGATGTTACTCCTCATGAACTCTGGTTCAAGGTCAGACCTAACTTGAATGTCATTCGAGTGTGGGGGTGTCTGACATATGTCAAGCTTCCAGATCTGAAGATTCAGAAGCTTGGGACAAGGACTACTAAGACGATCTTCTTGGGGTATGCCGAGAAGAGTGATGCTCGGAGATTTCTTGATATTGAGTCAAATCATATCATTGAATCTCGCGATGCAGAATATTTTGAAGACAAATTTGCAAGGCACAAGAATATTGTTCTTGCGGATGTACCGGAGAACATTGAGGGTGCGCAGGAAACTGAAGTCTTCAATGAAGATGTGGTCCAAGAAGATGTTGAAACAACGATTGAACCAGAACAAGCTGAGCCGTCAGCTAAAGCGTATGAGGAGGCCGAAGGACTTCGGAAGTGACTTTGTCACCTATCATGTGGAAGCTGATCCGCTTACCTATGATGAGGCGATGAAGACCAGAGACGCGATTTTCTGGAAGGAGGCGATTGACAATGAAATTGATTCCATCACCTCAAATAACACTTGGGTGTTGGTTGATCTTCCTGAAGGAGCAAAATCCATCGGATGCAAATGGATCTTCAAGAAGAAGATGAAAGCAGACGGAACTATTGACAAGTTCAAGGCTAGGTTGGTAGCCAAGGGATTTTCTCAGAAGCAGGGGATTGACTACTTTGACACGTATGCTCCAGTAGCCCGGATGACCACCATCAGAGTGTTGATTGCTCTTACAGCAAAACATAAGATGGTGATACATCAGATGGATGTGAAAACGACTTTCCTAAATGGCGAGCTGACCGAAGAGATATACATGCAACAGCCAGAGGGATTTGTCGTCAAGGGTCTTGAAGACAAAGTCTGCAAGTTGGTGAAATCTTTGTACGGTCTTAAACAGGCTTCCAAGATGTGGCATGAGAAATTTGACAAAGTTATAAGGTCAAATGGCTACATGGTCAGCGAGACGGACAAGTGTGTTTACACGAAGTTCGCTGATGGAAGAGGTGTGATCGTTTGTCTGTACGTGGACGACATGCTTATCCTTGGTACGGATATGAGCTGTGTCACGGAGAAAAAAAAATTCATCTCGAGCAAGTTCAGTATGAAGGACTTAGGGGAAGCTGATGTGATCTTAGGGATCAAGATCATCCGGACAGACACTGGACTAGCGCTGTCACAGTCTCATTATATTGAGAAAATGATCACTCGTTATGGGTATCGGGATCTTCCAGGGATCGATACGCTGTACAGGTGTGATCTGAAGCTGAAGTCTAATTCAGGGGAAAGTGTCAGACAGCTGGAGTATGCAAGCGTAATCGGGAGTTTGATGTATGCTACTACTGCCACAAGGCCTGACATAGCTTTCGTCGTGGGAATGCTGAGTCGTTTCACGAGCAACCCTGGTGTTGAACACTGGAAGGATGTGAAACGGGTTATGAGATATCTTAAGAAGACTTAGACATATGCACTGTACTACAGCGGAGATCCGCAGGTAGTGGAAGGCTTCAGTGATGCCAGTTGGTGCTCAGATTTGGAGAGCGAGAGGTCCACAGGTGGATATATTTTCACAATGGGTGGAGCTGCTATATCATGGAAGTCGAAGAAGCAAACAATGCTTTCGGGGTCATCCATGGAATCTGAGTTCTTTGCACTTGACACCGCAGCCGAGGAAGCAGAATGGCTTCGGGAGCTCATGTATGATCTTCCAGTGGTTGGGGCGCAAATACCGACAATACCGATATACTGCGACAACCAGGCGACTGCGGCGGTGGCATCAAATGACCTTTTCAACGGAAAGAAGAGGACTGTGCGGTTAAAGCACAGGACAGTACACGATCTTATTAAGAGGTGTAATTGCAGTGATTGATGTTCGGAGTCAGGAAAACCTGGCGGATCCGTTCACCAAGGGCCTCAAGGGCCAGCTGGTCAATGACTCAGTATGTAAAATGGGCTTGAAGGCATTCTGATATTAGTTATTGTATTCCTACCATAAAGTTTTATGCTATTAGTTCAAAGATTTATCTACTAGGCAACTAGCTTTTGGTTCAAGGGAGGACCATTAACTGGAAGAATATCAAAAACGGTGGATACATGTTCTATTGGGCATGGAGAGGTTACGGACCTATAACCACTGTTGTCTACTGTTGTTTTCTACGGAAAACGGTTCCTGTGGGAAGGTTGGCTTAATTGCCTTAATGAGTTCTCAGGCAGAGTGAATGCCTGGTGTACTTTACAGGAAACACGGTAGAGCAGCACTACAAGGAGTGAAACTCCATGCTACAGTGGGGTGACTCCACGATGAGGTTCCTATATGTGGGGTGCTGCCCATGAATAGGATAAAGCCTCGGCTTTGCAGGCCAAGTCACAGTGGCGTAGCACCGCAAATAGGCAGTTAGCCTAATGCTGTATGTTAAAAATAAAGAGGGGTGTAGTCAGCGCTACAAAGAGGAGGAGTTCCTCATGTTACAGTGGCACGACACCACGATGAGGTACCCGGTTAGGGATAAAGCCTCAGCCTTGCAAGCCATGTCGTTGCGGCGTAACACCGCAAGGGAGCCTAAGGCTTCATGCTGGGTAGTTTGGCACTACAAAGAGGCAGTTGCCTCATGCTACAGTAGTATGACACTACAAAGGTTCCCAGATATGGGGTGATTCCCAGGGAGGGGTAATGCCTTGGCTTCGGACCATGTCATAGCGGCGTAGCACCGCAAGGGGAGCGTAAAGCGTTCCATGCCATGTCTCTTTATAAAGAACTCAACTATAGTGTATGGACAGAGATATCAGGCCGTCTCTTGAGGGTAAACTTGTAGACGTCCAAAAGTATACACTGAAGCAAGGCTGGCACAGGACCTTTAATGTGCATAGCCAGAAGCACATGTGACTACATTATGTGAGTGGGAACAACTTCAGCTATGGTGCAGAATTCAAGGCTTAGTCCATTCTTGTATTATAGTCTGTTGTTTAACCCATGCGGGAAGATTCAAGTCATCGCGACATCTTTCCTAATGCATGATGGACAGTCACTGTGGGGAACACTCGAACCCATATATATTGAGATATGTGGAGGATTGTTGGGACATTTGTATTCTTGACATGTAGAGAACTTGTTCTCTACATGCTTAGTGAAGTTTTAGTCCCACATCGGAAATGCACCATGTGGTATCTCAACATATATAGGCTTCTATGTATTGTTGGGATGTGCACATGGGTGGTGACCCAAAGGTGGGAACCATGTGGGTGATTTTATTAAGAGGTAAGAATAAGGCTCCATGGTAAGCTTCTAGCTTTTTGCTCTTGGAAAATTTATTTTCATGGGAGCTAAGCCCCATAGGGGCTATGGGGCTTAGCGACTCGGACTCGGGACTCGGGCTCCGGCTCGGACTCGGGCTCATGAGGCGTAATGTGGCGTTTTGTTGGCGTACTTTGCACTTAGCACATCAGCATCGTCGCTAGGCGCATAGTGCGCTTAAGTTGCGCTCGTTACGCGAGCCACTTACGCGGCCACGTTACGCGAGCCCAGTTACGCGGTCCGTTACGCGAGCCCAGTTACGCGCGACACGTTACGCTACGCGCGACACGTTACGCGGGCCTCGTTACGCGAGCCCAGTTACGCAGCCCAGTACGCGCAGTATGCGTAGTGTGCGCAGCGTGCGCAGCGTGCGAAGAGTGCGCAGTGTGCGCAGCGTACGCAGTGTGCGTAGTGTGCGTAAAGTGCAAATCACGCTGGTTACGCGAGTGGCGCAACTTGCGGTAGAATGTGTCTTTGCATGTTCAGAACGGTTGCTCCATGTTCGGGGTGGTTATTACCACGTCCCTAACATTGTGCTAACCGGGCAGTTGTTGCAGGGGCCTATATAAGGTCTCCTCCTTCTCTCTCACTGTAGAAAACTAATACACAGGTAGTAGACAGAAAGTTTACAAGTGTTTAGAAGCTGTGAGAGAGAAGAGAGGTATTGTACCATCGTTGAGTTTTGCACGGGAGTTCGTGTTCATCCGAGGAGTCAGAAGAGCAAGAGTGTTCCAAGTTCTCCGACGAACTTGCTGGTTCCTGGAAGCTATTCGTGTGGGGCGAATAAAGCTTTGAGCAACGGTGATCATTCACCCCAGCAGGAGTTTTTCCATCTTTCGCCTGTCACCTTCTTCGTTTATCAGAATTCTATTAGCGCACCTTCGGTGAAGTGTTCGCGTTGGTAGAAATCTGTGCACCTTCTGTGAAGTGTTGCATCACCTTCTTCGTTTATCAGAATTCTATTAGCGCACCTTCGGTGAAGTGTTCGCGTTGGTAGAAATCTGTGCACCTTCTGTGAAGTGTTGCATTAGTGGAATTTCTGTTACGTACCTTCTGTGAAGTGTTACGTAATAACGATTGTTTTTACAATTATTACGAATTCTCAGTTTTTCATCGAAAAATTGTGCCCCGGCACTAACAGCGGATACCCTATGTTACACAGACAAGAGTATGAGACGCCGAGATATAAACATGGTGTCCTTTTGTACTTTGAGTGCCTGTGTTATGTCCAATACGTGCTTGACACGATACGGCATGTACACGGCTCAACTTTTGGAGTGTCTGAGCTTTCCTAGCAGATACCGCTGCATTGCTATTTAGCATGGTTTAAAGTATCGGCTGATACCGATCCGATACGGCCGATATCGATACGGTTTGGCATGTCCCGATCCGATATCGACCGATACCCGATACCGACATTGAGGGTCTATTTTCCCGTCAATTCAGCAAAGAAATTAAACGAAAAGACAAATCAACAAGGGTTAAAAGCATAATAAGGTTATAAAAGCATGCAAAGAAGAAAATCAAACTATTGTATGTAAACTAATCGGTAAGGGTGACTAATATTTCATTTAATTTCAAATCTACTAAGAAATAACACTGAAAATACTTAAAATTATGCCTAAATGTATAAAATATATATATATATTTTTAAATGTAAATAATTTATTAATAATTATTTGTTTTCCGGTACCAAAAAATCTAATACTCCGATCTGAAACCGCTGATACTACCGATATCGCCGATACCAGGAACTGGAAATCTGGGATCAAATCCTGTCCATACCGATTTTCTGTAGTTTGGTTCACTAATTTCTGAGATTTTTTATTACAAGACATCAGACAAGTGTTTACAGTCCTGGACAATCCAAGAACTTTTAGTTGAAGTCAAAATCAAATATCCAGTCTGTTTTGTAAGGAACTATGTCACTCTATGTAAGACTATGTTTCTTCTTATGGCGTATACATTTCTATTCTATTAGGACATTTTTACTAAAAGCGTTTTATCCAGTCTGTTTCGTAAGGAACTTATTTTGTGTGGTATTCCACTGAAAAAGACTCCCTAAGGTCTAGAAGATAGTGTTTTGGGTTGACATCTTGTAAGCGATAACAACGGCCCAGGGTCAGGGGCGGATTTACTGGTGGGCTGGGGTGGGCTCCAGCCCACCCAGCCAAAAAAAAAAATTGTATTTACACAGGTTCAGCCCACCCATGACCCATCCAGAGAGCAGCCCGTCCAGCCCACCCTGGCCCCTGCCAACAGTCCAATTGAATTGATTCTTAGGGCTCCCCCATCAGCCGCATGCACCCTCTCTCCCCTCTCTCTCTACAACTCTATTGTTTAGTCTCATCCTTGATGGCCGATGGGGCACAGCCGTGAGCGAGTCCCATCCATCTTTCAAGAGTCGTCTCTCTCTCTCTCTCTCTCTATATATATAAGAGGATGTTAACCGGTCTCTCAAGAACATCTCCGCCGCAAGGCCAAGGGGGTGATAAGTCCCTGTTTTCTCACTAGCTAAGCCATAAGTTGGGGGAGCAGTATCAAAGAAGGGAAGTATCAGAGCAGAAGTAGCAGTCAAAGCCAGCTGCCAGCTCAACCATGACTTGTCCAGATCAGCCAAGCCAGCTCATCAAGACTTGTCCAGATCATCAATCTGTTAGGAAACGGTTATAGTTGATACATTTGATAACTGGTATAAATAGTGAAGAGAGGGAAGAAAGAAGTGTGTAAGAAATATCTGCTTATTTTTTCTTCTTCTTGAAATTCTGTTCTCCTGTACTCTTCTTCTTCCCCAATTCTTCTCTGATCAATAAAACCCTAGAAATTTTCTCGGCTCTTTTCTCAATTTCTTGTTCATTAATGGCAAATCAAGGTTCCTCTTCCTCAGTTCAAGTTTTGTTAGGAAAGGCTCCTAACAATTTGGTATCAGAGCCGGTTGTGGATGCCCTAGCCGAAGGAGCAGAGGACCAGCAGAGCCACCATGGATCTTTCCATGGCTCTCCACCGGATCATTTCATCTTCAATGGAGAGATCAGAATGCAAACAATGGAAGGTAAATTCGATCAACTCTCTTATAAGGTTGATAGAATCTTGGATGAATTGGTAAAAATTAGGCGCGATGGAGGTCAAAATGTCACTTCGCATGCAGCAGTATATGCTGATGCTTCAATTGCTACTCCTAACCCTAATTCTCCAGTCAATGAGATGAATGTCCCCGGAATTGTGCACTATGTGAATCCCAATTCTCCTGTCAACAAGAATGTGTCTACTCATTCTTCTCGATCTCTAGTGCCTAATAACATTGTACAGAATACTCAAATTCACAAACAAAATGTCCCAACTGGAGTACAAACCAAGGGGGTTCAAGCACAGGGAGGGAGCTATCCAACCTTGAGACTAAAGATACCAGATTATGATGGAAATTCAGAAGTGGAAGAGTGGTTGTTGCGAGTAAATAACTAATTTAATAACTACAATGTGTCGCTGGAGGATAGAGTCAGGGTTTGTTCTGTACAGATGAAAAGCACAGCTGCCTACTGGTTCGATTGGACCATGAAGACAAAAGGAGGATCTATGAGTTGGGATGAGTTCTGTGAAGCAATTAAAAGGGAATTTGGACCTTCCAAATTTACAGATCATGTCATTGAGATGAAGTTCCTTAAACAGGAGGGAAGTGTGCAAGAGTATGACTCTCAATTCCAGAAATTAACAAAAAGGATATATGGGATCAGTGAAGACTGTTTAGTGCGCCACTACATGGGGGGACTCAAAGAAGAAATCAGATTTGAAGTCCAGATAGCTGGTCCAGCTACTCTTCAGTTGGCTATGCAATTAGCTAGATTGTATGAAGCTAAGTTGTTAGCTATAAAGAAAAGTTACAAGGCACATTCTTATTTTACTAAAACAACTGGTTATAACACTACTCCAAGTTTCCGGAAAAGTTTCCAAATCCAGGAGGAAAGCAAGAAGACTAATGCTCCTGCAACCAGTGTGGCTGCCTCAAAATCTTCTCAGGCTTCCATAAACCAACCTACTGCTGTGATTTCCCCTAGTGAGTTGTCAAAAGGAAAAACTTAGGCCTTTGTTTTCTGTGTGAGAAAAAATAGTTTAAGGGGCACAGATGCAAGGAGAGGAAGCTGTATATGATATCCAATGATGAAGAGTGGGAAGTTTCACCAGAAGAAGGGAAAGAACTACAAGAAGAACCTGCGTTTGGTGCTAAGCCAGGGACATTTTCCATTTCTCTTCAAGCTTTATCTGGTACACTACACAACACTACCATGAAGATGAGGGGAACCTTAAACAACAAACATGTTCTGATATTAGTAGATTCAGGTTCTACACACAATTTCATAGACAGTAGGTTCAGCTCTAGAATTGGTCTACTGGTCCATGACAAAGAAGGCTTTGAAGTGACAGTAGCTAATGGTGAAAAGTTGCAAAGTCAAGGACTAAGCAAAGGTGTGGTTATTGATTGCCAAGGTAAAAAGATCACTGCTGACCTGATGCACCTACCCATCTCTGGTTGTCAGGTTGTTTTAGGGGCCAGCTGGTTGAGCATATTGTGAGATATAATATGGAACTTCCAAGAGTTAACATTGAAATATGAAGTCCAGGGAGTTACTTATCAGTTCAGGGGAATTGAGTCACAGGAGGAGGGTTGGGCAGAACCTGTGAAGAAGGACCTGAGGCAGAACCTGTGAAGAAGGACCTGAGGCAGAACCCACAGATATTCCTGATCCAATTATGTTCAATTCAGGAGTCTAGACCATACGAACATCCTTACCTACAGAAAAATGAAATAGAAAGGCAAGTTCAGGAAATGTTAGCTGCAGGAATAATTAGACCCAGCTCTAGTTCATATTCATCCCCAGTGATTCTGGTCAAAAAAGCATATGGGAGTTGGAGGATGTGCATAGACTTCAGAGCATTGAACCAACTCACAGTTAAAGACAAATTCCCTATACCTATCATAGAAGAGTTGTTTGATGAGCTTCATGGGTCTAAGATCTTCACCAAACTGGACTTAAGAGCTGGATATCATCAGGTTAGAATGGCAGACAGAGACATTCCAAAAACTGCCTTCAGAACTCATGAAGGTCATTACGAATTTTTAGTAATGCCTTCTGGTTTAACTAATGCCCCCTCTACTTTTTAAGCCATGATGAATGATGTCTTTAGAGAGTATCTGAGGAAGTTTGTCCTAGTTTTCTTTGATGATATATTAATATACAGTACAAGTTGGACAAAGCATTTAAAGCATGTAAAAATGGTTTTTCAAAAGCTAACAGAACATCAGCTGAGAATTAAAAGAAGTGCTTCTTTTTCCAGAATAGGGTGGACTATCTGGGACATGTCATATCAAACAGGGGGGTGGAAGTGGATAACAGTAAAATCCAAGTTGTAGTGCAGTGGCTTAAACCAAAGTCCTTAAAAGCGCTAAGAGGCTTTTTGGGTTTAACTAATTATTACAGGAGGTTTGTAAGGCACTGTGGGAGCATAGCTAGTCCTCTACTGCCTTGTTGAAGAAGAATGTTTTTTGTTGGAATGAGGAAGCACAAAAATCTTTTGAGAATTTAAAATCTGACTTGACTGGACCTCCAGTCCTTATTATGCCCAATTTCAAGGAGATGTTTGTGGTGGAGTGTGATGCTTCAGGCACTGGGGTGGGGGCAGTTCTTATGCAAGGAGGACAACCTATAGCCTATTTCAGCTAGGCTTTGAAGGGAAGGTCACTTCTACTCTCTACCTATGAAAAATAGATGTTAGCTGTCACGTCCCGGTCCCGTAGGACCGATCGTCCTCGCTAAGGCGTGATGTCGCGTGATGCTAGATTTCTCTCACGCAAGGCGGGTTCCATAAGGGCCGATTACAGGCTAAGCGACGGGGTCGTCGCACAGAAGTCCTAAGCAGAAACATTGAATAATAGCAGCGAAAATTTAAAGCAAAACACAAGTCATTCAAAATGCTCTTTATTGATACTGAATCAAAGATTACAATGTGGCGCGAGGCCAAGATTACAATCACTCAAGCTCACTCTTCTCACATTACAAGTCACTCTGCTCTCTCTCATCTCTCAATACAATTTGAGTAGGCCAGCGGAAGCTTTGGATAGGCGATGTCCATACATTATGTCCCGTAAAATTCCAGACTCCATGCGGCTGCACACCTCGAAACGCCAAGAAACTTCGTGTCCCGACGTATCCAAGCGAGCTCCGTGCCAACGAGCTTCTACCTGGGCCTGCACATGAAAACTGTGTGGGTGTCAGTACTCAACTGTACTGGTGGTGTGAGCTCCTCGTCCACCCATACAAACCAACACGTTCATTTACTTTTGTGCAACATGAGCCCTTTATGATTGTCTTTCTATTCTTGCCTAAGGTTCGATTTTAGGACATAGACTCTTGGCCTATTTTGTGTCTCTAGACCATCATCGTGCCTTGCACCAACAACTTACTTATACCTTGCCTCTAGACCCTCGTGCCAACGACGTTAACTTATTGACTCGTGCTTGCCTATCGGCCCATATTTGGAACACAACAACTTGGTCATGCCATAAACTCTATTCGTGCTTCAATATACTTGAGGCAGTGCTACCCCACTTAGTCTTGCCTACACTTGTGCGGTGACAACGTGGCCGTGCCTGAACATATCGAGGTCGTGCCTCGCAACTCAATATTACTTAATCAAACTCGTCTTACGGCACTTCTTGACTTGACTCTTAACGACCCAAATCTGACATATGTAACTAGGTGCCAACAACTAAGGACTCGATGTCACATCTCGTGTCGAAGCACGTGTCTTTGCTATAGCCAAATCTTAGGCTTCATACTGGTGTTGCAACCGTGCATACCTTTCCTTGACTCAGTTGTGATGTGTTTACACTTCCTTTGATTCGACCGACATCGTGCATGCAGATAGCCGCTCAGCACGCCAACTTACCTATATGAAAGGTCACTGGCATTGACTAGCCATCGTGGACATAGCTAGGAATAGGATGGGTCGGTCAATGCAGGTAGCTAGCCCCAATGACAGCCCACCGAATCCCTGGTTGCCTACCCAGCATCAGCTATGCCGTGTTTCCTCCAGGGCCGAATCGGTCTCCTGGGCCCAGGTTGCCGATACGAAGAAATATCGCCATTGTCGACAAGTTGTCCATGACCACGCACCTACGAGACTTTATCTAGACTCGCGTAAATGCATGGCCTAATCTGTGGAACGACTCAAACCATAGTCTTAAGCAAAACGTGCATTGGAACCATGAGACTCCCAAACGAGGGACCGCCTCCACGACAAACTATCGCTCGAACTTTCCATTCTTTGAAATCCAGAAAATGACTATTGCATAGCCTTCCCCCCTTAACTTGAACAAATGTGTTCTTTAGGTACCATAGACCGTGGCTAACTTTTTACTGAACCAACCGTGGCTCGTGCGTTAAACCAATTTGCGTTCCATACGACACTACCGCTCAAGTCATACTCTATATGTGAGCCTTAAGATCGTGGGATTATGTGGCTATGACAACCGTAGAAATCGTAGGACAGTGCTAGAATGACTTAGTTAGTCCGACATAACTCGTTGCCTAACTCAACCGTGCAACAACTTGACGAGCAAAGGCTGCGTCAAGCCTTGCATCGTGGGAATGTGCACGCGTTCGACTTGAACAACTAAGTTCTTTGGGTGCCTATACTTATGCCACAAGCCGTGCGATACAACTTAACCCGTGGGACGAGCAAAGGCTATGCCAAGCCTTGGACGATGGGACCGTGCATGCTTTATCAATCATTTATGCGGACGACGCCTATGATTTAGACTAATTCATAGCTTTGTGGCGAAGATCAACTTTCCTTCTCCCAAGCCACGGGACGAAGGACCGAGTGTCATTTTGAAAGCATGACGTACAACACTTATAAGCCAACCGTGGGACCTTTTTCCATGTTCTAACTCAGTTCGACCCGACTTGGGATTATTTCCTTAGCTATGTGGATTCGTCTCTTTTATTATCAAGCCTACTTGTGCATTTGAAAACTTTCTTTTTATTAGTGTGAAGGCCAAGCTGAGGCAAGTTCACTGAAGCCACCCACCTGAACGAGGAGTCGCCTCGACCGTGCGGGGCTTCGAACAAGACGTTGCATGGCCAAGTCCGAACGCCGTTAGCGTTTCGATTCCTCCGATTGAGCTGAGCGGGACGAGACATTACATTAGCTGTTCTTTTGGCAGTGAAGAAGTGGAACCAATATCTGTGGGTCAAGGAATTCCTCATAAGGACTGATCACAAGTCACTTAAATATATGTTAGAACAAAAACTTTATACTGTGGCTCAATATAAATGGGTGATCAAGTTGCATGGATATCAATACAAGGTAGAATATAAGAAGGGGAGAGAAAATCAGGCTGCAGATAGTTTATCTAGTAAGAGGTGAAGGAGAACTGAATGCCATAACTACTATCAGTACAAATTGGTTGCATGACTTTAGCTCTGAAATGTCTCATTCTGATTTATATCAGAAAAAATTGGCAGAGTGGAACAAAGGGCAGTTAGACAGTGAGAAATATTCACTAAGGAAGGGTTTGTTATACTACAAACATAGGTTATTAGTAGACCTTCAATCTACTTTTGTCTTAACTATGTTAAGGGAGCACCATAACACACCTAGTAGAGGGCATTCTGGCTACCTCAAGACTTTGCAGAGGATAAGAAGGGTTTGTCATTGGAAAGGAATGAAGAAAAGGATACAAGAGTTTGTTAAAAACTGTGAAATTTGTCAAGTGAACAAGTCTGAAACAGTTAGTCTAGCTGGGTTGTTACAACCTTTACCAGTGCCAGGTCAAATTTGGGAGGATATCTCCATGGATTTCATTGAAGGGCTCCCTACTAGTTATCATAAGACCACCATACTAGTAGTTGTAGATCGACTGTCTAAATATGTGCATTTATTTGCTCTGAGTCATCCTTAAACAACTGAGACTATAGCACAAACCTTCATGGAGGGGATATGTAAACTACATGGCATGCCTAAGTCAATAGTGACATAAAGATCCTATCTTCACAAGCCATTTCTGGAAAACCTTGTTCAAACTACAAGGAACTGAATTGAAATTTTCTACAGCTTATCACCCCCAATCAGATGGCCAAACTGAAGTTACTAACAGGAGTACAAAGGGCTATTTGAGATGTTATTGCAGTCAGCAACCCAAGCAGTGGAGTAAACATTTAGCCTGGGCAGAGTATTGGTACAACACAAATTGGCACACTTCCACTAAAATGACTCCCTTCGAAGTAGTTTATAGTAGAGCTCCTCCTACGCTACTTACCTATTTGCCAAACTCTACAAAGGACCCTACTGTGGCTGAAGCTTTAAACTCCAGAGATACTACTTTACTGCTCTTGAAAGAGAATCTCAACTTGGCCAGGGATAGGATGAAGAGGTATACTGATTTGCACAGAACGGAAAGGGAGTTTTCAGTGGGAGATTGGGTTTACCTAAGAGTACAACCTTATAGGCAGATATCACTGGCTCAAAGGAGGCCACAAAAACTTTCTCCTAAGTACTATGGTCCTTACAAAGTCATAGCTAGAGTAGGACCAGTAGCTTATAAGCTGGAGTTACCTACTGAAGCTCTTCTTCATCCAGTCTTCCATGTGTCCCAGTTAAAGAAGCACCTCAGTGACAGAGTGACAGTACATGAAGGCACCCCTTTGCCAGGAGAAATTACAGTGAAGGAAACAGATTGGGTGTTGGAAAGACGTCTGGTTCAAAGAAAAGGCAATGCACCAGTTGACCTATTGATTCAATAGAAAGAAGAGGAAGTTGCTACATCTACTTGGGAACCGTATGAGAGTTTCCTGAAGAAGTATCCCCACTTTGACCTTGAGGCAAGGTCAAAATGAGGGGAGAGTATTGATAAGTCCCTGTTTTCTCACTAGCTAAGCCATAAGTTGGGGGAACAGTATTAGAGAAGTGAAGTATCAGAGTAGAATTAGCAGTCAAAGCCAGCTGCCAGCTCAACCATGACTTGTCCAGATCAGCAAGCCAGCTCATCAAGACTTGTCCAGATCATCAATCTGTTAGGAAAAGGTTATAGCTGATACATTTGATAACTGGTATAAATAGTGAAGAGAGGGAAGAAAGAAGTGTGTAAGAAATATCTGCTTATTTTTTCTTCTTCTTGAAATTCTGTTCTCCTGTACTCTTCTTCTTCCCCAATTCTCCTCTGATCAATAAAACCGTATGAGAGTTTCCTGAAGAAGTATCCCCACTTTGACCTTGAGGCAAGGTCAAAATGAGGGGAGAGTATTGGTAAGTCCCTGTTTTCTCACTAGCTAAGCCATAAGTTGGGGGAACAGTATTAGAGAAGTGAAGTATCAGAGTAGAATTAGCAGTCAAAGCCAGCTGCCAGCTCAACCATGACTTGTCCAGATCAGCCAAGCCAGCTCATCAAGACTTGTCCAGATCAAGGTTCCTCTTTTCTCAATTTCTTAGTCTCTTTTCTCAATTTCTTGTTCATTAATGGCAAATCAAGGTTCCTCTTCCTCAGTTCAAGGTTTGTTAGGAAAGGCTCCTAACAGGCAGGGACGAAACTATGCTAGGGCCAAAGGGGGCCCTGGCCCCCCCTGACTTTGAAAAAAAAAGTCTAAAAAAAAATTGATTAGTTATTGATGGTATGCACATTGCTTTAGACAAGGTATTATATAATTAACGGTTAAAGGAGTTATTAGTTTCTACAAACAAACAAACTATAAGAGCATCTCCAACCCACTGTGAGTTTGAAAAAAATGGTTACCACATAGGAATTACCACTTCTTATTTCAAAATTCCTTCTCCAATGCAAATGTGAAATAAATTGTGAAGTTGACATGGCAATGACATGTCAAAGACAATGTGAAGTTGGTTGTCTAGATCTAGACAATAGACTTCACAATGCTTTACTTTCACATCATCAATTATGAATAAAAATATTTATAAAAAAAGGAAGAAGTGGAAAGTTGTCTTGGAAGTTGGAAAAAAGTAATTTTATTGTCTTCTCAAACTTTTGCATTGGAGAACACTTTTTTATCTGATTGTTTTGTGTGAATATTATCTTACCACATAGGAAAGACATTGTCTTGTGTCTCATGCCACATAGGAATCACAACTAAAAACAAGACAATAGGGTTGGAGATGTTCTAAACTCTTTTAATTTTGTACATTTAACTTGTATTTTTCCTACCAACAGATAATTGAAAAGTTGCTAGTATCAATATTTAAATGCCATGCACTCAGCTTTTACTTTCGTATGATACATACTATTGACGAGGGACGAAACAATTTTTTGCTATAAAAAATTATGTAGTTACCGATTTTTTTTAACATGGTTCAATAACTTTCGTGTTCGGCCCCTGTCCAACTCGAGTTCTGGCTCCGTCCCTGCTAACAGGGGACAAAGCTGTTGTTCTTGCCTCCGTTCTGTCGATTCGGCAGTAGACCAGCGTCGACGTTGCAGGTATAATTTCAAACCCAAATTAGCAATCAAAGTAGATGCCATTGTCTTCTAGAGCCTTGTTTACATTTTTTTTAGCATCCAAGTAGATTCCATTTTGGACAAAGCTATTCTTTAGTTGCTTCTGTATAGTTGTGTTACGGCCCGCACCCAAAATTTAGGCATGAATCATGAGCACATCCAGCCAACGCCGCAGTGTCGGCGGTAGAATGCTATAAAATCAATATATGATGAACAACCCACGCAATTTATATTCAACTCCACTTGGGAGGACAATGACATAAACAATAATACTCAATCACAACTCTAAGATAGATGGAATAGAGAAAAAGAAATATAAATCATAACTCCATAAAATAGATAAACTCCAAACTACATGTCCATCAATGTCAATATCAAAGACAACTAAAATCCGGAGACAATTCCGGCTCAAACTAAATCTAGATCTAACTAAACATAGGCAGCTGGTCAGGTGCTGCAAACTCCTCATGTGACGTCAAGTTAGGCTCAGCTATACTTCCCATACACGTGGACCATAATGCGTAGGGTATCCGTCCTCATCATTCGTACCTAAAATGTTTACTCAGTCAGGATGAAACGAGTACAATTCATTGAATGCAGTTCCAAATATATGTTAACAACTATAAGACAAAGTTAGTCATAAAATACATGATGAGAATATCAAAATAATGACATGTAAAGTAGTAGAACAGGAGAATATAAACTATCTATGTGATTTGAAGTACTCTTTCGATGTGTGATCGGTTTAGGGATAGTTACACCACGAGATCTAAGTTAATTATCAGGATCTACTGTGCAGAAAATAAAACGTGATCTAAGGTCTGGTCACACATCGATTAGTACTTCCCCATCCCGACACAATATACTAGAAGGAGGACATGACATGTAAGGAATAAGAAGTGACATCGTGTAACGATGTCAGGAATCAAGTATTATATAACTGAACAATGAAATGTAGGAATCAACAATATTGAAAACAAACAACAAATGTACTCGTCTGGATCCGGTGCTTCGTCTAAGTGCAAGTAACCTATTTTAGGAATTTACCATGTTAACAAGTGATTCAATAAAGAGTATCATATCTACTTGGTCTTTTAAGTCCTTGTGTCTCAACCAATTTGACTTCCTAATTAGAGATAGGTATCTAATCTAGTTATTTATGGTCTTTATCTAAAGTATACCCCTCTACCTCATCGATGCTTATTTATTTGTACATTCCTATAGTCATTTAGGTACCTAGAACTTACCTAGCCTAATTATTGGTATCATTTTCCTATAACTAGTATCTTGATAACAATATACTTGTTTATCCTAGTATTACCGGACCTTCCTCACATGTATAATCCTATAACCATAGGTAGGCATTATCCCTATCCTTATTTGTTGCCTCTATTGCCCATGTCCATGTACCTAGGATACATACTTATGCACTGTCTCCTGGATTGTGGCAAATCATAGGCACTCAATTGGTTATTTCAGATACTCTCTTTATACCCTTCCTGTTTGCTGTCCTTTGCTTGCAAATTGGTGCTATTGCTGCTATAGGCCATTTACTCACAGAGATTGCCTTTAGTTGATATCCTTACATTTCCCATACCCCCGATATTCATATAACTGTTAGTAACAAACCTTAGCACTAGCACCTCAACTCTAGTCCTACTTGCTCACATGGTATATATATATATATATAGAGGATGAGGGAGGTGAGGTGCCACCCTATGGAGGGTGTCTACTTGTCACCCCCCACATGCTATCATCATGCACCCATGTGCTTGATGATAGCATGGGGGGGTGACAAGTAGACACCCTCCCATGAGGTGCCACCCTACCTCCCTTATTCTCTCTCTCTCTCTCTCTCTCTATCTATATATATATATATATATATATATATATATATATATATATATATACTGCTGTTATGCATTCCTGTCCTCACTGTCCTACAACTGATATTGGTTTTACAGGGAACATCTATACTGGTCAGTATTGGTTACCCTGCTTGCATTTACCTGTGCGTTAATGGGACACTGATGATCATAGCAGGGTCTTCTTAACTGCTACCAAAGTCCTTTGAACCCAGTTTGTTCATTAAGGCAACTGCTATTAGCTATTTTACTGTTGTAGCACTACCAGTGCTTGTTAATGTTATGCCTCCTACTGCTGTGTAGTTGTATTAGTGAATACCCAATCCAGGCTTCCGACAGTAGTTGTACACCACTCATCCATCTATACCCAAATTTGGAAACTTTCTTTGATACATACATAGGCTGTTATACTCACACAGGTCCAAACTAACCCACATAGACATCCCTTGGCACTCCCAGGTCTGTAGGATACCCAAGTACTCCCGATACTTCCTGGGTACTCATCATAGTAGGCATCCTTGTGTATCTGTAGGCGCATGGGTCGCGCGCCCCAACATGATCAAAGTATGATGCCTAGCATCAAACCTGGCGAAGGGCTATGCACGCCTAAACTAGAGTAGCGTGACATCAGAAGGAGACTATCTCTACGCTTTGGGCCAATCGCGCCCTCTAGGGCACGCCCAAATCTTCTACTCGCGCCTAATAGACGCGCCTGATCGTCCACGTCAGTTCCTCCCATGCTGCATTAAATGAATCGAGATCTTTCTCGAGACGTCAAGTTAGATGCTTCGACTCTCGTGCTAGAAAGAGTAGAGTACATCCACCTTGGAAGCAGTGCAAAAACGAGCACACGTCCCAAGCGCATGTTATCTAGGCGTGTGACGATCTCCTCGCGCCTTATCACTTTAGGTGCGTCTGAGTCATCATGCCTCCGTCACCATCTTCGAGATAGCATTGAAAAAAGCTTAACACCTCTCGAAGACACCAAACTAGATGCTTCGATTCTCGTGCAAATGATGAATGCTGAAGTCAAAGTTCATCCCTTGGGAACAATGCAAGTAGGCGTATGTCACCATAAGCTTTCCTAGGCGCGTGTGCCTCTTCTACCCTCGCGCCTACATATCACGCGCTACCTAGGACAGTGATTCCTAGGCGCGTGTATGTCCTTGGCGTGGGCCACGTGTCAAGAGTCTAGTCACGCCGAAGAACGAGTTTGAAGTGCTTTCGAGATTCTCTCCAACAACATATCTACGTGGCAGTCAACCATGGTTTCCTCACCAGTGAAGTGTGCGCCTGGCTGTAACCAACCCCTATTTAGGGGCGCCATGTGGCAAGCTGAAGCTTGCGCCCATAATTTCTTAGGCGCATGCGCTATTCCCCCATCCACTATAAATAGGAGGAGCCCTCCTCCATTTAAAAAGGTCGATTCCCCCCAATTCCTGTGTACCTTAAGAAGTCCCGAGCATCCCAGAGATAGTCCTTGTTGTTCCCCTCAACCAGTGAAGTTGAGCCCGACAATTCTCTCTCTCAGTCAGATCGTCAACGGAGTAAAGGAACAACCCTCCACCTTCACAACCCAGATCAAAAACAAAGTGCGATCAAGGGATTCCCGTCCAGGAGTTCCTCTTCGCATTCTCGTTCGCAACCTTCACAGCAGCCTATTCTCAAGCTCGAAAGCGATGTCGAACAAGATGGCGACTCTGTTTGGGACGTCCTTCTCCTATAAAGAGAAGGCTGTGACGCAATCTGACACAGCCATCCTTGGAACCACTACTAAAATGCTGGTTGTCAAATTCGACCGGTAAGCATTTGAGGAAATGCTCTCGGAGGGTAGGACAAGCCTCTCTCCTAGGCCAGTGAAGCCCAGGAAGACGAGGAAGGTATGGGTGCCTAAGGCTCGTATAGCCTACCCACTACCTGTCGAGGAAGAGCAGCATTCGTTGGTACAAGAGCCGCTAGGCGTGCCAGCCCTTTGCTCTGACCTCGGTGTATGAGTCTGGTGAAGGCAGTGCTCCTTCCCAGAAGAAAATATAGGAACGAAATCGTAAAGCAGAATACTCTAGAGGGGGATGAATAGAGTAGGCAGCGGAATATTGCTAATTAAAAAACTTGTTAGCAGTTAGATCACAAATATAATAATAATCACACAATAAATGACAGTAATAAAAAGGTGATCAGAAGGCAAACGCAAACACCGAGATTTATACTGGTTTTCCTCTTGTGAGGACTAGTCCAGTCGGAAGAACTCTAGTTTCCAGTTGAATCCGCTATTGGAAAATCCTGCAAGTTTTCATACGAAGTCCTTGCAACTTCTACAGACGCGAGCTTTGATACGAAGAACTCGACCAACTTCAATTGTGAAGAGTTGTATCTTCAATCAAGCCTCTGATTACAATCGCTCTGAAACTTCTAGACCGTACCGTACTGGCAAATCGACTAGAGGATTGTAACTGGCTTGGGATTTGAAAATGGAAGCTTTTTAGAACTCTTTGGAAGAAATGTAAATTTTAGAAGAGAAGAGATTGAAAGTGAATTGGTGTTTTGAAATGATCGAAATCCTTCTCTATTTATAGTTTTTCCAAAGGCAGAACTCTGACAGAATTCGGACAGAACTCTTTGTAACAAACCGCAACTGAAGGGAGACCAAGTTCAAAATCAAACGTTCATATAACGTTCAACTTGGCCGAACTCTGGCCGAGTTCTGCTAGGGTTCTGCCAGTTGATTTTGAGAAAAATAATTTTGGCTTTTTGAAAAGTCCTTCAGAAGCTTTTTGTAAAAAGGATGTTTTTCAAAAACATAGGTCATTTTTAAAAGGATAAGGTGATTTTGAAAAACGATTCCGGACAGCCTATTTGCCAGTACGACTTGGTGTACAATGTATTCCTAGACTTAATAAAATGAAAAATTACATTGCTTTGAAGAAAATACATTCTGAATGGCAAACAGCTTCGGTCTTGAACATAGTAGATATCCATCGTTGAGCAGTGTCCAAAACGTCGTAGGTAAACATCTGAATTGACTTGCATTTATATCGAGACATAGTTTGATCAATTATTAAAATCAGGTTTGAACATGACCCGTGGGCCAACAATCTTTCCCATTTTGATAATTGACAAACCTTGCCGATATAACATCTTAGTTTGGATCAATTCAAAAATGTATACTAAAAATGTTCAAACGTTCATAACCTGTATTCAGAAAGATGTTAGATCTTATTTCTCTCCCGTTGTCACTTAGCAAAATAATTGCAAAAGAGAAAGCTCTCCCGCAATAAATGTATCAGTAACAATCAATGAAGAAACACAATTAAAAAAAAATATAAGAACATTCATCACAGACATGGTATAAACATTGACAGAAAAATAAGATAGACAGATAGTGTATAAAACAACACAGGCATGGTATTTGTCACAGGCAGTTAATATGAAGCATAAAGAAAGATAATGCTAGAATAAAGCTGAAACAAATAAAGTGTTGAATAATAAACTAATGTGAGTCAAATGCCAAACTGAGGCATAAAAATGTATGTCTATGGAAGTCACAAATCATAATTAAAATAAAGAGTACTGATAATTCTTGGAATGTCGGAGCATTTTCAAGTAAACATAAGACAAAATAGACAGTCTCAAACAGTAACATCTCAGAAATCATCATCCTCATCATCATCATCATCGGCTGCAGCGCCAGCATGTCCAGATGGACCAGCTCCAGAAGTGCCGGCTCCAGAAGTATGAGGAGGGGCACCAGAAGTACGATACAAATCGTAAGCGTTCCCTGGCTGGAACAGAGAGTGGACCGCCTCATCATCAATGCGGTAGCCAGAAACAGAAGGGTCTCGAGATAGAGAGCTAGCAGAGTGACCCGTCTGTGCAAATCTCAGATCGGCGAAGGAGTTGGCAATAGCCTGGAACCGAGTCACGTCACGGAACTCATGTTCCCTGGAAGTGTCAACATAGAATGACTGCAGATCTGATAGATGCTGATGAATACCCTCAAAGGACATAGGGTAAGACTGAGGAGGACCAGGTGCTGTGGGAGTAGGTGCAGGAGGAGCAGGTGCAGTAGGTGGAGGAACAGTGGCAATGCTACGACGAGAGAGTTTGAGGAACTTAGGCTCAGGGTCCAGAGCACAAGTGGATAAGTCAATATCGAATCTCTGAAAGATGCGTAGGATGATCATCTACCCATCATCTGAATGATAGTCTTAGGGGCAGAGAAAGTAATCCCTTAAGAATGTGATATAAAGCAGAAAGCTCAAGTGCAGTGACATCATCTTTTGAAGTGGATTTTGGAAGTAGAGTGGAATAGATGATGCGATGTAATTCGTAGTTAAACAAGTTCAAGTTATTGGCTTTGAACTTTCCAGGACGAGCACGTGCGGGTGCACAAAGCTTATTCTTGAAACTAACGAGAGTCGTACCATCGGAAAAATCGAAATCAGTGATGTCATCGAGCGGGGCACCTTCGTTTGGAATACCAAGGATTTTCGCTAACGTTTCATCAGTAAACTCGATATCTATCCCTCCGACACGTGTTCTCGCGGTAAAAGTGTCTAACACGAAATTACAATAAAATAGTCTAATGGCATTAGTAGCTATAGGGAATTGTAAAGTAGCAAAGTGCTGTAATCCTAATGCCTCAAAGTAAGGACGGTGGTCGGAAAAGACAGTCCATTTGATCGGAGATCCGGTACAAATAGTACGCATAATGAAATCGGCATACCAAAGTAGGGCTTGGTCGGGAGTTTTGAAATAAAACTCGTCCGATGCACCATCATCCGATTGGACCGGAGAAAAGAGAAAATCCGTATGCGGATCCGAAGACGATGCCTCTTCACTGACATGGGTCTTCTTCCTCTTGAAAGGATTGAATCCCTTAGGCATTCTATCCCAAAAACTAGAAACCCTAATAATTGGAAAGTGGAGAAGAGAAGGAATTATACCTTCCGAGAATTGGATATGCTGTAGAGGACGAAATTTTCCGCACGAATCCAAATTTTGGACGAAGATCTCCACGTGGATTGGAATAAGGAAGGTGGAGAAGAACTAGGATTTTAGGGGCACGGCTGCTGCTGTTTTGATGAAGTTTGGAAGAATGAAGAAGAGAGGGTCTCGGGTTCTGACTGGTACATATATATACCCAGCCGAACTCTGGCCGAATTCGGACCGAACTCGGGCCGAATTCGCCAAGGGTTGCCTGGCTATATATATATATATATATATATATATATATATATATATATATATATATATATATATAATTGTGGGGCCACATCTTTTTTATCAATTCGTTTCAAATGTTTAATTCAGAGTTTAGTAATTTTAGATTTCAAATAACATAATTAATATTATTTTATAAATTAATATTCTTTACTCAGCGTCTGTCTCAGATTAGCTGTAGGAGTACTGTCCTAGCTAACGGATGTTCACCGGGGAACTCTTAAATACCGCTTCGCTTCGACCGTAGTCGTGGTGACAGCAGACTCTTTTTAGGCTTGTCTCGAAAACAGTTATTGAGTATTGAATAAATAATTAATAAAACAAAATTAATTAATATTATTGACATCTAAAATTCCTAATTTTCGACGTAAATAATTGAAACGATCTTTCGCTAGAGGTTTTGTGAGTATGTCAGCTAATTGATTCTGTGTGTCTATGTATACAAGGTCTATATCTCCATTTTGTTAATGATATCTAAGAAAGTGATGTCTAATCTCGATATGTTTAGTATGAGAGTGACATACTGGATTCTTAGTCAAATTAATAGAACTAGTGTTGTCACAGAAAATGGGTATGTGTAAAATGCAATCCATAGTCTTCTAAAGTTTGCTTCATCCACAAAATTTGTGCACAACAAAGTCCTGCGGCGATATATTCAGCCTCGGTTGTTGATAATGCAACAGAATTTTGCTTCTTACTAAACTAAGAGACTAGAGCTTTTCCTAGGAAATGACATGTGCCGCTAGTGTTTTTTCTATCTACTTTGCATCCGGCAAAATCAGCATCAGAATAACCGGTTAGGTCAAATGACGTAATTTTGGGATACCATAAGCTGACAGAAGAAGTGCCTTTAAGGTATCGGAAGATACGCTTAACTGCGCACAGATGTGATTCCTTAGGATTAGCTTGAAAACGTGCACATAAGCAAACAACATAATGTCTGGTCGACTAGCAGTTAAATACAGTAAGCTACCGATCATACCTCGATACTTACGTATGTCGACATGTTTGCCTTGTTCATCAATATCAAGCTTGGTTGAAGTCGCCATTGGAGTTCTAAGTGGCTTGACTGCTTCCAGGTCAAACTTCTTTAATAGATCCTTTGTGTACTTTGCTTGATTTATGAACGTCCCATTGTTGGTTTGTTTGATTTGCAGTTCGGAAAAGAATTTCAGCTCTCCCATCATGCTCATCTCAAACTCATTCTGCATACACTTTGAAATTTTTGACAAAGAGATTCATCAGTAGATCCAAAAATAATATCATCTACATAGACTTGAATCAAAAGAATGTTGTTGTTCAAAGATTTTATAAACAATGTAGTGTCAACCTTTCCCTTTGAAAACTCGTTATCAAGTAGAAAAGAGCTTAGACGATCGTACCAAGCACGAGGGGTTTGTTTCAAACCGTATAAGGCTTTCTTCAACTTGAAAACATATTCAGGAAATTTGAAATCAGTAAAACCAGGAGGTTGAGCTACATAAACTTCTTCTTTTATAAAACCATTTAGAAATGCGCTTTTAACATCCATTTGAAATAACTTAAAATTATGAAAACATGCAAATGCACATAACATGCGAATGGATTCTAATCTCGCAACTGGGACATAAGTCTCATCGTAGTCGATACATTCTTCTTGATTGTATCCTTGAGCTACGAGTCGAGCCTTATTACGAGTCACTAAACCATTCTCGTTCAGTTTGTTTCGGAATACCCATCGGGTGCCAATGACCGGATGATCAATGGGCTTGGGAACAAGTTCCCAAACTTGATTCCGTTCGAATTGGTTTAATTCCTCTTGCATAGCATCTAACCAAAAATTATCACTACATGTTTTTCAATATTTTTGGGTTCAAACTGCGAAACAAAAGCAACACAAGAAGCTATATCTTTATTAGAGAAACGAGTACTTACACCCTTGCTAATCTTACCAATTACCAAGTCCTTTGGATGATCAGCCAAGAATCTTATCTCTTTTGGTGTAGTCTCAGGATTGCTAGTTCCAGCTTCTTTGCTTGAAGGTTCATCTAATGCTGGATGTGATGGTTCTGTATCTCTGTGTGAAAGTTTTGCAGTAGTTGTACTTGGTGTGATTATGTCTTCATTGTCATCATCGTCTGAGTGTTGATTTAGCTCATCAAACTTGACATTGATTGATTCTTCGATGATCATGGTTCTTTTGTTGAAGACTCTGCATCCTTTGCTCTTTGCTGCATAACCTAAAAATATACCTTCATCGGCCTTTTTATCAAATTTACTCAAATTGTCTTTAGTATTAAGAATAAAATATTTACAACCAAAAATCTTGAAAAATAAAACATTTGGTGTTCTATCAAACCATAGTTCATAGGGAGTCTTCTTCGATATAGGTCGAATCAGAACCCTATTGAGAATATAGCATGCTGTATTGACAGCTTCAGCCCAAAAGTATCTAGGTAGACTAAACTGGTTTAACATTACTCTAGCCATTTCAGATAGAGTTCTATTCTTACGTTCCACAACTCCATTTTGTTGCGGAGTCCTAGGGCAAGAGAATTAATGCAAATAACCGTGTGTCACAAAATTGCTTGAATTCTGCATTCTCAAATTCGTCGCCATGATCACTACAAATGCGAGTAATCATGAACCCTTTTTCATTCTGTACTTTCTTGCAAAAGGTGACGAATTCTGATAATGCATCGTTCTTGCGTACAAGAAAATAAATTCATGTATATCTAGAGAAATCATCTACAATTACACATGCATATAACTTACCACCTAGACTAGCTATTCTACTGGGTCCAAATAAGTCCATATGCAACAGTTGTAAAGGTCTAGTGGTACTTACAGCGTTCTTGGATTTAAAAGCGGATTTGGTAGCTTTGTTCTTTTCACATTCACTACATACGTATCCTTCTTGAAAGAAATGTCCGGTAAGCCGCGTACCGACTTCTTTGTAGATAGTCTTGAAATTGTATCCATGTTTGCATGGCCGAGTCTCATATGCCATAGTTGACTCTCGATGCTTTTAGCCATCAAACATCTACCTGCTTTGTTAGCATCTTCCAACAAATAGAAAACATATATGTTGTCTTCCTTAATACCTTCAAATATAGTACTACCAGTTGAACTATCAACTATAGTACATTTATCTTTGACGAAGTTAATACCATAACCGTGATCAGCTAAATGGCTTATGCTGAGCAGATTATGTTTTAACTCGGTAACTAGACATACATCTTTAACCACTGGATAGGGAGCCTTACCAATGTCACCGATACCGATTATGTACCCTCTTAAATTATTACCGAAGGAGACGTATCCTTCTTTATTCTTCTTCGACAGTGTTGCGAATAGTGAAGCGTCACCGGTCATGTGCCGTGAGCAACCGCTGTCGAGGATCCATTTGCTCCTAGCATGTGAAGGACGTCCCACCTACAAAACAATTTGCAGATGAAACTCTTGGTACCCGTTTCTTGTAGGGTCCTGAATGGTTAGTTTTTGTATCCATGCATAAACATTTAAATCTACTAACTTTCTGATTCTACATGCAGAAGATATATGACCAATGAGGCCACAATAATGACATTTAGCATGTTGAGTGTTGAAAGTAGTGTGAGGTGCATGATTGGTAGGTTTTGGTTTTCTAGTATAGAAGAATGCATGCCTATTAGTCTTCTTGGGCATAGTTTTGGTATGGTTTGGTCTGACAGTGTTGGGCGTGTTCCGATGATTCGGTAATTGACACGTGTTAGAATAGGAAGCAGCAACTTCAGGCCGTTTTTCTAAACTAATTTCTAAACTTTTTGGAAGTGTCACATAATCTAGTATAGTCAGATGTGAGTGATTCTAATCTGACCTGTGCACACTGGAGACTCTTTCTCTCCTTAGATAGGTCTTCTTTTAACTGGATGATAGTTTGGTCTTTTTCTTCGGATAGCTTAACAGTCTCGAGTAACAACAACTTAATAGAAGAAAGCTCACCAGACTCATTTGAAGAGTCATTATTTCTAACATGATCTAATTGGTCGGTAAGTCTTCCTAGTTCACCTTTGTACTCTTTGAGTACCTTCTTAGAGGTTTCATATTTACTACGCAGTTTCCTGTAATCATTTAGCAGGTCACTGAAAGCCTCTTCTAGTTGTTCAAAGGTGAAATCATCATAAGGATCAAATAGAGGATTAGTGATTACCTGATCGCAAGCCATCAAGCATACATTTGCAGCGTCATCTGATTGTTCGTCTTCTGAGTTGCTGGCCTCACTTTCATGCCATATGCTTGTGTTGGCGTACTTCCTTGATGTAGATTTCTTCAGGTAGCCTTTGTCATATTTGCTGCTTTTCTTTGATGATGATGTTGTTGGACAATCTTTCTTCATGTGTCCTTTCTTTTTGCATCCGTAGCAAATAGGATATTCCTCGTTGTTGTTGTCTTTTGTTCTCCTGTTAAATCTCATGAACTTCTTGAATTTTCTTACCAAAAGAGCTTGATCTTCAGAGTCGGAGTCGCTGTCATCGGAGTCGTCTTCGACAGTTCTTCTATGTTGAGCCTTGAGAGCGATCGACTTCTCTGACTTCTCCTTTGGCGTAGCATCTTCAAAGTCTTGAAGTTCTAACTCGTGAGTGAGTAGCTTACCCATGAGTGTTTCCAGAGACATTGTTGAGAGGTCGTTCCCTTCAATGATTGTTGTAGCCTTTGGAATCCAGTTCTTTGTAAGGGCTCGTAGAAGTTTGCGAATCTTCTCATGGTTACTGTAATCCTTGCCTAGTGAATACAGAGGATTTACAATATCCAAAAATCTTGTAAACATCTGAGTGACTGATTCACTTGGCTTTATTTTGAACGCCTCGTACTCATGAGTAAGTCTGCTGATCTTTGACTTCTTGACTTGTCTTGTTCCTTCGTGGGTTACTTCGAGAAGTTTTTACACTTTGTTTGATGTTGTGCAGGTAGACACCCTGTTGAATTCAGTTCTGTCTAAAGCACAAAATAGAGCGTTAATAGCATGTGCGTCAAGACTAGCCTTTTTCTTTTCATCCTCTGTATATTTGTCATGAGGTTTTTCAACTAAAACACCATCAACATTAATACGAGGGGGCTTTTTATAGCCATCAATAACTACATACCATAAGTCAAAATCAAGAGATTTCAGAAATAAACTCATACGTGTTTTCCAATAAGTGTAATTTGTGCCGTCAAACAGTGGAGGTCTGGTTGTGGCTTGGCCTTTACTTGTGAATTTCACAGTTGCCATGTGTAATGCTGTGATCTATATAACAATTGAATATAACTGCAATTTTGCCTTGCTTTACTTGTATAACCTGCTCTGATACCAATTGTAGGAACGAAATCATAAAGCAGAATACTCTAGAGGGGGGGGGGGGGTGAATAGAGTAGGCAGCGGAATATTGCTAATTAAAAAACTTGTTAGCAGTTAGATCACAGATATAATAATAATCACACAATAAATGACAGTAATAAAAAGGTGATCAGAAGGCAAACGCAAACACCGAGATTTATACTGGTTTCCCTCTTGTGAGGACTAGTCCAGTCGAAAGAACTCTAGCTTCCAGTTGAATCCACTATTGGAAAATCCCGCAAGTTTTCATACGAAGTCCTTGCAACTTCTACAGACGCGAGCTTTGATACGAAGAACTCGACCAACTTCAATTGTGAAGAGTTGTATCTTCAATCAAGCCTCTGATTACAATCGCTCTGAAACTTCTAGACCGCACCGTACTGGCAAATCGACTAGAGGATTGTAATTGGCTTGGGATTTGAAAATGGAAGCTTTTTAGAACTCTTTGGAAGGAATGTAAGTTTTAGAAGAGAAGAGATTGAAAGTGAATTGGTGTTTTGAAATGATCGAAATCCTTCTCTATTTATAGTTTTTCCAAAGGCAGAACTCTGACAGAATTCGGACAGAATTCGGACATAACTCTTTGTAACAAACCGCAACTGAAGGGAGACCAAGTTCAAAATTAAACGTTCACATAACGTTCAACTTGGCCGAACTCTGGCCGAACTCTGGTCGAGTTCTGCTAGAGTTCTGCCAGTTGATTTTGAGAAAAATAATTTTGGCTTCTTGAAAAGTCCTTCAGAAACTTTTTGTAAAAAGGATATTTTTCAAAAACATAGGTCATTTTTAAAAGGATAGGGTGATTTTGAAAAACGATTCCGGACAGCCTATTTGCCAGTACGACTTGGTGTACAATGTATTTCTAGACTCAATAAAATAAAAAATTACATTGCTTTGAAGGAAATACATTCTGAATGGCAAACAGATTCGGTCTTGAACATAGTAGATATCCATCGTTGAGCAATGTCCAAAACGTCGTAGGTAAACATCTGAATTGACTTGCATTTATATCGAGACAGAGTTTGATCAATTATTAAAATCAGGTTTGACCATGACCAATGGGCCAACAGAAAAGGTCACGAAGGAAGCGCGCGCATGTGCCAGCGCGACTGTCTTCCGAAGTACCACTCTCCACTTTGGCGTACCACTCGGGAAAGCACGCGTTGCGTGCCCAGAAGAAACAGTCAAACGGGACGGGCTCATCTGATAGCAAGTACTGTGCTCAGGACTTAAGTTCCACTTACTGTGGGCCTGAGTCGGCACGAGTTAGGCGCACCTCACGCGCCGCTATTGCCGCGCCATCTTCCAACCAAAGACTCTCGCCCTTGACCGTGTCGCGCGCGCCCGATGGGGAACTCTACAGATGCACTCCCACATCAAGGCTAGATCAGGCTCCAAAGTCTTTCAATAACCCAAACATTATGCTGACGCAGGAATCGGGTTTGGGGGTACATCAACTCACATGCCATAACGATCGGTCTACCCGAGGAGGCGTAAAAGTGAAGCTCCCTTCCCATGATCTATGTCATTGATCAATCACAAACGCAAAGTGGAGGGAGTCACGACAAACACTATACATGAGACCCCCTTGGGGACACATATATGCGCTAGTGTAGTCGTTAACTGCTGCTGTGCAAAACCCACAGCAATCCGCAAACTGGAGGGAGTCTCGACGTTGCCTCGCGAGCAATTGCCATCAGAGGACGAAGAGGAACCTCCATTTGCCTCATGCCATGCTGCAAGGGATTCTCCTCTGACTGAAAAGAACCTCAACTCTTCGGTCGGTACACCCAAAAATCGACCCATGCGCTAGTGTAGTCGTTAACTGCTGCTGTGCAAAACCCACAACAATCCGCAAACTGGAGGGAGTCTCGACGTTGCCTCACGAGCAATTGCCATCAGAGGACGAAGAGGAACCTCCATTTGCCTTATGCCATGCTGCAAGGGATTCTCCTCTGACTGAAATGAACCTCAGCTCTTCGGTCGGTACACCCAAAAATCGACCCAAGAGCAGCAAGTCGGTAGTGCCCACCACCGGGGTGTTCCAACACACCCGCTTCAAATCCAAAATCCTGAAGGCTGGGGGTAGCCATTGCTCAGCACCAAACACTGACCTGACTGGGGGTACCCGTTCTCCGCTCATCCAAGGATCTGGGGGTAGCCAACCCCCGATGCTGCACCACAATGCGATGTTTCAGAGGGACAGTGATTCCCATGAAATTGAAGAAAGAGAAGCCGAGGACATCCATTCTCAGCATGTTGCTGAAAACTCGGAGGTCGAGGATGCTCCGAGCCTCGACCTTGGTAACTTCTCCCAGATGATCGCCTATACTGCTGACAGCGAGGCATGGGAATCAGGAACGGAGAGCGAACAGTCAGTCCGCACTCGCGTCATGCCATCACACATGACGAATGATGAACAGAGGTCCCAGGACAGCCGGCGCTTCGAAATGATCGAAGAAATGATGCAAACCATGAACGCTAGTTTGGCACTGCTGACAAAGACTGTCGCGGAGCTGAAGGCGGCTCAAACATCATCCCAGCCACCAGTGCAGGCCCCAGATTCGGGGAATAATGGGGAGTCCAATGTCCCAAATCTTCCAACTACGAGTCATCACGTGGTGTTACCACCCGCGACCAGTGATTATACCCTACCACAAGCATCTGGGCCAGCAGTGTCGGAAGAGATCCTCGATGCCATCCGTGATCTCAGAGCCAGAGCGGACGCCAGAGATAGGCAGGAATCTCGGCGAAAGCTAGGACTTAACCAGCCCTTCCCGGTTGAATGGAACAGGGTAATCTACCCTCCCAAATTCAAGCCGGTGACTATCACTCCTTTCGACGGGAAGGATTCCCCCCGTCAGCACCTCAATCATTTCAATGCGATGACAGGTCATTTGCCGCAAGATGATGCCCTCCTTGCTAAACTGTTCGTCGATGCCTTGAGAGGAGTTTCCTACAAATGGTTTTGCAGTCTCCCGGACAACTCAGTGTCAACCTTCGACGACCTCCAGCATCTGTTCCTGTCTCGATTCTATGAGCCGGGGATGGATATGTCAATGTCCACGCTGATGGACACCACTCAGAAGGACAAGGAATCCGCTCGAGTTTATATAGAGCGGCTTCGGCAGGTCGCATTGAGACTACATCCGAGGGTTTCCGAAGCGATCTTGATAGATACTTGTCGGAAAGGTTTATCCCCTATGAAGAGATTGTGGACTGGCTCCTCCGGCCACGCAGATTGGGCAGCGTTTATTATCAAAGTCGAAGACGCCGAGAGGAAGGCCAAAGAAGCCCACTTACTAGGAATGGGCCTTCCAAACGAGAAAGGCAGGAGGCCTACCGCAGCACTTAACAGCAGTGAGCGGGAACCCAAAGCAAAACAATTGATGACCGCCAGTCTCAACTGGGGTGCAGCTCTCGTTCATAAACCCGAAAGACCTCCAATCCAAAGGGGGAATTATTCCTTCAAGGACGAGGATGCCCTGGAATTACTCAACGTTCTACTTGAGGGCGAAAAGCTCACGCTCCCGCCCCCCAGACGTCCCGAAGAAGTAGGCAGGGTAGACGATCCTAAATACTGCCATTACCACTGATACGTCCACCACTCGACTAAAGACTGCTACATCCTGAAAAACCACATACAGCGGCTAGTGGACGCCAACGTGCTATCGTTGGACTTTTGAGGAAAAAATGATCTCCGCCAACATGGTGACCCTCCATTTTGGTCAGTTTCCGCCTACGGAGACACAAGATGGTGTCGTCCCAACCCCCAAGACAACTATGGAGGTCGTTAACCTCCCGACAGCTCAAGTCACGGGATTAGTCCCCGTCAAAACACCTCGAGGGGAGGTCATGTGGGTGCATCCCGATCTCACCGACGATCTGATCAAACCTACCTCACGTCGTGCTGTCAAGACTAAAGGTAGGAAGGACAGATCTTGCAATGCTGTCTCAGCCTTATTTGATGAAGAAAGGGCCGAAGCAACCAGGACTGGTCTAGAATATTCATGTAACTATGACCAGGTCCCTGGCAAAGAGGTGACTCCGGTCACAGCACCGGCCGCTCCCGGTACTTCTGAGCCAGGCCCATCGCAACCGTAACAATAGACAAACAAAAGCAAAAGGAAGGGCGTTTTGACAAGCTCCTCCGAAAGGACACCGCTGCAGGGTTGGACCGACCCTACAATTTCGACATACTGGCTCAATTGGCCAATACCCTGGCCGGACTGTCGCTTTTCGAGCTCCTCCGTCTCTCCAAGAAGAACCGAGAAGCGCTCACCGGGGCATTACAGAATGCCGAAGTCTACTTAGGATAGATACAACAGCCGAACGAGGACCCTGCTGCATGTCCCACATGCCACAGTGTGATAGAGGCCATGCCTAATATTACGTTCCCGTAACAAGATATGCTGCTGAAGAATAATAGGCATATTCGATCCTTGTACTATATACGATACGTTGGCAATGTCAAGGTCGATCGTATGCACATCGACCCCGGTTCATCTATGAGCGTTATTCCCCACCGTCTACTGCATACATTGGGGATTCCTATGCACTGGCTGCCTGCAACTCAAACCATGATCAGTGGTTTCAATAACAGCAAAAGTTGTCCAGAAGAAAAAATCTGCTTGAAAATTCAGATTGGCGACCTGAAAACTGAAACGACTTGCTATGTCATTGACGCGGATGTCTGCTACAACATCCTGTTGGGACGACCATAGATCCACGAACACATGATTGTGCCATCTACCCTCCATCAATGCTTCAAGTATGTCAACGACGGCGGAGTCGTAAAAACTGAGTTCGCGGATATTGACCCCTTCAAGGGGGTCGAAGTTTACTACACCGGATCTCGGTTATTCCAAAAGAAACACCGGAAGGACACAGATGAAGGCGCCGATGACAAAGCCGAGGCTCAAACCGCCTCCGAGGAGCCAATAAAAGTGCGTCTGAAAGAACGCCCTAAGGCAACCACAGCTGAGACTACCACCCCTCTGGTAGTCTGTTTGAAAGGAGCACCACCTACCAAGGAACGTCCTACGACGTCGGCGGCTCAAGCTACAACTCCTTTGGGGGTGAGATTGAAAGAGAAACATCCGAAGAGGAGTAACCCTTCTGTCGAGCCGATAGTGGTGAGGCTGCGCGGCCCGTCCCATTCTATTCCGTCCTTGCCCATCTCAGGGGCCGGGGGTAGAGATCCTAATGATGCAGTTGTTTCCAACTTTCCCGCTTGTGACGATGTAATCCCTGAGGGCGATTTGGCCTACTTTATCAATAAAGGAATGCCCTTGAACTACTCTCCTGATTTTCCTGCTTATGCTCTAGAACAAAACATGGGTTTGTCACTACAGACAGAACGCGTCTAGTTATTCCGTGGAACAAGTGCTCCCTATAGGTGACGCTGTTTCATAGTACCGACACGAAAAAAGGGTGAAGAACCCATCATTTTTGGCCGAGTAGACGGCTCCCGAACTCATACTCTTTATGAGCCAGAACCCGAAGTCGGTATAGTTCAGGTTCACCACTATACTCCGCAAGCCATGCACATCATCCAGAAGATGGATTATGACTTGAACAGCAATATAGGTCTTAATTATGGGAAGGGTCGGCATTTAACGATCAAGATCAATGCTCATGAAGGCAAATCCGAGCAATATTACCAAAAAACTTGCAGTGGTCTCGGATATATCTCACTTAAAGCACCCGAAGTTCCGCAACGCAAGGTCGTGGCACACTCGTATTCTTCAGACTCCTCCTGCGACTCCGACACCAGTATCGGGGAAGTGTTTCGTAGAACGTTGTTAGTGAATATGACGTCAACGGATCAAGTCGATGAAGACGACGAGCTATTCTTCGAACCCCTCGAAGTCGAACCCTGGGCTCAGCAACTTGATGCCCAATGGGAGAAGCGTTTCGAGTTACACGAACCGCCTACTGAAGATGAGGTCGTGCAAATCGACTTAGGAGACGACTCTTCTCCTAAACCGATCTTCGTCAGCAAAAGTTTGAAAGGAGAAGATCGCGAGTCTCTTATTGAACTTATAAGAGAATACATAGACGTCTTTGCCTGGAGCTATGAAGACATGTCAGACTTAGACCCGAATGTCGTCATACAAAAACTGAATGTTCTGTCTAAAGCTAAGCCAGTGAAGCAACAACAACGACGTTTTCGTCCCGATACCATGAATGCTATCGAGAAGGAAGTCAAGAACCTAATAAAGAGCGGCTTAATCCGTGAGGAATAACACCCAAATTGGGTGGCCAATATCGTCCCAGTAACCAAGAAGAACGGAAAGATATGAATCTGTATAGATTTTCCCGATCTGAACGCCGCTTGCCCAAAGGACGAGTTCCCGTTACCCATCACCGATGTGATGGTCAACAATACCTGTGGATTCGAGCGCATGTCTTTCATGGACGGATACTCCGGTTATAACCAGATCAAGATGTTTCCAAGCAGCGAGAAGCATACGTCCTTTCGGACTCCGATGGGGGTGTTCTTTTACACAGTGATGCCTTTCAGCTTGAAGAATGCGGGCGCTACGTACCAGCGTGCCATGAGTATCATATTCCGCAAACATCTGCACAAGACAGTCAAATGTTACGTTGATGACATCGATGTCAAAAGCCGCTTTCGAGGTGATCATCTCCATGATCTAAGAACCGTCTTCGACTTAATGAGGACGCACTAGCTAAAGATGAACAGGCCAAATCCTTCCGGGGGGTATCCAGTGGCAAGTTCTTAGGCTTCATTGTAACTTCCAAGGGGATCCATGCCGACCCTGAGAAGATAAAAGCCATCATTGAAATGCCACCGCCAAAGGATCTGCGCGAACTCCACGGTCTTCAAGGGCGCTTGGCCTACATCCGGATGTTTATTTCCAACCTATCAGGACGCTGTAAGCCCTTCACCGAGCTAATGAAGAAAGGGGTATCCTTTGTGTGGAACGAGGAATGCCAACAAGCCTTCGAAGACATTAAAAATATCTTACAAACCCTCCGGTCCTAGTAGCTCCGGTCATGGGAAGACCTTTTCTGTTGTACGTCCGATCCTTGGATAATTCTCTTGGAGCCCTGTTTGCCCAGAATAGCGACGCGGGTTACGAACAAGCCATCTATTACCTTAGCCGACAACTGATCGGAGCCGAGCACAGGTATACCCCGGTAGAGAAAGAGTGCCTCGCCCTTGTTTTCGCTATTCAGAAAATCCGACATTATATAGTTGGACATACGATTCACGTCATCTCGAGGGTCAATCCTCTCAAGATCCTCATGACCAAGCCAGGGGCATTAAACTTACGCCTAGCCATATGGGCGATACTTCTGTCCCCCTATGACATGGTATTTGTCCCACAGAAAACAGTCAAGGGCCAAGCATTGGCTGATTTTCTAGCAGCCCATCCCGTAGCCGAGACGTCAAAGCTCTACGAAGATATCCCAGATGAGGTAATGGATGCCCGCATCACCACCGAAGAGTCGGTTTGGCGACTGTTCTTTGACGGTGCTTCAAGGACCGGTCCTAAAGACGATATTGTGGTTGGAGTGGGAGTAGTGTTAATCTCTCCCGAGGATTTGGTCATCCAACGGACATATTCACTCTCAGAACCATGCTCTAATAACGTTGCTGAGTACAACGCTCTCATTATCGGACTTCGGCTAGCCAAGGAGCTGGGGGTCGACTTTCTGGAAGCTTATGACGATTCCCAGTTGATTATCAAACAAATTCAGGGACAATACGAGGTCCGACATGAGAACCTGATCCCATACCATCAAACAGTGATTTCTATAATCTTTACTTTCACGGGATTCTTTATAGAACATGTTCCCCATTTATGGAACCTGGAAGCTGATGCTCTAGCAGGATTGGCAGCATCATTGTCAACACCTGTTGGGATTCAGCACACTATCACGATGATAGGGCAAGAGTTGGTATCCCCTAAGAACAACCTATACATACAAGCCTACCAGTCCACAGAGGCCGAAGAAGGCGTTCGAGACTGGCGATCCCCTTTTATAGATTTCGCAACATACGGAATCTTACCTGATAATGCAAAAGAAGCAGCTTCCGTCAGGAGACGCTCTCATCAATTTTACTGCGACACTCAAACTAAAACATTATACCGTCGCTCCTTCGACGGACTCTTACTCTGATGCCTATCAGGCCAGGAGGCTAAAGACGTACTACGCGAGGCTCATGACGACACTTGCGGAGCTCATCAGCCGGGGCCTAAACTTTAGGACCGACTCAGACGCATGGGCTACTATTGGCCTACAATGATAGCCGACGCCCTGGCATATGCTAAGAAATGTCGGATGTGTCAGATGTAGTGCCCCGTCCTGCTTAGTCAATCGGAGGAATCGAAATGCCAACGGCGTTGGACATAGCCATGCAACGGCTTGCTCGAAGACCCGTACGGTCGAGGCGACTCCTCGCTCAGGTGGGTGGCTTCGGTGAACTTGCTTCAGCTTGGCCTTCACACTAATAAAACGAATGTTTTCAAATGCACAAGTAAGCCTGATAATAAAATAGACGAATCCACATAGCTAAGGGAATAATCCTAAGTCGGGTCGATTGAGTTAAGAATATGGAAAGGTCCCACGGTCGGCTTAGAAGTGTTGCACGTTGGCTTTCAAAAATGGCACTCGGTCCTTCATCACGTGGCTTGGGAGAAGGAAGTTGGTTTAAGTTGCCACAAAGCTGTGAACTTAGCCTAAGTCATAGGCGTCGCACGTATAAATGCTTGATAAAGCATGCACGGTCCCATCGTCCAAGGCTTGGTATAGCCTTTGGCCGTCCTATGGATTAAGTTGTTGTACGATTGAGTTAGGCAAAAGTTATATTGGACTGTTGAAGTCTTTTTAAGCACTGTCCCGCTCTTTCTGCGGTTGTTAAGTCACATAGTCCCACGATCTCAAGGCTCATTATATAAAGTATGACTTGGATGATAGCGTCGCGTAGAACACAAGTCGGTTTAAGGCACAACCCACGGTCGGCACTATAAAAAGTTAGCCACGGTCTATGGTACTTAAGGAACACGTTTTGTTCAAGTTAAGTAGGAAGGCTACGCATTAGTCGTTCCCTAAGTTATAAATAAAGGAAAGTTCATGCGACCGTTTGTCGCCGAGGCGGTCCCGCGTTTTGGGAGTCTCCAAGGATGCACGTTTTGCATCGTATGGTTCTGATGCACGTTTTGCATTGTATGGTTCCAATGCACGTTTTGCATGATATGGTTCCGAGCATGTTTTGCTAAGTATGGTTCTAGTCGTACCTCAAAGTAGGCCATGCATTTACGTGAGTCTAGGTGTTCTCGTAGGTGCGTAGTCATGGACAACTTGTCGACAAAGATTTTTTTCCTCGACTGGTATTACGTCGGGGCGCCAGGGCCAGTCGACCTAGGGGGAAGACGTTATAGCAGCGCAGGATTGTACTGCGTGGGTAGTGGGGGGCTTTCCATGGGGCTAGCTACCTTGCATTGAAAGACCCGCCGCCTACCCGAGCTATGTCCACGATGGCTTGGATTGCCTGTGACTTTCATATAGATAAGTTGGTGTGCTGAGCGGTAATTCGCATGCACGTTGTCGGTCGATTCAAAGAAAGTATAAGCACGACACGTTTGAGTTAAGAAGGTATGCACGGTTGCAACCAAATATGGAGCCTAAGATTTGGCTAAGCAAATGCTCGTGCTTCGGCACGAGATGTGGCGTCGAGTAATAAGTCGTCGGCATAGAGTTGCATAAGTTGGAATTGAGTACTTTCGAGTTAAGTCAAGAAGGGCCATAGGGCAAGTTTGGTTAAATCATGTTGAATTGTGAGGCACAAGATCGGTATGTTATGGCACAACCACGTTTTACGATACAAGTATAGGCAAGTTGCTAAGTGGCGAGGCGCTGCCTCGATTATGTTATAAGAAGGGATTTATGACACGACCAAGTTGTTACGTACCAAATATGGGCCGAAAGACAAGCACGAGTCGATAAGATGACGTTGTCGGCACGAGAAGGTCTAGAGCAAAGTATGAGTAAGTTGTTGGTGCTAGGGGTGAGTATATAACGGTTGAAAACCGAAAACCGAACTGAACCGAAATATCACAAACGGTTCGGTTTTTTCGGTTTTCGGTTCGGTTTTCGGTTTAAAAATTTGAAAATTTAAAATAACGGTTCGGTTTTCGGTTCTTGGTCCGGATCACCGAACCGAACCGAAAACCGATTTAGATATAATAATTTATCAAATTATCCTCAATCTACATATACTAATGTTTCGTAACCCCTAACTAAGCGTACTCTCCTCTCCTATTCTCTATCGGTATTTCTTTGAGCACACACTCTCTCTCTCTACCTTCAATCTATATATACTAATATTTTTCACACTATGTAATATAATAATTCAAAAATACAATAAAGCCATATTTTTAAAAATTATTATTTAAATATGCTTATTTTGTTAAAAGTTTTGAAGATCCGACACATTGGTCCATGAAAATCGAACCGACCGAAATCCGAACCGAATTAATTCGGTTCGGTTTTGTTCGGTTTTCATAAAAACGGTTCGGTTTTCGGTTTTGAGAAATACGGTTTACGGTTATTTCGGTTTTCATATATACGGTTGAACCGAACCGAACCGTTGCTCACCCCTAGTTGGTGCAAGGCACGGTATGGTCTGAGACACAAAATAGGCCAGAGTTTATGTTCTAAAATTGATCCTAAGGCAAGAATCATAAAAGGATATGTTGCACAAAGTAAATGAACGTGTTGGTTTTGTATCGGTGGGCAAGGAGCTCACTCTACCAGTACAGTTGAGTACTGACACCCACACAGTGTTTATGTGCAAGCACAGGTAGAAGCTCGTTAGCGTGGAGCTCGCTTGGATGCGTCGAGGCACGGAGTTCCTTGGCGTTTCGAGACGTGCGACCGCATGGAGTTTGGACTTATACGGGACATAATGTATGGACATCGCCTATCTGAAGCATCTGCTGGCTCGTCAATTTTATTGAGAGATGAGAGAGAGCAGAGTGACTTGTATTATGAGAAGAGTGAGCTTGAGTGATTGTAATCTTGGCCTCATGCCCACCTATGTAATCTCCGTTTCAATATCGATAAAGAGCATATTTGAATGACTTGTGTTTAGTTCAACTTTCCGCTTGTGTTACTCAATGTTACCGCTTGGGACTTCTGTGCGACAACCCCGTCGCTTAGCCTGTCATCGGCCGTTATGGAACCCGCCTTGCGTGAGCGCAATCTAGGCTCACACGACATCACGCCTTAGCGAGGACGATCGGTCCTACGGGACCGGGACATGACATCAGATCCACGCTGACTTCATTCACCAGTCGTCGGAGTACTTGCAACTCACGGTGGCATCTTGGCCATTTGAAGCATGGGGAATGGACATTATCGGCACGATTGCCCCTCCGTCATCAAAAGGTCATCGCTTCATCCTGGCCATAACCGATTATTTCTTCAAGTGGTCAGAAGCTATACCACTTGTAGAAGTGAAAATTTCTGACGTAATTAAATTTCTCAAGCATCATGTCATCTACCGGTTTGGGTTACCCAGGAGGATCATCCACGACAATGGCCCGCAATTTGTTAGCGGCTCCTTCTCGATTCTGCGACCAGAACTGAATCCAGAGCATAGCCTCGACGACCAATAACCCAGCAGCTAACGGGTTAGCTGAAGCTTTCAACAAAACTATTATCAAACTCCTCAAAAAGGTCGTGTCTTCCAATAAGCGCGACTGGGACGAGAAACTCGGTGAATGCCTCTGGGCTTACCGAACTACAGTCTGTACACCTTCCTGTAGCACGCCGTTCTCGCTGGTATATGGAAGTGAAGCCGTACTCCCCTTGGAACTCCAAAGTCCCTCTCTACAGGTGGCTCCTAACAGTCATATGACTACAGTAGATAATCATCGCTTGCGACTACAAAAGTTGGAAGCACTCGACGAAAAATGCCTTCAAGCCCAACAGTGCATTGAGCTATACCAGGCACGAATCTCAGGGGCCTTCAATAAAAAGGTCAAGGAAAGGTCGTTTCGGGTCGGCGATCTGGTCCTATCAGTAAGAAGGCCGATTATCATGACTCACAAGACTGCTGAAAAGTTCCAACCAAAATGGGAAGGGCCGTTCGTCGTAGAAACAGCCTATTCCAATGGCGCGTACCGGCTAGCAAAACCTAATGGAGATTTGCTCATGGTGCCCATCAACGGCAAGTTTCTTAAGAAATATTATGTATGAATTTCCCATTCATCTCCTATTTTTCGAATGTCTGCCATGTCCTTATTCATCTATGAGCATACATTCTTAACTATCAATCTTAGTTCAACACGTCCATATTACCTCTGTTGACAAAAACCATCGTTTATTTTCTGCACCTAGTTCTAGGTGTATTCGAGATAAACCTATCGAATGTCTACCATGTCCTCATTTACCTCTGAGTATACATTCTTACCTATCGGTTTTGTTTCAACACGTCCTCTGTTGACAAGGACCGTCGCTTATCATCTGCACCTAGTTTTAGGTGTATTCATGATAAACCCACCGAACAAACATGTCCATAATGCCTCTGAGTTGTTCTCGTATTCCTTACCATGTTCTCTGAACCTCTGAGTAAATTACCTGTTTGGAAATCCCACGTTTGCCATGTTCATATCTCCTCTGAACAAACGTTCCTTTCTACCCTTCCAAGAAAATGCATCGAAGAAGACGAAGTCTACAAAAAGTTCGCAGATCACAAGAAGTTCACATAAAAGCCAACAAAAAGAGATAGATTTTTCATTAATATTCATGATTACATATTATGGAAATCTACTACATGACTAGATTTTCATTGATATTCATGATTACATATGATGGAAATCTACTACTGACTCACGGCTCCCTCATTATAGAGGGTAGTGATGTGACAAATGCCCCCCCACTGTAGAGGGCAGTGATGTGACAAATGCCCCATGGCAGAGGGCAGTTATGTCACAAGACGTTCAGCACTGGGCCTGCATTAATTTTTCAAGACAAGCAGGAAGGCCGTCTCGAGTGCACAGAGTGGTCGCCATGCCCAGATGGGAAGCCGTCGGAAGACAGGGTGCCAACCTGGACAATCAGTCCTAACCCTGTAGATCCGGCGTTATGTCGGCGGACAATACG
Source organism: Iris pallida (assembly GCA_029216955.1). Classification (NCBI taxonomy): domain Eukaryota; kingdom Viridiplantae; phylum Streptophyta; class Magnoliopsida; order Asparagales; family Iridaceae; genus Iris; species Iris pallida. Next base: position 11,655,389 of record JANAVB010042420.1, read on the forward strand.
TCTCGTCTCGGAAGTAAAGACAGCTAGCATGTTGTATGAATGGGGATCACTTTGCTTGATCTCTTGACAAGATCCCTCATCAGAACGGTTGACTTTTTGAATCAACTGGCTTATGATGTCCTTCCATGCTCCATTTAAGTGGGCGCGAGTCAAGATACAATCTGGACAAAAGACAAAAGACTCAGTTTTTCTTCAAAAGACTTAGAAGAGGAAAAAGTTACACACTGGCGCGCTCAAAACAAGAAGTTGACAGAGCCAGGGTGCGCTCTTTTGAGGGGCGCACGCATGCACATGACGTGTGGCGCACTCGGGCGCGTCCATTGTAGCGCCCGCTGTGGGGGATCAGAGTCAAAGGCGCGAACTATGACACACGTCAGACACCCGCGTGTTGGCGTACACAAACGTGTCTTGAAAGTATGGCGTGCGATAGGCGCGTATCACAGTAACGAACGCCTCGACAAACTAAGTTGTACTTCTACGAATCGGGGCCTCTGAGAAAGTAAGTTTGCTTACCATCCATTGCGAAGGGCATCACGTCGACATCGAGTGGCGTCTCGGCAAGAGCATTGGTCAGCGTCCCAACAAAGGCTTGGAGCAGCACGTCGGCAAAAAACTTCGGGCGGCCTTGTCTTAAGTTCACTCCCCCCTCCGATGAAGAGAGGAGTCGGAGAAGCCGCAACGTCGGCCATGGAACGAGAGGAGAAGAGAAACAAAACGTAAAACTCTCTTCAAAAGCCCCTATTTATAGGCTCAAACTCATATTTAATGCAACGAACCTTACATTAATGGCAATGAACTTGACGCTTCAACTTCCGTGTCGATCGGTTTTCCAACACCTATTTATAGGCCTCAAAGAACGTGTACTTTGATAAGAAGAGAAAACGAACAGTTATCTGCTCAAGATAGGGCAGAATCAACCATTTTTATCCAGAAGGTGATCGTGCTAAATCTTATGCTAGCGCGCGCTCCACTGTTGTTCAAAGTATTTCTAACTATACAAAGAAAGTTAGAAAACATTGAAGGGGATCTTGTAGGCGCATGGGTCGCGCGCCCCAACATGATCAAAGTATGATGCCTGGCATCAGACCTGGCGAAGGGCTATGCACGCCTAAGCTAGAGTAGCGTGACATCAGAAGGAGACTATCTCTACGCTCTGGGCCAATCGCGCCCCTCCAGGGCACGTCCAAATCTTCTACTCGCGCCTCATAGACGCGCCTGATCCTCCACGTCAGTTCCTCCCATGCTGCATTAAATGAATCGAGATCTTTCTCGAGACGTCAAGTCAGATGCTTCGACTCTTGTATTAGAAAGAGTAGAGTACATCCACCTTGGAAGCAGTGCACAAACGAGCACGCGTCCCAGGCGCGTGTTATCTAGGCGTGTGACGATCTCCTGGCGCCTTATCACTTTAGGCGCGCCTGAGTCATCATGCCTCCGTCACCATCTTCGAGATAGCATTGAAAAAAGCTTTAACACCTCTCGAAGACAACAAACGAGACGCTTCGATTCTCGTGCAAATGATGAATGCTGAAGTCAAAGTTCATCCCTTGGGAACAATGCAAGTAGGCGTATGTCGCCATAAGCTTTCCTATGCGTGGGTGCCTCTTCTACCCTCGCGCCTATATATCACTCGCCACCTAGGACAGTGATTCCTAGGCGCGTGTATGTCCTTGGCATGGGCCACGTGTCAAGAGCCTAGTCACTCCGAAGAACGAGTTTGAAGTGCTTTCGAGATTCTCTCCAACAACATATCTACTACGTGGCGGTCAACCATGGTTTCCTCACCAGTGAAGTGTGCGTCTGGCTGTAACCAACCCCTGTTCAGGGGCGCCACGTGGCAAGCTGAAACTTGCGCCTACAATTTCCTAGGCGCATGAGCTATTCCCTCATCCACTATAAATAGGAGGAGCCTTCCTCCATTTAAAAAGGTGGATTGCCCCCGATTCCTGAGTACCTCAAGAAGTCCCTAGCATCCCAGAGAGAGTCCTTGTTGTTCCCCTCAGCCAGTGAAGTTGAGTCCGGCAATTCCCTCTCGCAGTAAGATCGTCAACGGAGTAAAGAAACAACCCTTCACCGTCACAACCCAGATCAAAAACAAAGTGGGATCAAGGGATTTCCGTCCAGGAGTTCCTCTTCGTATTCTCGTTCGCAACCTTCACAGCAGCCTATTCTCAAGCTCGGAAGCGATGTCAAACATTATCCAAGTTACACATCCTCTGATACTCCATCCTACCTCCTATACATACCCTTACGCATAACTAATTATACTCACCCCTCTGTTGGATCCTACCCGATGACCTCTCTCTTCTCGAAGCCCATTGACACTAAGAGGACTATTAGGCATCTACTTGATATAGCTACTGTTTTAACTATGGTAGTCCACCAGATTGCCCCTCCCCTATCTAGGTTACCTGTACCCTGTACTAAGCATGGTGCATTTGTTTGCACTGCTTGTTGTTTCCAAAGTGCCCACACACTTCCTCTCTGTTATTGACTCTTACCTACAAGCCACATAGGCATCTGTATACCCTGTTGCATCTATTCCTAGGATTTAGCTTAGGTGCACAGGCATACAAAACCTCTTCTCTTCCCTTGCTACCCATTGTGCTGCCATTTCCTAACCCATATGTTGCATATAAACACTCTCTAAAACATTCACTATAAAAGACAACTGCTGTTGTCTCACACTGGTACACAACTGAACTCTCTTGTGGTTTCTTCGTAAACTAACTGATGGTAATCCCAGTTGGGAATACCAATATACCCCGCCTATACACAGCCTCTGATCTCTGAAATTGCCGCCCATTTATGGACACCTAACACGAAATGGTATCACATTGACACTTTGTAATGTGTTTTGACATATCCTTACATGTAAATGGACTTTACAAACCAATCGCCCCAACATACACCACCCACAAGAATTTGCCTACTAATCTACTCCCAACTCCCTACTTAGACCCCCGTACTAGTAACACAAGTATTTCCAGGTTTGTGCACACTATGGATGTGCAATGATGCCTCTCTAACCCTCTGTGATACTCAACGATTTTTTGCTACCTAACACATGGGTATCCCGATCCTAAGTACCCCTATCTTGTTTCCTGGAACCCCAGTGTTCCTAGGTATCTGCTAGCGACACACCTGAATCCCCTGTTCGACCCAATTACTTGCACTCTAACAGAATACTCTTGCTAGCACCACACACACATGGACTCAGAACTACCATTACTTCCTACACGAGTTCCTATTACCAAAACTCTTTTCCCGATACTCATATGGGTTCCTTGATACACGGATACCAAGCAACTTCTAGTATTATATTTCTGTGCTCAAAATCTAAATTAGCAACACCTACCCGCTTCCTGCTATTAGTTAAATACCACGAACGGCGGTCCTCTATCTTAATGTTTCAAAAATTAAAGAAATCAAAGGTTTAGTCAATTACCTGTCGGAGAAGGATTTCGAAGAAAGATGACAAGAGGAGGAGATGGTTGCTTGATTGTAGGGGCAGAAAACTGGCAATGGATGACAATAGGGGAAATCAGGTTTTGTAGATGGAAGGGATCGTTTGCTTCCCCTCTCTCTATATATATATGTGTGTGGCCTGCTTATATGAGAGGGGATAAGATGAGTTCTATTTGAATTCAATCTTAAGGGATTTGAATTTAAGAGATATTAGTATTCGAGGAAGGGTGGTGGTTCGACAGAATTTGAATAAGTTTAAATATAGAGAAAGTGTGCGGGGTCATAAGAACAAGATTTGAGTTAAAAAATAATACCAAAAACCCCTCTTTGACAAAATTAGCTTTACAAAACCCTCCTTTTCTCATGGCAACTAATACGATGCTTGCATATTTAATCTATATAAAGAAACGAAATTTAACTTAAAGGGATATAATTTGGTTAAGGGTTTACAAGTTGGAAACATTTTTTAGCACACTAAGCAACAATATTGTTTCTGTATAGTAGATGCCATTGTCTTCTAGAGTCTGCTTTACATTTTTTAGCATCCAAGACTCCAAGTAGATGCCATCTTGGACAAAGCAATTCATTTAAGTTTTAGAAAACATATTATTGTGAATCATGTGACATCTACTGCTAATTTGCTTACATTTTTTTTAAGTTTAAGTTTTAGAAAGCATATATGCTGCTAATGCATCTAATTTGCTTACATCTTTGGTTTTACAAAGGTTTGCATTTAAGTTTTAAAGTTTAGAAAGCATATATGCAGCTCATTTGCTTACGTCTTTTTCTTCTTCTTTTTTTTCTTTCTTTTTTGCAGAATTTAAGTATCAGAAAGAAAGAAATCAACAATGGCGGGGACAAGTCGCAAACGTCCGGCGACACCAAAGCCGCAGCAGTGCCGTCCGAGGAGCAGATCAGAAGTGGCCGAGGCGACAGCCGCTGCTGACATTCAGGTGTCCTACAGATTTTTCCCCTACTACCTATGCGAGCTCATGAAACACGAGCTTTGCCTGTCTGCGTACGTTCACCTCATCTACAAGAAAAAGTTTCCAACGGACAAGGTCTCCTCTCTAAGCCAGTTTTTACTCTTCCATGGTCGACCGGGGTCCGAAGTTTATCAGGAGACTGTAGCAAAGGCTCTAGCAAAGGAATTTGATGCCTGTTTCATAAAATACGATCCTCTTCTAAATTTGGTTGCTTCAGTTGCTTCAGTCTCTTAGATATAAAGAAATGCATAGCAACAAAGGAGCTGAAGAGTCAATTTAATTTAATTCCGGAAGGAGTTCTCGTCATCGGCTCTTATCTCGATGACAAAGAAGAGGTGGAGTCGCCTCTTACTGGATATTTCCCAACTATTGTTACCATTACGTTGCCGGAAGCTCAAGCCTCAGGCTGGAAACACGGATCGGACCTCGATGGCGAAACTTCCAATGCCGGAGTAAACATCAGGAGGATTCGGTCTACTCTTGACAGTGTTGGTTGGAAGTGCAGCGATCTTGAGACGCTCTGCATAAAAGATGAAGTACTTACAGACAAATCGGTTGATTGAATAGTTGGTTTCGCTATAAGCCATCACCTCATGAAGAGCAAGGGGCTTTCTTAGGAGGATACTGAGGCTTCTCTTTCCAGTGTGGTTACTGATAACGTGTACGAGCAGAGGCTACTGGTTGATGTCATCCCCCCTCACGAACTCGGAGTTACTTTCGATGATGTGGGAGCTCTAGACAACATGAAGGATGTGCTGAGGGAATCGGTGATGCTTCCGTTGCAGAGGCCAGAACTGTTTTCTAGAGGACAGCTGAAGAAGCCCTGCAAGGGGATACTTCTCTTCGGTCCTCCTGGCACGGGCAAAACGATGCTTGCGAAAGCGGTCGCAACAGAAGCAGGCGCAAACTTCATCAGCATGTCTATGTCGAGCATCGCTTCAATGTTGTACGGAGACACGGACAAGTATGCGAAAGCAGTATTCACATTTGCAAGGGAGATTGCGCCTAGTATAGTCTTCATTGACGAGGTGGACAGCATGTTGAGACGGAGGGGGGAATACGGAGAGGACGAAGTCTCGCGCAGGTTGAAGAACGAGATTATGATGAACTGGGACGGGCTCCGCACGAAGGACACAAAGCGCGTCTTGGTCCTTGTCGCGACAAATAGGTCTTTCGACCTCGATGAGGCGGTGGTGAGAAGGTTTTCTCGGAGACTGATGGTTGGCTTGCCTGATTCTTCCAACCGGGAGAAGATACTCAAGAGTAATACTGTCCAAGGAAGCGTTGGCACCTGATGTAGATCTGCTAGCTGTTGCAAACATGGCTGATGGATACTCAGGAAGTGACTTGAAGGACCTGTGTGTTTTAGCTGCACACCGACCGGTTAGGGAATTCTTGGAGAAGGAGAGAAGCTCAGCATCAGCTAACGTATCGTCGTCGCTGACTGCGTTGCATCTTGGCGATGACATTCGCCCTCTGATAATGGATGACTTCAGGTATGCTACAGAATCAAAATTGTCTACTGACTCTTCGAAAATTCTCCTGCCCTACAGGAAATAGGTAAGCACTTCCTCCTTCTCCCTCGACCCGATTTCTCCGTAGCTATTGTTCCATTCAACAAGCTTGCTCGTAGTGTGGGATGCAGATGTACCGACCCCAACATGTTTAATAGCATACCTGAAGTCATCCATTATCAGAGGGCGAATGTCATCGCCAAGATGCAACGCAGTTAGCGACGACGATACGTTAGCTGATGCTGAGCTTCTCTCCTTCTTTTCCTTCTCCAATAATTCCCTAACCGGTCGATGTGCAGCTAAAACACACAGGTCCTTCAAGTCACTTCCTGAGTATCCATCAGCCATGTTTGCAACAGATAGCAGATCTACATCAGGTGCCAACGCTTCCTTGGACAGTATTACTCTGAGTATCTTCTCCCGGTTGGAAGAATCAGGCAAGCCAACCATCAGTCTTCGAGAAAACCTTCTCACCACCGCCTCATCGAGGTCGAAAGGCCTATTTGTCGCGGCAAGGACCAAGACGCGCTTTGTGTCCTTCGTGCGGAGCCCGTCCCAGTTCATCATGATCTCGTTCTTCAACCTGCGCGAGACTTCGTCCTCTCCGTATTCCCCCTCCGTCTCAATATGCTGTCCACCTCGTCAATGAAGACTATACTAGGCACAATCTTCCTTGCTAATGTGAATACTGCTTTCGCATATTTGTCCGTGTCTCCGTACAACATTGAAGCGATGCTCGACATAGACATGCTGATGAAGTTTGCGCCTGCTTCTGTTGCGACCGCTTTCGCAAGCATCGTTTTGCCCGTGCCAGGAGGACCGAAGAGAAGTATCCCCTTGCAGGGCTTCTTCAGTTGTCCACTAGAAAACAGTTCTGGCCTCTGCAACGGAAGCATCACCGATTCCCTCAGCATATCCTTCATGTTGTCTAGAGCTCCCACATCATCGAAAGTAACTCTGAGTTCGTAAGGGGGATGACATCAACCAGTAGTCTCTGCTCGTACACGTTATCAGTAACCACATCCTTGAGCGATATCTTCACATTCATGGTAACTCTCCTCCTGGCTTCTAATAGAATGAAACCATGCTTTACGCTTTCACTGGAAAGAGAAGCCTCAGTATCCTCCTCAGAAAGCCCCTTGCTCTTCATGAGGTGATGGCTTATAGCGAAGCCAACTATTCGATCAACCGATTTGTCTGTAAGCACTTCATCTTTTATGGAGAGCGTCTCAAGATCGCTGCACTTTCAACCAACACTGTCAAGAGTAGACCGAATCCTCCTGATGTTTACTCCGGCATTGGAAGTTTCGCCATCGATGTCCGATCCGTGTTTCCAGCCTGAGGCTTGAGCTTCCGGCAACGTAATGGTAACAATAGTTGGAAAATATCCAGTAAGAGGCGACTCCACCTCTTCTTTGTCATCGAGATAAGAGCCGATGACGAGAACTCCTTCCGGAATTAAATTAAATTGACTCTTCAGCTCCTTTATTGCTATGCATTTCTTTATATCTAAGAGGAAGATGTTGGAGAGAAATAATACTGAAGGAATGCTTTCTTCGGATGCAACCTTCCCCAACTGATTTATTACTGAAGCAACTGAAGCAGAGAGCCAGGATTATGGTTTACATGGAGAACATGTTAGAAGTGCATGCTGGGGGTACCTTTGTCAAAGTGGCACGATGGAGTTGGGAGAGGTAATATAGTTATGTAATGTTCTATTGATGGTAAGTTTATAATGGATGTAAATAAGCTATATGCTGTTAGCTCATCTACGTTTGAGAATATTATTTTCTTGCTATAAGAGGACGTCACTTAGCACGTCCGTTCCTGTTCTGTTTGGATTATTTGGATTCAGTTAATTCAGTTTTAGGTACTTCAGTTCGGTTGAAGCCGAATAGACGGAACCCTAGCTACAATGCGCAGATTTGAAATGTTTTCACCTGTACCTAGGTCACGCAAAACTGACAACCAGAGGCCCATAGAAACGTGGGTCGCAGGTTGAATCTGTGTGGTATGAACACTGCGGTGATTCAAGTTTTGGATACTACACCGATATGGATACACAACAGAATATACCGGAGAAAGCATGATGCATCGTTACCGGTTATGTTACTGTAAGGACCTAGGTTGCATAGACACTTACATGTATTCCGGTACAAAGATGATACAAATTCATTATACGCTTTTTTTCGTAAATATTTGGGATATGGGTAGGGCATGGATACTCTCTCTCTCTCTCTCTCTCTCTCTCTCTCTCTCTCTCTCTCTCTCTCTATTATATATGTATATATATAGCATGCTTCTGAACCCTGTTTTTGCGGAAAAAAATATAGCATGCTTTGGATTAGTAAGTAGGTTCCAAAAAGTTCTTGAGAGGATTCACTGGAAATAAATGTTCCTCTCTCATATATCAACTATGTTTGGCACGACTATGAACATTCCAAAATCACTTTCAACTTTGTTTTGAGTACATTTGGAGCCTAGACATGGGCAAGAGTGTCAAGGAACTATTTCGTCCAATATGTGTTGGATATGAATAGTGGCACCGGTAAGGTCCTCCTGAGGAGCATTCGTGCAAGATAGGCAAGGACACACAACTAAAAATGAATATTCTTATATAAAACCAAAAATCTGAATTAACATTTCGTGGATCAGTATGATGTGTATATATCATCTATATTAACATCACCTGCATCCGTCAGGTAAATATGTTTTAGCTCTTCGTTTTCCTCATCCTTCTATAGAGTATCTTATTATATTTCATTGTTTATATAGAAACTTAAGTTAATTATACTTTTATTTGAATCATCTGGTGTGATGTCATTTAAATCAAAATCATGATCTTTTGGATGAAAATAAGGAAAAAGCATATCCTAGAGGTTTTTACATTTTAGTGCATATCAAAAGCATTAGAGAAGTGTATCTGTATGTAAAGAAAAATGTATAAAATTTGATGATAGTCCGATAAGTGTCCACAAGTGTCTGATTACTACATGCTTGACATGGACCATCTTCAATGATAAAATAGCTGTAGAGTACATGCTGTGCAGATGTGCCTCAAAACAATTACAAAATGGAAATATGAAGCTCAAATCTATGATCAGAACACAATGGATGGGAATACCAAAGTGATAAATTGAAAAGCAAATATACATCACAGGTTTTAAAGGTTTCCAGTATTGTGAACCTGATGTTATTGTGGCCTAGAGATACTTTGAAGATTAATGGTTTGTAAGTGTTGGAAAAAATCGCTTTATGCAGTCAATGCACGTCTTTTTCAGTATTAGGACCAATAGCAAAGAAGTTATATATATATATATATATATATATATAGAGAGAGAGAGAGAGAGAGAGAGATCATGATCCCCACTATTAAGCATCTCCAAATGTTTCCGAAATAGCAACCATTAGATCCGTCTTATTTTACCATATAGATTACTTTCTTGAACTACCTAATTTCTTGCGAGATTTTGAACTAATCTGTATGGTAAAAAAAAAAAAAAGACAGATCCAATAACTGCTATTTCAGGGACATTCGGGAATATGCTTAATAGCGCGGATCATAATCCCTCCTCATATATATATATATATATATATATATATATATATTCTCTCTCTCTCTCTCTCTCTCTCTCTCTCTATATATATATATATATATATATATATATATATATAGACAGACAGAGACTTTACCTCAGTCAACAAGTTAACAGAATGAATCAGTTGGCACTCTACTTTTACATGGACCTGAAATTATGAAATACTTGTTTTGTAGATAGTATTGTACCCCTTTATGGGTCTGAGTCTTCCATGACGGCTCCTTTACTAGCAGTTATACTTTGAGAATACATGGTGGTTAAGAAGATGGTATGCTTGCAAGTAACCTGCGGGTCACTTCAAGCTATTCATTTTAGTGGAATTTCGAGCGTTGTTTCTTTTTTTTCCTTATGATATGCAGTAAAAAAAAAAAAATCTGATCCTTGCTATTAATTAGGTACTCCCAAAACTCTCTTCTCAAACTTTGCATGCTGCGCTGCTTACTTCTGATGAACTCTGGATACCCAATGAGGAGAAACGGTACATACATGACATACAATTGACTTGCAATTGTATTTTCTTCACGTTTTACTGCAGTTTCATTGAAGTTGGTAAATACCCATATTGCTGCATTTGAAGGTTTGAACTGGCTTTGTACACAATGCTTGCCAAAGGTACCTTTTCTGAGGTAAAACATGCTGAACGTGAAAGCTCTACAACTGAAATCGCCGTGGCTACTTCTGATTCTTCTGTACTGAAGGGGAAGAATTTGATTGATAATTGTGGTAAGCAGCTGCTGGAGTCAGAATTTCAACAAATGGCTATAGAGTACAGCTTGGAAAGACATACGGCTGTGGTTGAGCCTGCAGATTGCATCCTCGACTTTCAGCGTGATGTCCCTTATTCCAAATCTGTACCAATACGAACGCCAACTTGTTCTCAACCATTGCTAGATTCAAGATACTCCACCAAGATGGAGCAACCTGAGAACCTGAACTTGCCACCTGATTCAAATACAGGTAGAACATCTTGTTCTTTTGTTGAATTGCGGAATGGTACAGAAGTAAGCAGAATTGGTGGAAGTGAGGCTGCTATGGAAGGACCATCAGGAGATAGCACATGTTACCAAATTAATAATAATATATGGCTACCTAGGGACCAAGACTGTTCCTCTTCTAGTGGGGTGGTGACGAGTGATTGGGAGAGATGCATGCCTCCTCTTTGGGGCGGCAGGATAGTGGGCAAGGGAGAGGCCGTAGGTGCCCAGAGTAACTGTGGCATGCGCCGTGAAGAATATGATGCATTTAAGAACATCTTTGAAGGAGGTTCGCTTCTCTACTGTAATATGTCATTTGAAGCATTGTTAAATGCGAGAAAAACAACTGGAAGAATTGGGCTTTCCCTGCAAAGCTGTAAATAATGGCCTATGGCTGCAGGTGACGAATCATCCTCAATATTTGCTCTTTTGGCGAAAATGCCCTTTGTTTTCATAGGTAGTATTCACAGAAATGGGTGTATAGAGAAAATATTAACAAATTAATTTGACTTTTTGATGCAGATGCTTCTATGTCAGAGAGTTCAAGCAATAGCAGCTGATACTTGCAAAAACTGCTGCCTTACAAGTACTGCATGTGCCTGTAGACACGCTTATGGGTACTCTTCACAAGGAGTTCCGGTAGGTTACTACAGACAAGATCACGAGCGAAGCACGATCCCTGGTCATCTGGGGAATGTTTACTTGGCCGATCCTCAGGGTGATGGAAGTGGTTTATTTGGGCCTGTACGAGTCCATGTGAGGGGGGCCATTGATGGACTTGCTGGCATTGGGCGAGGAAATACATATGTGCCAGGTGCAACTTGGCCTCCAACACGCTATGTTTTCTCTCGTGTACCTTTTGGACTGGGCAGTAGAAATGGCCAGCAATCACTTGCTAATGATGAATCGGAAGCCAGCGTTGATCTTAATGGTGAACTATCAGGAGATGGCTTGACGGCTCTAGTTAATCTTAGCCAAGGGAGCAATGTTGTTCCAGTTAACACAGAGCAAACAGATAGAGTATATGAACAATATATGCAGGGAAGATACGCAGGGACTTCCTCTCATCCCAATGCTAGTGGTATCCCTGTGCAAGTGCTAGAATCACAAGAGCATGCTCTTGGAATAGAATGGGAAAGCTCTGAGGATTCTTCTATATCCTTGGATTTGAATACACCACTTTGTCACTTCCCTCCATTTCGCTTCGGGTAGGATGACTTGGCCTTTTTCTCTATTGTTAATGCTTTAGCTGTTATTTACATTCTACAGAGTTTGATATCGGGCATTTCACTCATAGCGTTTCCATGGTATCTGAATCTTGCACAGAAATTTTGGAACTTCACTAATGCCATACCCGTGAGACTAGCTCTGACCTTAATTGTAATTTAATACATTGGGTGCTGCTTAATTTCGCTTCCTAAACACCATTATACCCGTGCACTACATATCTTAACTTTCGTCGTTGACACTGTAGTGATACAATTGCTTACCATGTTCTATTTAGGGCTAATTAGAGTTTAGATCCTGGATTTTATACCAGCTTAGAGTTTAAGCCCTGACTTAACCAATTAGAAAGTTTAGGCCCTGAATTTTTATTATTTGTTTCATTTGTCCCATTATACCCTCCTCTCATGCTTGAGAATAAAACCTTTGTCTATAGACTAGGGAGGGTATAATGGGAAAAATGAAACAAAAATAAAAATCCAAGGTCTAAACTTTTCAATTGGACATGTCATGGCTTAAAATCCAGGGTCTAAACTCTAATTAGCCCTTCTAGTTATGCACGAAAGAGTTATCAAATTCAACTATTCTAGTGATGATTGGTTTATCTTGGATTTCCAAAATATATGAATGCAACAGCCAAAGAGGAAAGTCACACTAACACATCAAACTAGGTTACTTTTCCATGTTGCCATGTTCCTAATCTACCATATCCGTGTCTATGAGGTCCTCAATGATATTGTAGGCTAGTAAGATGCAACCTGATGACGAAAGGTACTATTAATGATCCAAATAAATTTAGCTATATAGTTTGTTGAACAAATGCATTAAGGATGCCTACATCCTGAACCTTCCGAACTGCATTAATGTGTGCCTTGTGGTATTGAGACACCCTTTATCTGGTTTGCCCACAAGAGGAGCATAGCATATAAATCATTTATTTCTATTTTGCTTCGTTGAGGGCCGTCTCCTCACTAGAACTTCGTAAATAATATATCCTTATTTACTCTCAAATCCAAATTCTTTTAGATCTACGTGTTCTAGCAGAACGGTAACTAAAATGTTATCTGTTTTTTAGTGCTTCTATTGGTCAGTGTTGCACGTTCCACCTCAGATGTTCTGTTAACTTTCCTCAAGTGCACCACCTCCAGCTTCCTACAAATGCACTTATTTCTGGTTTATGTATATTGTTGTATTGTCACTCATCAAACTCTCGATTCTCATTTAAGTTATGCTAAATTTTTCTTTGTTATGTTCCTTAATTACTAAACATTCTGATCCATATAGCATGGCTCATCTTCTAGCTCTTTCTGTAATTTGATAAACAGTAAACAAAAAGGTTATAAAAATAAGCTTAAGACTTGTATTTTTCATAAATTCCAGTCCTGACACCAATAGTAGGGGCCAAAGTAGCAGCATTTGCTTAATAAAATTCACTTCTATTTGAATGGATTAGCTGCTCACAGTTTGTACCTACAAAATACCAGCAATCTTTGGCCTCTCACCGACCAGTCTCTCAAAGAACGAGCAACACTGTACAAATCACTGAATAATTTGCAGACATTACTTTATTTCCTTACGCTACTTTTAAGTTTTAAACACTGATGATGCATTCGAAACTTAACTCCGACAAACATAATGGAACCTTTCCGGCCATAAGAGTCCTCCCATCCTAGTCAGTTCCTATCAATAAGTATAACAAAACAAGTTATCTAAATATGCTCGAGTTTTCATCACTAAATTCAGTAGAGCATCCCAAATCTGCTTCCTTCCTGTTCAGGATGTAGAATGAAATAAAATAGATGTTTTTTTTATTGAAGAGAGACTACATATATATAGGAGAGGCTAGCCTCCTCTCCTATTACTCTAAGTAATGTGGGACTAAAGTCCAATAACTAATAACTCTAATATAACACTTAACACCCTCCCTCAAGCTGGAGCATAGATGTCAATCATGCCCAGCTTGTTACATAAAAATTGAACCCGGGGACCCAGAAGAGGCTTTGTGAAGATATCAGCTATCTGGTCGCCGGTCCGCACATGTTGAAACTTTATCACTCCTTTTGTATATTCATCACGAACAAAATGAATGTCAATTTCAATATGCTTCGTCCGTTCATGAAATACTGGATTGGTGGCAATGTGAATAGCAGATTGGTTATCACACCATAGGTCTGCCACTTGAGATCCTGCGTCTTCTCCCAGTTCTTGTAGGAGATGCTTCATATATAATATCTCTGACGTGCCATGAGCAATAGCTCGATATTCTGCTTCCGAGCTTGAGCGTGCTATCACACTTTGTTTCTTGCTTTTCCATGATACTAGATTTCCGTCAACAAATACTGAGTAGCCAGATGTAGACCGTCTATCTGTCAAACTTGTCCCCCAGCCAGCATCAGTAAAACACTCAATACGAGTGTGTCCATTATTCTCCATTCGAATTCCTTTTCCTGGATTCTTTACTAGATAACACAAAAGTCTGAGAACTGCCTGCTAGTGTGGAACTCTTGGAGAAGCCATGAATCTACTTGCGACGCTTACTGCAAAAGAAATATCCGGATGCGTCATGACTACCAAGTAGTTGAGTTTTCCAACCACTCGACGATACTGATCTGGATTGGTCATCAGGACCCCTTCGTTTGGAAGTAATTTTGCCTCTGGATCCATAGGTAAGTTTGCTCCTTTTGCTTGCATCATGCCTGCATCATTTAGTATATCCAGTACATATTTTCTTTGAGACATTACAATGTCCCGCTTACCCCGTGTGACTTCAATGCCCAAGAAATAGTTCAAGGATTCCATATCCTTGGTTTGAAATTGTTCTCCAAGAAACTTCTTGAGACTTGTAATACCCTGGCTGTCATCTCCTGTGATTACAATATCATCAACGTAGACACCAAGAAGTATTCTTCCAGCAGATGTGTGTCGATAGAAGATTGAATGGTCCTTCTTCGACTGACACATTCCAAATTGAGTAACCACCTGTGTAAATCTACCAAACCATGCACGAGGTGATTGTTTCAGGCCATAGAGGGCCTTCATTAGACGACACACCTTACCCTCCCTTGCAACGAACCCGGGAGGTTGCATCACATATACTTCTTCATCAAGATCCCCGTGGAGGAAAGCATTCTTTATATCGAGTTGAAGTAAAGGCCAGTCATAGCGAATGGCCAAGGCCATAAGGACACGAACGAACGTCATTTTGGCCACAGGAGAAAAAGTCTCGAAGTAATCATCACCATAGGTTTGAGAGTAACCTTTGGCCACCAGACGAGCTTTCAATCGGTCAAGAGTGCCATCCGGTTTCACCTTAATCGTGAACACCCATTTGCAGCCGACTGCCTGTTTACCATGAGGTAGATCGACTAAGTCCCAGGTATGATTCTCCTGGAGGGCCTTCATCTCCTCGTGCATAGCAGCACGCCAACCAGGATGTCGGAGACCCTCCTCAGCGGTCTTGGGGATCTGAATCCCATCAATAGTAGCTACCAGAGACTGAGTGTGACTGGTAAGTCCATTGTAGTTGTTAACATACAAGGGATGATCTCGACATGCACGACGAGGACGTTCTGGAGGCGGAATCGCCGGGATAGATCAGGGGCTGCTGGAGGGACAGGTGGAGGCAGGGGGTGACTGGGGGAGGGGGGGGGGGGGCGCTGGACAACAAGGGGGGGTCGACCAAGGGGGGGGGATTTTTGTTGTGGAAATTTTTTTTTTCTTCCTTCTATGGCTCTGATACTATGTAGAATGGAATAAAATAGATGTTTTTTTTATTGAAGAGAGACTACATATATATAGGAGAGGCTAGCCTCCTCTCCTATTACTTTAAGCAATGTGGGACTAAAGCCCAATAACTAATAACTCTAATATAACACTTACCACAGGAAAATGCTTCCAATAAACCAACCCCTACTTCAACTTAAGGCTTACTTCAAGAATCCACATTAACTTACATCACGATAGCCGCTCCTTGATGTTAACCTATGGTGATGGAAAATGTAGATGTGTGCTCACCAATTGTCCTCACTATAGTTGCAACTCCATCGTATGTATCCCATATTACTGGATATTGTGTTTTATCCAAAACCCTACAAATATTTTTCGTAGGTACCCGAAGTGTTTCTAGATGAAAGAGATCCATACTTATCTTTCTTCTCTTCTTAGGATGAACAAGGTTTCATGTTTGGGATTTGGTTTCGTAGAACCAGAAAGTGTTTGGGATGTATAATAAAACAGTATTTTGTATGTGAAAATTACCAAAATTTTGTACGCTTAAATTATAAATATTTTTTTTATGATATGCTATTCCATCTACAAATCTTATATTTAAAATCTTATTCAATTATAATATACCAAAAATTAAATACTATCTAATCAAATCAAATTTAGAATTAAAATCTTAATCTGATTTAATCTATAATCTAAATTCTAATCACATTGAAATTTGAATATAAACTATTTAAATCCAAAGCTTAGATTCAGGCTAATCGAATTAACATTTTAAAATGTATTCTGGTTTGGTCTAATATATCTTATCTTTACTGTAAGGAAGGGAAAAAAAAATTGAAGAGGAATATTAGGTACATAAATAAACAAGAAGAAAGGAAGAAGAAAATAGTAGGAATAATTTTGTCAAAACTTTTTTAGTTATAGTTTTGGGATTGTCATTCCTTCACTCTTTTGGCATAATGTGTCAGAGAGATGAATGCAAATATTATAGCAAATTGTATCATCTTACCTCTTCGTCTAGACTCTTTATAGTCTAGGAGAACTTTGAGGGTGCTACTTGGTTGCACGAACTTAAAATGTAATCCAAAAGGTAGGTCTACATACTAATTGGCCACCTATGTTTTATGGCATGGCCCTTTCATGCTTACAAGTACCTTGGCTAGAAATTTGATACCAACATATAGTGGACAACCGGTCATAAAACTGTCAAATCTTGTATGGAGTTTTATTATGCTCCTTAGGTGACCTCATTCTGATAGAAGGCTTGGATGACGATGATGATTTATTAGTAGTATATAGTTCAGTTTCAGTGAATGCAACTTTTCTTTTGTTTCCAAAACAAGAAGAAGAAATTTTGTTATGCCAAATCTGAACCAAAACCAATACCAAACAGTGTTCACAACAAACAGAGTTTTGGGGTTATGAAAACTGTCTCCAAAAGAGGCCTTAGTAGGTAAATAACTTCCATGCTTGATATCCATGAACAAAATTTGATTGCCCAAGCTACTTTTAGCCTTTGCTCAATGACTCCTGGAGATCCTTGGTGTTCTTAAGTGTGATTCGGTGACAGTACAACTTTGAGGTGCTTGTGGATAATATTCATATTTGAACCTGTTGTCTCAATATATAATCTTATTATGTGTATTCTTTCTCTGGCTGATACTACCAAACCTTCTTCTTGGTTGACCTTTCAAGGATTCAGTTTTAATGTGTTGTTAGTTAGTTTGTTAGTTGGTACAGAATTCTTGTTTGAAACTTGGGAGGCGATTGGATGCACACACACCTATGTAAATTCCAAATAAGGTGGTTGGTACTTTTCATGGCATTTGTATGTGAAGCAACTACTTCCTTGTCCTGGAAACTTGTAGATGTCTGATCTATAAAAAAAATTGTACTATTATTATTGTTTATAGGTTTCATGCTAAGCTGCTTACAGCTTTATGTACAGCAAAGGTTGCAACTAAAATTCTTGCGGATAGTGAGACCAAGCAGTGTATTTTATATACTGTGAACAGAGGTCAATTTTTCAGCTGCACATTCAATTGATAGATTGTCAAAAGCACACAAGTGAAAGGTTTCTGTAACAAAGTAAGGCTTTGTGAAACACCTTATTTAATTGACATTGGCATTAATGCTTCCAATTTGGTCATTCATTGCACCCCCACCCCCACCCCCACCGGTGAAGCGAGAGTAGTTCAGTCTCGGACAAATGAAGTAAGCCCTAAAATGAATGGTATGTTATCAGTCTTCTGCTAACTGGTATATGTATTGAAATTTAAAGGTCACAAAAAACCCATCTAATTTTATGGTACTGCATCACCAGCTCTAGCAATTAGGGGTGAGCATTATTGGGGACCGAGAACATAATCAAACCGAAAATGTTTGAAATTAAAAATTCAGTTTTGAAAGTAGTAAAAAATTTTACTCGGTTTTGAATTTCAATCCAAAATTGAATTAGACTTATGTAATTATTAAACACCCTTTATACATATTTTATAATTAAAAATATTATACATCTCTACTAATATAATTGGACTTCAAAACAGCATCTTTTAACAAAAAGAAAAACGGCTCAATCTTGAGCCGTCTAAGCCTTTTGTGTTTCATCAATCATTTTGGATTAAAAAAAAAAAAAAAAAAAACCTAGTCTCGTAACCGTAGTTATTTTTTTACGTAGTTTAAAATAAAACTAAAATCTAAAATCCTCCTAACTTTATGAATATTTATAAATACTAAAATATTTTAGAATTTAAATTATATTTAAACTAACTAAATAATAATATCTAACTAAACACATATCAAAAAGTTTAAAAATATATTTATAACATAACTAAAATATATTCAAATTATATTTAAAATATTATAACATAATTCAGATTTTATATTCCAAACATATTGTAGATTTTCTTTTTTAACATGCAACGCATGTGAAAGTAACTAGTATCTATATATGGACGCAGATAAGTCATGCCCTCCTACACCATTGGATCGGGGGGGCTGCACACACGACTGCTCGATCCAAAAGTCCAAGACGACAAGCTCCCGATCCAGGCTCTATGTATGTGTGTGTATATATATATATAAGACCAATTTTGGTAATTTAACAACTTTGCAACCTAACTTATATATAAAAAATATAATTTTTTAATATAATTTAACCAAAATTGTAACTTTATATCCGGGCAATTAAAGTTCAGTTCGAATCGGTTACGACTAATTTCGGTTCGGTTTTAGATTTTTTTTGAATTTTGGTTTATTCAGATTTCGGTTTCGCTCATCCCTATTAGCAAATAGCAATTGCTTATTTCTTTCAAAGACCAAACATGTAAATTTAGATATACACCTTTCCTGAAGAGAAATCTGTGAAATAAACGACGTAAAAAGCTCGGACAATATACCAAATGACTACTGTTTGTTCCACTATAATATGAATTTTAATAATTTTGATTGTAGTACAATCCAGAATTTCTCATCACAAAAGACCAGAATTAAGCAAAACTTACAGGCAAAAATAAAAAGCAAAATAAAAAACTACAAATCACAACCTTCTAAAGGCATTCCGAGTGTATATATATGGACGCAGATAAGTCCTGCCCTCCTGCACCATTGCATGGGGGGGGGGGGGGGGGGGGGGGGGGGGGGGGGGGGGGGGGGGGGGCGCACACACGACTGCTCGATCCAAAAGTCCAAGACAACAAACTCCCAATCCAGGCCATATATATATGTGTGTATATATATATGACCAATTTTGATAATTTAACAACTCAACTTATATTTAAAAATTATAATTTTTTAATATAATTTAACCACAATTCTAACTTTATATCCGGGCAATTAAAGTTCAGTTCAAATCGGTTACGACTAATTTCGGTTCGGTTTTAGATTTTTTTTGAATTTTGGTTTATTCTGATTTCGGTTCCGCTCATCCCTATTAGCAATTGCTTATTTTTTTCAAAGACCAAACAAGTAAATTTATATATACACCTTTCCTGAAGAGAAATCTGTGAAATAAACGACGTAAAAAAATGACTACTGTTTGTTCCACTGTAATATGAATTTTAATAAATTTGATTGTAGTACAATCCAAAATTTCTCATCACAAAAGAGCAGAATTAAGCAAAACTTACAGGCAAAAAAAAAATATCTACAAATCACAACCTTCTAAAGGCATTCCTAATGGAGTATAGATGCTATGACAAGCATCACGAAACATACTCAACGAAGGAAAGCTGATTCTAACAAATTAGGCATTCTTGCTCCCAAACTGCTTCAAAATATACACAGGAAGCAACGAGCAATTCATCCACCTATACAAACTTACATACTTCAAAAGTGCACAAGTAAATGCCAAGACAGAAAAGGCGAAAAAAGAAGAAAATAAATTAAGGTGCTCACTTTCTGGGATGGTAAATGCATTCAATGTACAAAAGAGAAGCCTCTTTAAAACGTGCATGCCAAAACTAAGACTTCAACAACCAGATTTAGAGCAAAGATAAATTAAAACAAAATGGGGCCAACTTAAAACATAGTAACTTGTTGCGACTTGCTAAATTAGAAAGTTCTCTATAGACATAAAACAACTACAAACTCCTCCACATGCAATATCATACCTATCATACACATCAGCAAAACCTCACAGTGTGCCCCTATCACCAATATCACCACCAAAATCCTCCTGAGCTTTTGCACAATGGCCCTTGGAGAACGAAAACCAAAAGGAAAGATCTGTACAGTGGGCACGCCCGCTACATGAAGTAACTAAGTTCCTTCTTCTTCCTTGATCCACCTTCGCCGTACAGATCATTCCACTCAAGGAGCTTGCTCATATTTGTAGACTCAGATGATACACTAGCATAAACCTAGTGACATGCCAGGAAGATATCAGTGTCTTCACTCGAAACTAGGTGGGTTAAAAGGTAAATTGCAATATTGATAACTACAAAATAAAGCAGACAAGTAGAGGGGTCATCTTTCTACAGAGTAGCATAACAAGGGAGCCAGGAATTCTCTATCATTTTAGTTCTACTTTTTATCTATTATGAGGATTTGAGGTTAAGAAGACTATTGAAACTCATTAGGTCTGACCATTACCTGAAACACTACATATACGATCATGGTACGGGGGTTGAGGAACATAACATACATCATCAACAATACCGGACAAAAACATGTAAATAAAACATAAAACAAAACGGAACGGACGAGACTCAGAACATTCACATAAAATAAAAAAGAATCTTACAAAAACAAGTTTATAGTAAGAATTAGTTGGAAGATTCAGATAGCTAGGGCCAAATCCTATCCGGAACTCCCTACATGTATTGGTTTTGGTAGATACTTCGGATCTTGATTGCATCCTAAAGGATTCAAGGCAAGGAAACTACCTTCCCATATAATAGTATAATGTTGTGCACCTCTTGAGTCCTTAGACCTCTCCATACTCTAATTCCCTACATTAGTTGGAGCCTCTGGCATTGAGATGCCCTAGCCCAAATTATATTTACTGAACATTTCTAGTACTCAAAAAGACAGTACGAACCAAATTTTCATAAGAGTTATCCCAAACTCTCGTGGTGTGCTGCATGAATCTTTATCTTCCAAACAGCTCTGTTAAAAGCAAGTCTAGGTCTACCACCAACTTTAGCAGCTTATTTGGTTATATCTTACCCGTGCTTCTTTTTTTCACAGTTGCACATGAGCACATCATCGAAAAGCTTTTTATTTATCTTTTGATGCAACCTCAATTTCAAAAGTAAGCATTTATTTCCTATCCTATCTTCTAATGTATTGCTACTCACTCATATCATCTTCTCATTTCGGTTGTGCTCATGTTTTTGACATGTTTCTCCATTGCCTAAATTCTCAAGTATGAAACAACACTGGTCCAATTGCTGTCCTGTACAATTTTCATTAAATTTCAAAAGAATCACAAAGCACTCCAGAAGCCCACCTCCACACTAACCATTATGGTATATATAATGGTTGAGGAACAAACGAATAAAAATGAAAAAAGTAATCATCAAGAGAACTGAAAAATGAAACAAAGCTACTTACCATCAGTTACATGAACAATAGAAACAGACTTAAAAAAAATGTTTGTTATGCTCCATGCTTACCAGAACATTGGCCTGTAAATATGAGGCAAGTAGGCAACAAAGAAGTTAACAGTGTCATACCCATCATCAAAAGATGGTAATTGACCATCCTACAAGAAGAATCTGCGAACTCACAATTTGCAGTTCTAAGAGATGAGATCATTGTAGTAATTGTATTGAAGCTTCAAAGGATAGTTATTATTCACTATAAGTCTAGAATTGGAGTTTGTGTTAATACGGAAGCCAAGAGGAGATATTAGGTACAAACCAAATTCACTTCGATAGAATCCCAACGAGAATCGACATACATGGAAAGTAATCTTAGTTGGGCCAGATAATAATTAACTGATTCAAACAACCAAGTCTATCTGGTACATACAGGAAGTGACCCCCAAAAAAGTGGGTCGTGCCGTGTCCGACAAGTATTGGATACAATCCGGACACTCCAAAATACAATAAGGACACAGCAAAAAAGGTGCCGTGCCCTTACCATGTCATGTCGTATCCATGCAATATAGCTTGGTGGTCATCCCCACCTTTAAGGAATGGAGGTAAAAGATTCCTTCTTGCTGGCCCTTGGAATAGTTACAGAAAAGGCAAATATTTTTTTTATTTCCTGGAAACTAATAATGCTGTGAAGAAATACCTGCTCATGAGCATATTTGAAGTCATCTATGTTAAGAGGACGAATGTCATCACTACAATGCAACAGAGGCAATGGCCTATCTTCTGCTAATGCTAAAGCTCTCTCCTGCAGGTAAACAAAAGGTGGACAATCATGAAGGAAATGGTAGCATGCAAAAATTGCTGCAATTTGAAAAAAAAAAAAAAAAACTGAATGGACCCTACAAATCTGACTATTTCACATATGAAAGATGTAACAGATCCAAAATAACCACTTAAACCCACACGAGTGTCTGCATAAAACTTAAAAAGAGGATCCTTCTAATAATTATTTCACTCTTCCTATTATATTTCAAGTTTCTGAATGCATCTATAATTTTTGAAACATTCAATGCTGATTGGGCTACATCTCTAAATTGGTCTACTAAATAGTCCAAACTACGCATATCTTATGCATTCACCACAATTAAGTGGGATCTAGGTGTTTTCCAGAACGAATTGTAGTTGAAAAGGGGTGATCTTGGTAGTATAGAAATGAACCATCCTATATGTTCTTTCAATATTTTGTCCTTATATTTTATTAACGTATATATTCATATACAAGCATGGTTTCTTTTTTATTTCACTGATTCCTCGAAAGTACATATTCAACCTGTTGATAAAGAGGAAAAATGCAAAGTAATTACCAAATAACTCTTAACTACAAGAAAATTTTCAGCATATGAGCGAGAATCACTAACCTTCTTTTCCTTTTCCAAAATCTCTCTAATGGGGCAGTGTGCAGCAGTAACACAGAGATTCTGAGACCAAGTAAATGGAAATTATCGTATCTACTTAGCTAAGAAACTAAATATACTTGCAAGTACAAAAAAAGTAAGAAGAGATCTACCTTCAGGTCACTTCCTGAATATCCATCAGTCATATTAGCAACTGCTTCCAAATCAACATCTGGTGCCAACTCTTCTTTAGACAGTATAACTCTTAGAATCTTTTCTCTATTTGATGAATCTGGCAAGTTCACCATTAATCTGAGGGGAATAGATATTCATGAGTAACAGATAAACACATCAAGTCAACAACCTACAATATGTTTGCAGTTTAAGACACTAGATTAACCTCCGGGGAAGCCTCCTTATGACAGCCTCATCAAGGTCAAAAGGTCTATTGGTTGCAGCGAGGACTAAGACACGTTCTTTATCCTTTGTACGCAGCCCATCCCAGTTCACCATGAACTCATTCTTCATCTTGCGCATGGCTTCATGTTCTCCAGGATTTTCTCTCCTACCTAACATACTATCAACCTATTAAAAAGAATTTATCAGCAAGAGAACAGTCTTAGGTAAAGGCCATATTTGAATTTTGCAGCATAAAAGAATAACCAATTGTTCTTCAAGATGTAAAATAAAGTATTCATCAAATGATTAAGAGATCAAAACGAGAATAGCAGAAAGCTTGACCAACCTCATCTACAAAAACAACACTAGGAGCAATTTTACTTGCTAATGAGAAAACCGCTTTGACATATTTCTCCCCTTCACCAAACCACTGTACAAACAGATAATTGGTATCAAACTAAACAGGCAGAGAAAAAGTATGCTAACCACTACCGCTACATAAAAACTTTATACCTTGGAAGTAATGCTCGACATTGATATGTTAATAAAGTTTGCGCCTGCTTCTGTTGCAACGGCTTTAGCAAGCATTGTTTTCCCCGTACCAGGAGGACCAAAGAGGAGGATACCTTTACAAGGCTGAAGAGAAATATGTTATGATGCCATAGAAATACATATGTTACTAATTAAGTAATCAGTTATACATGAATTAGATCAATAACACTTGAAAAGCATGTTGATGTATCCGAGGAAATTTACCATGCATGACTTCTAACGCTACAAAGCTCGCTTTTATTATAATAAAAAAAAGCATGATAAACCTCCTTTCTTAAGTGAGACATGATAGAATCATGTTTTGTTTAAAAAAGTTATACAAGCAAATTAAAATGTTCATGTAACATATACTTAGTATAATGAATCTGGATCAGAAAAAAAATACATCTAACCTGACCAGTTGAACAGTTAGAACAGTCCAGTTATCAACATTGAGACAGGACATTTAGAAAACCAACCAACCTTTGTCAGTTGTCCTTTACAAAATAGTTCAGGTCTTTGCAGTGGAAGCATCACCAACTCCTTCAATGTGTCCTTTATGTGTTCTAGGGCTCCGATGTCATCAAAAGTAACTCCAATTTCATTAGATGGTATAACATCAACCAAAAGTCTCTTCTCAAATTCATTTTCAGTAACCAAGTCCTGGAAAAAGGAGAGGGAAAAAACTCAAGATAAGGGAAACCAGGATTCAGGAAATCTGCCAAATCATGATTCATGTCATTAGGAAGTTAACAAAAAATTATACTCTAAACACCTATGACATAGACACAGAAATTATATGTCACCTTGAGTGATATCTTCGAAGTCTTGGAATTACTGTGGATGCTTTGGAGCATACTGAAGCCATAATTAATGCTGCCATAATCACCAAAAAGTTGATTATTTGGAGGAAGAAACACAAGTGTTCGAGCTCTCGAGATAAGTTATACATTATCAAAAAAATTGCTAGCATCCACTGCAAAGTACAGTTTTAAACTAATACAACTGCAGTTACAGAAGTACATACTTTCAAGTCTCAACATTGCGTGGAAGATAAGTGTCCGAAAATGAATACCTTTCACTGGATAATACAAACTTAGTATCCTTGGAAAGTTTTTCACAACTTTTGCTCTTAAGGTGATGACTTAAAGCAAAACCAACCATTTTATCGATATCTGGCCAACAAAACCAAACCTTGAATTTAAGAAGAATAAGTTAAATAAAAGTGAAGAAACTACATAGTAACTCAAAAGAATACTCACTTTCATTTGTAAGTGTTTGATCTTTTATGCATATTGTTTCAAGATCAGTGCAGTCTAATCCGGTGCGGTTTAAAAACTGAAACCATTGAGAATAGAATTTGTTTTACATAAGTAATTTGATGGAGTGCAAAAGAGGATAAGACGTAAAACCAAACATAAAATTACAGACATACAGATCAATGTTCCTAATGTTAGCTTTGACGTTTTAACTTTTAAACCATAGGGTAACAACTGAGAAGAGATCTATCTATCATAACAGCTATCTGAATGAACGTCACCACTTTCAAAATGACTATCTAGATAAAAGGCAAACAAGTACATTGCATTTATCATGTTGTATATCATTTTGTGGCCAACAGAAAATTGGTGTTCAAAAGTAAACTAGAAGCAATAGTAGTTATGTCAGAAGACAAAAGTGGGGGCATACTTTAAATACACATGTGCACGCACCAACACACACCCTATTCCAAATTGGAGTTTGGTCATCCAAATCATCCAGCAGTCTTTCCATGATTCGCAAACTATCCATCGATGATGAGCTCTCCAACATGATATGTTGATCACATCTAATAAAGTTGGCTGACATAAAAGAAGCGTGAAGCGCATCCCTCACTGACCTAAAAACATGCTAGTGGTCCATGTTGCGTATAAATCAACTTGATTATACTTCTAGCAACATCACTATTCTTCACCAATCATAGTCTTTTGTCCAATGTTCACATATCGGCCAATATCAATACATTTCCATCATCTCTCATTGGAAATTAGGGTACATATCCAAGATCGAGCCAAAATAGCAGAACTGTGACACTGTCCCAGTAACAACACTCTCAAGTTGTGCGTGGCAGTCGCTCCTTGCCAACCACGTATAGGTTTTCTCACAAGGGACAAAACAGTAGAGAGGAAAGGAGAGTCGAAATAAACATAGAGAATTGGCATGGTTGTCGGAGAGGACAAGAATGATCTATATAATATCATTGTAGCTTCAAGTTATTGTTGTTGCTAGCATTGCTATTGGTTGGAACCTACATAACTACTTGCAGGAGGATATCATGGGACACCATTGAATCTCTTCACATCATTCAGATTAGACTTATTGCTATATCAGCAATCACACTCATTTGTGTTGTGTTGATCCCATAGTGCATCGTAATTTGCTAACTTTTTTACTGTACCCATCCCTAATCCCACACAGATTTATTAATAATCATCAAACATAACAGGTACTTCACCTTCTCCATATTTCATTCTCAGTTCACGGCCTGCTTAAACTTGGTATTCAATGCCCTCTACTTCTCTTTATGCTCTCTTTCCTCTAAAACCTTATGAAATACCCATGTTGTAGTATTTTACGATAAAGGATAGGTATCTTACAAATGTGATACGATTTACCACCATTTTGATACGTATCGGTTGGGATTAGACACAATCATATAGCCTTATAGGTAATATTGATTTTTTTTTACTTGAGCCATGTAACCTATACTTAAGAATTTAGATTTAGGAACTAGATAGACATGTAAGGATGAAACATGATACCATACACAAGTAAATCGATGATACATATCGCAAGTTGACAACCTAAGGAAATGCCCAGTGGGAAGGATCGTTAAGTCTCAAAGTCTATCATGCTCCTTCTGCCATCCAGAGACCGGTACAACTACAGCATTTGCATATTTTGTATCAGCTGCTCCAAACATTTTACTGATATGGTGTTGCCTCATCAACTAGTGGAGTTACCCACAGAATTAGGCAACTTTATGGGCTATTGAACACTTGAGCATTATGATTGTCTTGATCATACAGTCCATCATCTTGATGATCTACTAAGAGCATACAAACAATCCTACACTTCGTCTCTTGTTTATATAGCTGATGATGAAGCAATTGGTTGTGTCGATTTTCAAACCATACTTCATTTTAGGCACAAAATGGTTCATCCTAGTGATGATATACAAAAAGCAAATGAAGTCCAATGATGATCTCCCAGAAGATTTTGATCCCATGAACCCTTGCTCATCTACTATAGACTATGTTACCTGGACTCGGGTACGGGTGTCGGGTACGGGTACATATCCAAGAGTCGGGTCCTTCAAACTCATAATTGAAGGACACACGGACTCGGCTAAAAAGGATCCAAATTTTGGGTATGGGTACGGGGATATGACTAAAGTTTCGTAAAAAGACAACATGTAATTATAAATTACTAGTAAATTTTACTCAACTAGTTGAATAAGTCCCTAAGGGACCGTCCCTTCAGCTCCCCCTACTACTTAATTACCAGTCTACCATATTAAAATAAACTATCTACACCATTACCATATTAAAATAAACTATCTACATCATTACCACATTAAAATAAACTATCTACTTCACTACCAGTCTTTCGATTGTCACCATGAAGGATCCGATTGTCACCATGGAGGATCGGATACGGATTCCATACCCATACCCATGTCCTAAAGGGTCGACACGGGTACTTCTCCTTAAAGTGGAGAGTCCGGGTAACATAGACTATAGATACCAATACAAATAATCCCACACTTCCGCTCTTGTTTATATAGCTGATAGGATGAAGCAAGTGGTTGTTGATTTCTCAAACCATACTTCATTTTAGGTACAAAATGGTTTATCCTAGTGATGATACACAAAAAAGCAAATTAGTCCACTAATGTCTCCCAGAAGATTCTGATCCCATGAACCCTTGCTCATCTACTATAGATACCAACAGAAACACACACATGTCATCTAATTATGTCCGGGATGTAAACTCCAGCTCAGGTTCAATACATATTGCAGGTTCTGCTGGTTCTTTCAGTACGACTAATGCTTCGTGGGTGCACATCAAAGTGGGATTCGCAACATCAAATCCAGTTTTATTAAGCTAGTAGCAGGTTTATTTATTGCTAATCAACTATCTAAAACATGCAATCAAAGAAAGTACAAGTCAAACTTCTTATTTATAATGGCAAGTGCGGAAATTTCAGATTTTTCAGATAAAAGTTTAAGCTAAGAATCACAGGTTGCATGAAAATAACTCATGTTGCAAAGACCTGAAAAAAGAAACATGCTAGGCCGGGTACGAGAAATATCAAGGTCAAGGAAAACTAGCAATAAGCACGTGAGATATGCATTTTATAGTTATACAGTATTAGACAATCACAACTTACAGATCTAATGTTCAAAATGTTTGATTTCGCTTTCAGGGTTTCAACATCACGGTCCAAGTGGGTTTTCCAATCAACAAGTTGAGCTTCATCCTGAAATGTAATCAAGATAATTAACATACAATCTACAGATAATGAGTGATCTGGCCTCATAATAAAGCTATCCCAAACCATTACCTGCGGTAAGTGGATTGTAACTTTATTGGGAAAAAGTCTAGTCAAATGCTTCATTGTCTTGGGGGTTTCTTTGCTTCTCTCATGTAGCCTACTGAAATTATCCTGCGAAAAAAGAAATTACTAGGAAAACTTTTTTTAGGACTAAAATGATTAAAAGAGTGAATGGTGTTTTCTTGGCAGTGTTCAGGACATAAACCAGAAACATAAGTTTCAGTTTCCTTATGCACATGAGCAATGAGCGACTTCAAGAGTTCTCTATAAATCACAGTTCTCTAATATATATATATATATATATATATATATATATATATATATATATAAGGGGTGTGTGTGTGTTAAAGTCCCTGTCGCTACACCAAAACTCTAGTGTCCGTGTGGAATGAGGGTTCAATATTGCTCTGTCCCAACACGCTCCTGTAAGTCGAAGACCTGTATTTTCTTATGGATTTGTAGCTAAATGCACACCGAGTTATAATTTTTATAAAATTTGTTTAAAATGGGCACTGGAAAGAAAAAAAACGTGATACCATGTTATGTGACTGCACCAAAACTCGAGCATGTCTCTGTGTGTGGGTTTTGCCAACATATCAAAATACTGAATAGTGATATAGGTTAGCACTTTGTACCCAAAATTACTTTCCATTGACAGTTCTTATTAACTCAATTATTGAATAATTAAAATTATAGAGATTTTGGTAAAAAAAATACTTGATAATTTTGAAATTTAAAGTCATATTGACTCCTAAATGAGTCAACATTATGTGAAAACATTTTGTAATGAACTTATTAGTGACTCTTTAAATTTTTTTTAAAAAAAAAGTCAAATATATTTACTAGATAGTTACTAAAGGCACAAGGCGCATCACAAAGGTTGTTCAAGCATGAAGCGCAAGCCTCGTGAAGGCAAAAGCACACACTTCTTGAACAAAATTATTACAGATCATACGTAAATATTATTGTATGCAAATGAGTACTAAATTATTGATGATTTCTGGTTTTTCTTTTTAGACAATAATATAATTAACTTCTTTTTAGACAATAATATAATATGTACGAGGCGCGCCTAAAATGGCCTTGAATCTTGCTAAGAATCGTTGTGAGGCGTAGTGTCATGAAAGTAGCTTCACTCCACCTACATTGAGGCGTCAAGAGATGAGCCTTGTGTTGGCACATCGATTTTGATACATTGTTCACAATAACCCTTGTACGTCTTTAGTTTATACTTTTCACAGGCACTTCCAAAAAGATAAGAATATAGAAAGTAGCTCCCCCGTAATCAAGGATCTCCCCCTCAATACGATTTCTCCCCCCTTTGTCATTTAATCAAAGATGGTGAGAAAAAAAAATAGAACAATGAAGCACATGTGGGTAAGGGACATAGAAGAAAACAGAAATGCATAAGAAGGAAACATTCATTGAAAATAAAAACAGGGGTACAATAACTG
This sequence comes from Iris pallida, assembly GCA_029216955.1. Classification (NCBI taxonomy): domain Eukaryota; kingdom Viridiplantae; phylum Streptophyta; class Magnoliopsida; order Asparagales; family Iridaceae; genus Iris; species Iris pallida. The sequence goes on from JANAVB010042420.1 coordinate 11,685,299, forward strand.
GGCTTTGAAGGCCAAACCACAACACATAACTGGAAAACAGATTTAAAAAGTCCCGTAGGACAGCAGAAAACACATACTAAAAAGTCCCCGAAGGACCACACAAAACAAGACTAAACATAAAACACCACTCATCAACTGTCAGGAGCATCAGATGGACCTGCATCCTGATCTTCATCATCCCCGGGAGCCGTGGTAAAGGCGCCATAAGGGTCGACGCCATACGGGTACATGAATCCATAGACGTTGGGATCAGTGAAGTGAGGGCCAGAAAAATCAGGATGAGGAGTGTTAGGATTAAGAAAGGGATTGTGCTCCTCAAACATGCGCTAAATATAGTAGGCCTGATCCATAAAGCCGTGGTGGTTAAGGGTGCCGAGCCCCCGAGTGTTGGCCTGAAGGTGCTCATGGGTTGAGAGAGAGAGATCGGCAAACTTGCGATCAATGTACCGGCGAACATCATGAGTGAGGAAGGACGCCGGAGGAGGGGCAGGTCCACCGGCAACAGCAGCAGAAACCGCACGGGCACGACCCTTAGAATTGGCAAGAGGAGTAGGACGAGGATCACCAATCGGGCAGTGAGTGAGGTCAACACCATTGGCTTCGAGGATCATAGTGATGTACATGCCAAAAAGGAGAGAACGATGAAGAGAGTCCCTGATGAGCATCATGGTGTAGATGATGGATTTTGCCAGTGAGAAAGGTTGCCTGGCGACCAGATAGTACATGCAGATAAGTTCTTCAGCAGTCATGTTGTCCATGTTTTCAGATTTTTGGGTCAGAGTGTGGCAGAGGATGCGATGCATGTCATGGAAGAATGGACTAAGATCCTTGTCATCCGGGCGTTGAACAAGAGAGCCACCGCAGATGTTGAAGAGGAACTCCTCATAAGACATGTCAGGAGAGAGAGATGTGGTCTATGGTGCTCGGAAGGGAACGATATACCTTGCGCTCATCAAGACCAAGGATGCTAGCCAAGGATGCGGCAGTGACGGTAATCTTGACGCCACCAACCTTAGTCTCGAACTCGGGACCTTCCTTGGCGGGAACAAGGTTGCAGTAGAACATACGGATGGCATGCGGATAGTAGTCAACTTGACACTCGAGGAGTGCATCGATGCGGGAGAAGCGAAAGAAATCACGATAGTCTTTGAAGTTGATCCAAGAGATGGGTTTCCCGGAGCATACGGGAGCCTTGTGGTAGAAGGAGAACCATTCCCGTGAATGGGAAGCCGACTTGAAAATGAGCGGATCGTAGCCGTGAGTAGGAGGAACGAAGAGTGCAAGGGAAGGAGGCTGAGCGGAGGAGGAGCTTCCGTCATGTCGTTGACGCTTGGAGTGAGAAGCCATGGAGGAAGAGAGAGTGAAAGAAGGAAGGAGAGGGGAAAGAGTTTATAGGGGGTAGAAAGGTGTAATGAGGGGTCATGATGGTTGGGAACGGATAGAGAGGCACCTGACGCTTCGGTTTCTGCGCCTGTGCTACGAAAACGGAAAATCCGTCGGTTTATACCGGAAATCCGACGAAAAATCCGGATAAAGATGATATCGAATTTAATGCGGGTAGGTGGTGGGTCACATCCCATAAAATCCGCAAAATTCAACTGCGAACGGCTACCTCATTTATGGGATGCAACCCACCACCTACCCGCATTAAATTCGATCTCATCTTTATCCGGATTTTCCGTCGAATTTCCGGTATAAACCGACGGATTTTCCGTTTTCGTAGCACAGGCGCAGAAACCGAAGCGTCAGGTGCCTCTATATCCGTTCCCCTTCCTCTCTATCCGTTCCCAACCATCATGACCCCTCATTACCCCTCTCTACCCCTATAAACTCTTTCCCCTCTCCTTCCTTCTTTCACTCTCTCTTCCTCCATGGCTTCTCACTCCAAGCGTCAACGACATGACGGAAGCTCCTCCTCCGCTCAGCCTCCTTCCCTTGCACCCTTCGTTCCTCCTCCTACTCATGGCTACGATCCGCTCATTTTCAAGTCGGCTTCCCATTCACGGGAATGGTTCTCCTTCTACCACAAGGCTCACGTATGCTTCGGGAAACCCATCTCTTGGATCAACTTCAAAGACCATCGTGATTTCTTTCGCTTCTCCCGCATCGATGCACTCCTCGAGTGTCAAGTTGACTACTATCCGCATGCCATCCGTATGTTCTACTGCAACCTTGTTCCCGCCAAGGAAGGTCCCGAGTTCGAGACTAAGGTTGGTGGCGTCAAGATTACCGTCACTGCCGCATCCTTGGCTAGCATCCTTGGTCTTGATGAGCGCAAGGTATATCGTTCCCTTCCGAGCACCATAGACCACATCTCTCTCTCTTGACATGTCTTATGAGGAGTTCCTCTTCAACATCTGCGGTGGCTCTCTTGTTCAACGCCCGGATGACAAGGATCTTAGTCCATTCTTCCATGACATACATCGCATCCTCTGCCACACTCTGACCCCAAAATCTGAAAACATGGACAGCATGACTGCTGAAGAACTTATCTGCATGTACTATCTGGTCGCCAGACAACCTTTCTCACTGGCAAAATCCATCATCTACACCAAGATGCTCATCAGGGACTCTCTTCATCGTTCTCTCCTTTTTGGCATGTACATCACTATGATCCTCGAAGCCAATGGTGTTGACCTCACTCACTGCCCGATTGGTGATCCTCGTCCTACTCCTCTTGCCAAATCTAAGGGTCGTGCCCGTGCGGTTCCTGCTGCTGCTCCTGCTGCTGCTGCTGCTCCTGCCGGTGGACCTGCCCCTCCTCCGACGTCCTTCCTCACTCATGATGTTCGCCGGTACATTGATCGCAAGTTTGCCGATCTCTATCTCTCTCAACCCATGAGCGCCTTCAGGCCAACACTCGGGGGCTCGGCACCCTTATCCACCACGGCTTTATGGATCAAGCCTACTATATTCAGCGCATGTTTGAGGAGCGCAATCCCTTTCTTAATCCTAACACTCCTCATCCTGATTTTTCTGGCCCTCGCTTCACTGATCCCAACGTCTATGGATTCATGTACCCGGATGGCGTCGACCCTTATGGCGCCTTTACCACAGCTCCCGGGGATGATGAAGATCAGGATGCAGGTCCATCTGATGCTCCTGACAGTTGATGAGTGGTGTTTTATGTTTAGTCTTGTTTTGTGTGGTCCTTTGGGGACTTTTTAGTATGTGTTTTCTGCTGTCCTACGGGACTTTTTAAATCTGTTTTCCAGTTATGTGTTGTGGTTTGGCTTTCAAAGCCCAGTTATTGTACCCCTGTTTTTATTTTCAATGAATGTTTCCTTCTTATGCATTTATGTTTTCTGCTATGTCCCTTACCCACATGTGCTTCATTGTTCTATTTTTTTTCTCATCATCTTTGATTAAATGACAAAGGGAGAGAAATCGTATTGAGGGGGAGATCCTTGATTACGGGGGAGCTACTTTCTATATTCTTATTTTTTGTCAATTATCAAAATGGAGGAGTTTGTTGGCACATCGATTTTGATACATTGTTCACAATAACCCTTGTACGTCTTTAGTTTATACTTTTCACAGGCACTTCCAAAAAGACAAGAATAGAAGAAAGACATCTCCATACAAATTCCATGAAGCTCATCAAAGACCATGGAGCACATGCAATTCTCCATTATCAAGATGATGATATACTACAACAAAGAGAAAATGCAAAAGACACTTCTTAAACGACTATGAAGTAGACGATGCAAAAAGACCCAGCTTGAAGTCTACATAGAAGAAGGTGCAAAAGCCTAAGCATTGCTATTCTTATCCCTGTTCTTTTCTTGAGTCTGTAAATGTCTAGGAATCTATGTACGCACTTTGCTAAGATGACAAACATAAAGAAAGAAATGGTGAAATAAAAAGTCATTCAGAGGAGACGGAAAATCCGACGGATTTATAATCCGATCGCTCACAGCAAGTTAGTGAGCAGAAGTTCGGATAATCCGACGGACATCCGCAGAAATCCTGCGGATAATCCGAACCTCTCACAGCAAGTTAGTGAGCAGAAGTTCGGATCATCCGCCGGACTTCCGCTGAAATCCGACGGATAATCCGCTTGACTTATTTGCAACTTTTGAATTCAAATCCAACGGCAATTGGCAGCTGCATTTAATGCATCTAACGGCTCTTTTTACGACCGTTACTGTTGACCGGATAATCCGACGGATTTCCGTTGAAATCCGGCGGATAATCCGGTTGACGGTTGAATGCCCTTTATGACTTTGGATTTGTATAAAAGGGGCTTTAGTCTCTCCTCATAAAGATTATCTCTTCCAAGCTTTAAATTTTCTCAACCACAAAAGAGCTTCACCATTACTACTCTACTCAATCTTTAATTGTCATCCTCTCCCAAAGTGCTAGAGTATTTAAAGAGTTGTAAATTTCGATCTTCAAGTGTTAGAAGATCAACAAGTTCTCTTCTCATTTCTTTGAAGTTGGCGAGCCTTCGTAAGAAAACTCGTGTGTTGAAGTTGGCGAGTTTTTCGGATCCAAACTCGTGTTGAAGTTTGCGAGTTCTTCGGATCCAAACTCGTGTGTACTATTTTATCAAATAGTGGATTTAAGCCGGAGAGAGTTCCGGGACTGGATTGCCTCTAGCGAGGATACCAGGATACATCTTGTGTTTGATCTTCTTACTCTCCTTTTATTTGACGTATATTGCTTCTTGTGCTTAAGTTATTTTTTATTTCCCTATTCACCCCCCCCCCCCCCTCTAGGGTTCTACACCTTGCACCTGAGGCATGGACGTGCGCTTATCACAATTATGATAATTGTGTCAATAGAGACGTTCAATGAAAACAGTTTTTTGATGCAATGCTAACCTACTCCCTCTATATATAGACACAAAAACAACAACAAAGTGTTATCGCAAATTTTTGAGGTCAGTTGTTTGAATCACTTTCTTCCATTCAGCTATGTTAAGGGACATGTCCTACTCTCTAACACTAACAAAAACAATATCGTTCTTTAAAACTTCAATGCTTGTTCGCCTCAGGCGTGCGCTTTTCACAACTATGATAATGAGTCAATAGAGACATTCAATGAAAAAAGTTTCCTGGATGCAATGCTAACCTACTCCATATATATATATATATATATATATATATATATATATATATATATATATATATATATAATATTTTAAAAAAAGGTCCCTAAGGGGTCTTGTCTAATACTTTTCAAAGAGAATCAACAAGCCAAAACCCGATTGGATATGTGCCCGCATGTATAGCACCAAATGCCAACTAAATTTATTGGAGGAATTCTAGTTATGGAAGGATAAATGGGCAACTCATTTATACCTTAGGAGATTTCATTGTCAGAGAAAAAACAATATATACAAGTTCTATAACCTCTCATCCTTTTGGTTTAAGGCTTATTGTGAGAGAAAAAACAATACCTCAAAGAGCTCCAGGAATACCGTGGAGCAAAGTGGGTAACATCAGTGGCAGAAAGAAATATACTTCAAGAAGACTGAAAAACAATAGATTCATGGAGATGGACCTTATTGAAGTTATTATATAGCTCGTTTGCATAAAAACACAGTGGACTTTTCCCTAATATAGCGTAAATAAAACCAATCCGAACGCACCCAACAGATTCGAGTTTTGCATAAGCGGAGGGCCGACAAGGAGGAAGACGAGGAGCTGACGAGGAAAAAACAGAGAAAGGAAGAGGACCTGACAATGGGTGGACCCAACCCATTAATAAACAGTTGTATCAAGCCACACACTTGAACTGAAACCTGAACTGCCGCCTATTAAATTATTAATACAGCTATTCGAGTCATACTGTTTATCCTCGAACCCACTTAAACCTGAACCAAATCCAATAAAAGAGTTGGTTGGCTGGTTGGGTCAAATTTGAAGTCACCAAAAATCACCTTGTTGAGGTCCGTGCACAATATTTGGACCTCGCTTGGGATTCATATATTGACAGCATTGTCCAAGGAAAAAAAAAAACTCAGCCGAGATTGGATTGGTGGCATAACCTCATCTGTTTGACATCAACCCCGATGTAGTAAACAACTGTGGAGAAGCAATCACATATATTACAACACAAGTACAAGAGAAAGATTAGCAGGAGACGAGAAATACAAGGTGAAAAGTATGAGTCAGATGCCAAAGGAATGATTAGAAGTCTAATAAATGTTAACATGCATCCTCTCCCCATGGATATACAGAAGTCCAATGGACTTGACTAACGAAATATGTGATTAGAAGGGCAGTGAATGTGACCATTAACATCTTATCAACTCTGCCATATGGATATACAATTTCAATGGGCTGAATTTTAGGAAAACATGTTCCTGTGGATAACAATGAAAATGGAAGTGCAAGCTTTCTCACAAAATGTGGCCAGGCGAGTCTTTTCATCTCTCCCCATGGATAAACAAGTTGAATGGACTGATGCATGAGCAGGTGGAAAGCAATGCAAATACAAACTGGAAATTAAGATCATTTCCCACCAAATATAAAAGAGACTAGTACTGATCAAGCGAACCTTTTCATTTATCTAGTAAATGCCTTATGAAACACACCGAGCTTTAGTGTGTTCGCAAAATATATTGCTCTCCCAGAGGCTTATATAAATGAGGCAGCAGAGCACCAGGTTCATCGAGATAATAACAAGCATATAAGTAATAAAAGAAAAGGGGGAAAATTTTCATCATAAAGAACCCCAACAAAATTAATAAGAAGTCATAGAGGCCATAAAGATCATTTTTGACACGAAAAGAAAAAAAAAACAGAGTACAACCTCCAGACCAACAAAGAGAAAAACCTGGCCTTTACTGTAATCCAAGTTAAGCTATCACTGATTCACCCACAGGAAACTGGAGAGATGGTTTGGACATGCCTTTGCCATAACTTACACTATCTTAAGATTAAACATTTAGCTTAGTGAATGGAATGATTATGCAGAAATAATGTTCTGCCAATATTGTCATCAAGGATATTCTCTCTACCCTGCATAATTTATTCCAGTAAAAAAAAACTACAACTTATAAAGATTTATACAAGAAATATCTAGTTTGGATACCATGTGGAAGAAAATGTATACAACTTAAAGGAAAATATCTAGAAACAATGTGTCGAAGTCTCTGGATCTAATCAATTGTTTATTCTGCCAACCACATTCCAACTTGGAATATATGCAAATGTCTATATCACCAGACAATGAAATCTCATTAGAATTCAATTTACAATTTAATGGCATACTATATCTATTTGTTAACTTATAGTAGTTTAAGAACATAAAACAAAAATTATTTACATTTGGTATTCTAAGAATTGAGAGAATAATCGATAGTTTATGAAGTGACGAATATTCATAGATCTCAGTAGCAAAGTTTCAATGGAAAAGGCTAATAAAGCAAAAGAACAAGAATTTTATCCATAAGTTTGGGGTGAGACAAACTTTAAAGAGCAAGTCCTATAGTATCCAAGAGGAAAATGAAGATTGATAGAAAACTTTGGAAGCTTAAGAGGCATTAAAAGACGTTAAAGAAAGGACTAACAAGTACGATAGCCAAATTGTTTGCAGGTTAAAAGGGACAACAAGAACATACAGGGAAAAGATCAAGGAGCGCTGTTCGGCTGCTTCCAAATTTTGTAAATAGAAGTCCACCTGGATGTGACTGCAAAATATAATACATTATGCATTATTACATTAATTTTAAACCACAAAACATCAAGTCAAATGCAATTCCTTAGACTTTACCTTCTCTTTGCGGCTGTCCACCTGGGTATGGGAGCCAATTACGAAAACACCTGCCGGCAACAAATCAAGCTTGCTCTTCAAAGTTAAGTACGATTCTGTACCTCCCATCATACATTTCTCTACGTCTTTGAGAAATATTATCAAGGAACCACCTTTACTTTCTTCAGATACAACCTGATTGACATGTTGAAATAAGTAGTGTGGTGTAGATATTTACTGAATAAGATATGCATGAAGAAATAACAAACCAACCTCTATCAACTCGTTAATAAAGAATCTTTCAGTATTTTCACAACCAGGATATTCTGGCCGAAGTAAATCAGCTGAATAAAATAAAAGGAAAGGGAGTAAATGAGATTTGTGTCGTCAGGAAGAAGTGCAAAGATCAATATAACTATAAACAGCATATTTCTTGCATATTTTTAGAGGATCCAAGAAAGCGTTCAGTGAGTCACCACTGCAAAAGAATCCATGATCTTCTTCACACAGACCACCAAGATCATTTCCTTCAGGAATTTGTTTGTCAAATCTAACCCCAATCTTCGAAAATCCATTCTCTTCAAATGCAAGGAGTACTTTGCCACGATAACCACAATTAGGACCTCTGTATAAGTTAAAGGAGTGAGTGAAGCACCATAAATATGCAAAACTGAACAAAGTATATTCAGATTATTATAAAAATTATCATTGCTGGTTCTACTACAAATTCGAAAAGGAAGTTCTTTCCTATGACAGACTAGCCTATGTATTAAAAGCTTCACCAAGATCAATAACAATTGAATGAGCTTGATGAACATTCAGATTACAAAATAACTTGCTAACTCTCGTATATTTAGACTTATCTAGTGATGTAGTGCTTGTTTCTTGATAAATTCTATGTTACCCGGACTCTCCACTTTAAGGAGAAGTACCCGTGTCGACCCTTTAGGACATGGGTATGGGTATGGAATCCGTATCCGATCCTCCATGGTGACAATCGGATCCTTCATGGTGACAATCGAAAGACTGGTAGTGAAGTAGATAGTTTATTTTAATGTGGTAATGATGTAGATAGTTTATTTTAATATGGTAATGGTGTAGATAGTTTATTTTAATATGGTAGACTGGTAATTAAGTAGTAGGGGGAGCTGAAGGGACGGTCCCTTAGGGACTTATTCAACTAGTTGAGTAAAATTTACTAGTAATTTATAATTACATGTTGTCTTTTTACGAAACTTTAGTCATATCCCCGTACCCATACCCAAAATTTGGATCCTTTTTAGCCGAGTCCGTGTGTCCTTCAATTATGAGTTTGAAGGACCCGACTCTTGGATATGTACCCGTACCCGACACCCGTACCCGAGTCCAGGTAACATAGGATAAATTTACTCTTTATCTAGTAATGTAGTGCTTGTTTCTTGTTAGCTCGCTCATCTAGTGTCCTGTAAGATTGAATTTGAAGCATAGTTTCTAACTTTCTTACTTCAAATAGCATGTCTTTATTAATTAGTCAAACGAAACTTCCAGAAAATAATTCACTTCCATAAACAAGAACAGTATATGCTTTTAGTGCTAAGGTTTTCAATATAATTATATATAAACACTTGGAACTGCTGCAAAATGAGAATGCTGAAAACTATGAGTTGAAGATGGATAAGAAATGAGTGCCCTATTGGGACGTTAGAGGTAGTACCAGTGAGGACAAGGTGAGAGGAAATAATTTGAGATGATCTGGAGATGTGTGCCAAAACAGATAGATGCACCGAATAGGAGCGAAAAGATCTAGAGTTCTAGGGGCTGCTAGATCTAGGGATAAGCCTAAAAGAACAGGGATGGAGCAAGCAAAGAAGGATATTGCAGTTGTTAATGTTGCATAAAATCGGAACCATAATACAAACTGACAGAAAGAGAAGATCCATGTAGCCAAGACTAAATAGCAGAGTTCTTGTCATGTCATAATCTAACTTACAGATAATCTGACCCACTAATGTCGATATTTACATATTCTCAGGCTTATCTAATTTTTAGGTTCCCTGTATTTCCACCACAGCCAAAATCTCTTTTACTCTACAAGGCAAATATAAATAAGTTTTTTCATAAAACTGTTTATATATATATATATATATATATATATATATATATATATAATTTTTCCATAAAACTGTTTATATATAAACCCCTCTAGAGTACAATTTGGTTCTCATCCTCCAATATATCAGGGAAACAAACAAACCATTTGACTGGTGGATAAACCACCTCTTCTTTTTCTTTTTTCCTTTTTAGATGAAGGCCAGTACTCTCCCCCTGGGCTTTGAACCCTGACTTCCCCTTTCATAAACCAAAGATCTCAAACATTGGGCTGTCCAACCTTTAGTTAATCCAAAACTTCTTAATCATCAACAAAACCAAAGAATTACCTCTAGATCTATTTTCTTTTTCCAAACTTTCATTATTCTCTAATAGTTCTGATTCCAAATAACTATTTTCAAATCTATAATCCTTCAATTTTAAAATATAACATCTGAAGCAAGATGAGTTTCCATCCTCCTATACTGCATAGTTGTAATTAAAAATAAGAACATATATCAAGTCTAAAAGTTTATGACATATGTTAGTAGAAAAAAAGTTACGATATGGATGCATTTGAATAATACAAACAAAAGATATAGATAAAAGATTTTTTTAGATTTAATTGGAGTCTCCATGAATCTTGGGTTGATAGAGAGAACTATTGAGTGGTAGCTAAAATGGTGAATAATGTAAACTGCTTAAAGTTTACTCATTTAGATAAATAGAATCATGGGGAGAAAACATGGAAAGTTATTTCAAAAATATTAAGTGATACAAAAATAGCTATATAGGTAAAATGATTAAAGTTAAACAGCTACATTGTATCGGGTATAAATCCAGCTATCAGCTCCAAATGAGCAGTCGACCTGAGGGCGCGTTTGGAATAATATAAAAATTTAACCCTTAACCCGCATCAAAATTTCTCTTGTTTTGGACTAACAAATTTATCAACTCGACCTTAATATTCTACCTATATAAGCTATTCAAGAAGCACTGGAGAAGGCACATTCAGCAAGCCTTTTAAGGCAACTCACTCAACATTTCCATCAGTGGAGAGCTCAGGCTGGTTTAGTTACAGTGGAGATGGGACAGGGGAGTTGTGCTCAAGAGGTGGATGAGTTTACGTCCGTGCCTGAGTTAACCATAGTAAGGCTCGCCTAACGGTCACCGCACAGTGGGCTTGTTCGCTTCCGGGTGCCTTTTTCCTCTCCAATTTGGTTATGCCATTTCGAAGGGTCAACGGGTCACCGGTCCAACTGGTGGGTCAACGGTCAGACAGGATAAATAATTAAAACAATAAATATTTCATATATAGATAATATACTATTCCCATTTTTCGAAGTAGAGTACAATGCTATGGTTTCTCAAATTGAGAAGAGCATAAACAAGCCGGCGGCGACTGCAAAGTTTTAGGCTTTCCCTAATTGAAAATTGTCCAGAAAGACAATATCCCTTGAGAGAAATTATATATATATATATATATATATATATATATATATATAATCAAACAAAATGGGGATTTAACCAAACTAGCATAAGTCCAGTCAGATTTCTAAGACTTGTTGAGTAGTACAGGTTTTATAAAACCGGCCATATCAACCGGCTTTTAACTGAGTTGATGAAAAACGAACCAATGGTGGGACAGGATTAGCCAGCCTGATCCGGGTTTGATACTAAAAGTTTGACAACTCAAGCCAGCAGGATGGTGGTCCAAGCATAGGTGGGTATAATGAAAGGGTGGGTTCATTAATAACTTGTGACCAATGAGGCGAGGACAAGTGGATTTTCACAGGCAATGTATCTACGAATGTCCACAGCTCAACTATATATATGGGAGGTGTCAGCGTTGTAATACTATGTGGCTTGTGCGTTCCAACCAAACCACCTACCCGAACTTGCGAATTTCCAGATCCAAAAGTGTTAACCAAACTGATTAGTGTAGTTCGGTTCGTTTTGTTTTTGCAGCTTTAATTGATTACTGTACACCCCAAATAATGGTTCATGTTTTGCACCAAGGACGCCAATTTTCTTCCACTATAAACTATTTTTATTCACATGATCCTAACAATGTAAACAAATCAAGCACACAAGATTGAATCAATATATGGACAAGTCTCTTTCACATTATAAGAGTTCAGGGAAGAAACTAAAGCACTTTGTTCGTGCATTCGAGCCTAATTAAAAGCTGAGAAGAGAAATACCAAATTGACAAGAGTGTATATATAGTGGATGATGTTAATACGAGAAGCTATCTCAAGGAAGCTTATGGGATAGAAGGTGGAGAATGTATTCTCTCTAAACACGAGACAGATGGCCAAGGTGATGTGGAAGAAGCTTCTTGAAGCACAAGAGAAGTGTCCTGGGTTGGTTAGTTCTTTTGCAAATATGTTGATAGCTTGCCACGGGACTTAACGAAGGTTACCATCCAGTGTTCTAATTTCTAAATGGCGGTTGAGGCGGCGGCGGCGGCCTAGGCGGTGCCTAGGTGGTAGGCAGTCTCTTTCCGTACTGCTTTTGCGGTAGGCGGCCAACGGAGGTTTGGCGTCGTAGGCGGAGGTGAGGCGGCGTAGGCGGGCGCCTGTGGGAGCAATACCTAACAAAATGTTTTGGCCAAAAGGTTTCGCAAGCATTATGCGCCTATGGTTCACTTTTACAAAACCAAAAGTTCATAAATCTACGTTCTACAACTTAGTTATGCATGAAATACTCTTAAATTATGCGCATTATGCAAAAACAAGTGATAAAATAGTAAAGGATGTCCAAAATGTATCAACCGTCTAGGCGGTGCCTAGGTGGCCTAGGCGGTAGGTGGACTGTCTCCGCCTCGCACCTGCCTACCGCCGTTTAGAACCTTGTTACCATCTATGTTGCATCAATATGAACACAGAATACAGATAGGGAAAGCTGTAAATAGATACAAAGATAGTAACCTATGTTGCATGAGTACGGATACGGACACCATTTGCCATGTTTGTGCAACATATCATGCAGAAGAGGGTTCCAAAGAATATCACTCTAGCATTGATGTGAAACAGAGGTAAGGTGTACTAGAAAAGTCAGATAGCTGGATCACCTAATCTACACATCTCGTGACCAAATTCCACAATAGAGGAGCTTCACACAAGGAGCCACAAAGCACAATGTATGAAAGATATGAAGGCTGATGGAAGTACAGGCCCTTCATAAGCCTATTTAAATCTTGATATTTGCATGTGTTTTTTTAGGTTCAATGTCGTCATAGTCACAGTCAATTTGGTACCTAGGCAATCCTAGGAAGACAATTCATCCTTGGATTGTCTACGCATCCTTCCTAGGTGCTCAGATCACTTATTGACTAAAAACTTACCGCTTATGTAAGTTTCAGGTTAGGCGGCCACCTGGAAGCATAGATTAAGTATAGACAGTAACCAAGCATATATATAATACCCGGTGCATAGATAGGCATCACAAAGAAAAAGTAGAATTACTTACTAGCTTTGTCATCTTCTCCACCGCTACAAATAATATAAACTACAGATAAATGTCAATTATTATTTTTTAGCTCAAGTTAACTATATGCTTTTAGTTTTGGACAGATGAAATGTTATAATACTATTTATAAGATTAATTTATCTGTATCTTAAACTAAACTATGTTTGACACATATACACCTATAAAAGCAAAACAGGCTGGTTTAGAAAAAAATTGTCTTGTGCATGACATCAATAGTATAACAATTCACTTTTAGCTTAAATGTATAACTATATGCAAACATGACGATCTTTAAGATACAATAACAACACTACAAAAAATTGGTAGACACACAGGGAAACATAAGGGAGGGCTGCAAATAGTTAAGGATGGGAAACATCCAAAGTCAGATTGGTGTGTGTGTGTGTTTGTGGGTGGGTGGGTGGGGACACTTTATACAAAGATTGGCATGGTAAAAAGTGCAGTTAGTAGCGATCTATGTTGCATGGATACTTCAAAGGAGGTTCCATAGGATATTTCAATGGAGGTGCCCTACCTGTATATGTGGTTTTATTGGATACTCAGGAACTCACAAGACTTCAAGGATAGAACATTACTGACTATGTAGGAGTATAAAAATAACCTATGGAGTATAGAAACATAACAATACTAGTGAGCAGATGAAATCAATGTCTGGAAGAATATAAAACATTAGTGCATTCCTATGTTGCACAAATATGGACACGGATACGGGGAAGGACATGATATTCATACAAGATACAGACATTTACAAATAGGTATATATGTAGTCCCCTATGTTGCATGAATACGGACAAGGAGATGGGTACGGACACCATGTTACGTGCTCTTGCAGCACAGGTGCCTTCTTATTGTAGTTTTCTTTCTTTTTTTACTAAACAAATTTCCCTTTCTTATTCTATGGAAAAGCAGCTCCTAGCATCCGATATTTACAATTCTAGTGATACATAATTTGTATTATTAATCTCTGTTCTGATGTATAAATTCTATTGCTATTTTAACCAAAAAAAAAAGAAACAATGGTTAGATGTTATTTTTGAAAAAGGAACAATGGGTTAAATTGTTATTTTTAAAGAAACAATAGTTAAATGTTTATTGCCAAATCCCCACCGTAATGTATCCGTGACTCTCAACGTGTGGTGTCCGCATATTCATAGTGTGGTATCATATCATCATATTCGTATCCATATAACATAGAAAAACATCCTCAAAATTTCAATGATTTATTGGAAAGGAGACTATCTTTATCAACTCCTAAATGTCCTTAACAGTTTTTGCTAGCCTCCAATCCTTAAGGTTCCATAGAATGATGTGGTCCCCCTAAAGTTTTTGCACGGTAATGACTTTGGAAATTACAAAAACCCATGGACAATCCCAATGGCAGGTAAGTTAATGGAAACTCGAGTTGTCATGACAAGGAAAACTGCTATAGAAAGCTGGTCCGTTTATAAAGGAATTCCTAATAATTCAGTGGAGCATTAATCAACTTGCAGGATTATGCGAAAAGGTTACCTATTAGGTTTCTGTAAGTTTCTTGCTTTTCTTTTCTTGGGCTTGTCTATTGATGCTTTAATATGTTTTTTAGGCGTACCAATAGCTGCAACTAGAAACATACATATGTTACTAAGAGGCAGCCTCAACAATATATATATATATATATATATATATATATATATATAATATATATATATATATATATATATATATATATATATATAATTTTATTTTTTATATGAACAACCAGAAAACGTCTTGTAAGTTAACCATTCATAATTTTAATTCCATATCAAACGAGAAGGATCATTTGGTTTGTTTGCCCGACTGTGGTTTATTGAAGTAAAGTACAACTTTTTAGTGAGCTCTCTCGCACATAAAATATTCACATCTAGGTTGCATGTTTTGAAGTATATTTTCCAGCGTAAAATGAAGGTAAAAAAAAAGTCAAAATGAAGAATTTATAAATATACTACCAACTTGAGTATTTTCCATTACTTCAATTCACAAGCAACGCTCCAACAAGTCCTCAACTGCATCAAAGTAACGACTATCCAAACAACCATATAGTACTTAAACTACAGCAATATGCAACAAGCAACAATAACAACCAAAGTATCTAACAAGTGCATAAGTAAAATAATTCATAATAAAGTGCTTAAGTGACACACTAATGCAATATCTGACTTCATTGTATAGAAAAGAAAAGAAAAGAAAAGAAAAATAAATGGCCTATGTCGAAGTAAGAAGAAAAACAGTTGCTCCATGATATAAGGTAATGTGTTTACAGTAGTGAGGATACATGCATGCAGCACTGCAGAACAACATCTCATGATGTACACATTTACCTCAACTTATCAAATATAATTTACTCAATATTCGAACAAACTATTAGAAAACTTAAAAGCCTAGAAGGGCTGGAACTTTAACCAATTTAAAAAGGAAATATGTAACCAGAGGATAAAATAATTGGCCAAAGAGACATATTGAAGCTAAGTATATGCTTCCATGTAAGGTCACTTGAAAACGCTAAATGGCTGCAAACAAGAGGAGAGAACAGAATTTTTACACACAACTAAAGCTTCAATATCAATGGAAGATGAAGGCGATAGGTAACAAACTACGGTGAAGATACAATAAATGTCGGGACATGCTACCTAATGATTAAAAACATGTTGGAATTGATAACTGATAGAAAAAAGAAGAATATGGAAGAGAAAAGAAAGTAGGCAATCAAGTATGAAGAGATCCTGTGAGCTTGCACAGCTTCCACACAAGTAGATAACTGACAAGTTTTCAGTATTTGGTTGCCTAATGGCAGATAATATTCCTTGGAATGATTTTTAGATAATGCTAACGTAAACCAGTTCCATTCGTAATGACAGGAAATAACCTGTATGTTTCTCAAAGTTACCAAGAATTCAGAATTAGAAGCTGAGATGCAAAGAATGGGCCTATTAAGTATTGTCATGTACAAGTAAAACATAATAAACAGCAGTTTTTATTTAAAAAATATTAATAAATTAAATGCTACACTACATACTTTTGAGGTTGAAGAGGATATCCTCTTGACTGTAATGAACCCACATATCTCACTCTATCACCTGGACATATTATAACAAGAATTAGTTAATCAAGAATTCAGCTAATCTTACTGTATAAGAAAGCTTAACTAGGATTTACATTAAATCATTAATACAAAAATTGTAACTAATTCACATGCCTTCTTTAAATGTATAAGCTTTGGATGATGCTGTTGATGTCTCCTTTGGTAAGGATTGGGAATTAGATGTCCCAGCAATAACTGCCTCTACACTAGAAGCTGGTCGCTTAATAGTTGAAGTGTTAGCTAGTCCCGCTCGTTGCTTAAGAAAGAAGTCTGACATTTCTGCCCTTATGCTTTCTTTTAGAGATTCTGAAACTTTTGAAGGACTCTGGAAGCATTTGTTGTATATTTAAGTAAGATAACAACATCAAGTTCTGTCTTCCCATTAAAACATTGGATATACTAATATGACAAAGAATTACACATCAAAACCTACTTGGAGGGTTACATGAGGGGTACGTGCACCCTGTAGCAGAAGAGAATCAACTATGAGCAACCTTGAATCAAAGTGTTTTGCAAGCGCTTTTGCTAGAGACTCCTGATAGATTTCAGATCCTATAAAATGTAGTGAATTTATTACAGCAAGATCCAGCAGGAAAAAAGAAAACAAGAAAAGGAAATAAGAACATAAATCTTAAAAGAACTACAGAAAGACGTCTGCTGTACCTGCTGGACCAGATAGAAGCGTGCGCTGGCTTAATGATGAAATCTCGTGAGCAACTTTCATTTTGCATTCCAGGTGTATATATGCACATGATAAAAGCGCGCTCTTGGTATTATCACTGAGTAGGATGACAAAAGTTACAGATTTTACACACTTGAAATCTGAATTCAAATCAGCATTTAAAAGAACCGAGGAATAACTTTTGCAAGAAAAAAGTTAGAAAGAAACTCATCTCAACTATCCAGCCATGCCTAACATTTTAGTTTTGTAGCTAAGTAGCACCGACACAGAAATGGGTAGAAATACATCATAACCAAGGTTTGCAGTATCGGTATTGGAATCGGTTTTGGATGTTTCTTATGAGTAACGTATCAGCAGTTTTGGTAACTTTGGATCGGAGTTTAGATGTTCCTCGTTTCGAAATGCCAAAAATTAATTAAAACTATTAAAAATCCAGAAAAATGTTTGATCCTTTTAGGAATTATTGTATGTGGCATTTGTTGTTTCTCTTCAGATTTAAATGAAAATTGGAATAGTATTCAACATTGATGAACCGTTTAACCGTAATTGATAATATTACTTATACTTGCTTTAAGATAAAATAAACCGATGTCAGTATCGACCAATATATCTTGTTTCTCTATAACTTTTTTTTTCTTAACATAATCGATCCGGAAAGGGAGCCCTAATGTCAGTAATTGGTCAATATCGATGAAGATCACTTTCATATTGGGACATGCCACAGCCAACACGTATCAGTATCGGCCGATACTACGAACTATGCTTGCCTATGACCTTTGATGATCATAAGAACCGATCAAAGTAAAAGAAAAAACAACTTTTGACACCAACCACATGCCTAGACTAGTGTTTGAAATGAAAACCGCCCCTGACCCAATACAAACAAGCTTAATTTGTGCCTTGTATCACATAAAACCGCAACAAAACCCTCAAAAAACGCATCATGCCCAACTCATGCCAACAACTCAACCTTGTAAGCTAATGTTTTAGTCAACCCTTGTTACGGTTGATCAAGTTAGGGTTTGATTCACATCCTTTCCCTTCTCTGCCTCTCATATTGTCTCCACTTCCTCTCCTTGGCAGTTCTGCAGCCAACACCAGCAACAAGCAAGTTTCAATGACAAGATGGGCAATGAACTACAATGGCAAGCTTCTATGGAGGACCTTAGTGGTCAATTGCACTTATTTGTCCTTTATTCTTCGCTATGATTCTTTTCAACAGAAAATCGCAACAGCGTCTCTTTTTTCTCCTCCATCAACTTCTCTACTTATTCTTCGTCATTTCATTCTTGCACTTGTTTCCAGTTCTGCATCTGGACATGTCTCCAGCAAACACCAAGCAAATTATGGCCAAAACTGATCAAATTGGTGTCATATTCATAATAGGCAAGGATCCAGGAGCCCTCCAAAAGGAAATCTAACCCAAAAAAAAAAAACTGAATAAAGCTCTTTTACATTAAATCCAACAACAGTTGAGCGAAATGAAACTTAAGACTCCACGAAGCCTAAAGGTCAAGTGTTCATAAAAGCTGGCTTCTATGGTCAAGTGTTCAATAGCTGGCTTCTATTCAAAATAGTGTTGAAGCATAGAGAACCGTATATATATAAGCTGGAGAAACCATCCACAAATTCTATGAGTGGAAAGATGGAATGAACAGGATCAAACTTCAGTAAATGGCAACTAATCTAACAAATAAAAGAGGTTCTAATTTCTGGTAGCATTATTTAGTAAGGATATAAAATTCAATTCTTGGGAATGGGAACACTTCTGACAAAATATTGAGGCTCATAGGTAGTGAAATTGCATGGAGCATAGGAATTGCACAAACTTCAACCTACAATAGCTACCTCCATGTATATGACCTGCCCTACCACTAGAAGAACAACCATTCCTTGTTAGCCTAGTCAATTTGTGGATCAACAATTTGGGGATAATGCTATTAAACACATCTAGATCTCCTATAAACATTTAATAAAAAACTGCATGCAGGTAAATTCTGGGCAAATCCCTATGAAGTATATGACGGGAAGCTTTAGTGAAATTATCCTTTAATAAATAAACCCTTTTTTTTAAAATAGCCAAAACTCATTTTAATCATTTATTTGGTATATTAGATTATTATAAATAATTACTTTTTGGTATGAAATATTCATATAAAATACATTTTGATATAAAACCTTTTATAGGCCAATATTTACTTATAGAAAATATTAATACTAATTTATTACCAAATTTGTTTCTCTTATTAATAATTAACCAAAAGGTGACAAATAATCTTTATGTAAATTAGTTGCCATATAATCACCCTAATAATTAATAACCAATACTTTTAATTAATTAATGAATCTACACAATATTATACAATTAACTAATCAATACAATATTACAATTAACTAATTAATGACCGGAACATGGATTCAAGCATTTTCTCATCAAATGTTTAGGGTACAGACCAATCAACCTGCAGAAATCTCAAAGGTTTTACAACCGGATGTTAGCAATATACCAACCTTTCCTGGTGACACTATGAACAAGAGATGGCCTTTGATGCAAATCTAGGATGCATTTGAAAGGAAAAGAAACATTTAAAGATGGCTTAAACAAATATCGAACATCAGAAATTTGCATGTTAAGAATCAAATTTCAAGAATTTAGTCAATGAATACAGTTAGTTACCTTCCTACAACAGTATGACCTAGAGAAGGCCTATACTGCAAATCTAGTGACAATAGAAGAAGAAATGGGGAGACAAGGTCCTTCAGGGCCCAAGCACAAAGCGCAAATGTGGTGCGCCCACATGGGCCAAGCAAGGCCCGTGTAAAATCAGAATAAGAATAGAGGCCTTCCACCTCAACAACTGCTTTGTTTTGCAATGTTCTAGGTGTCACTTGTTTTGGGACAAAAGGAAGTTTTAGTTGTGGCATTTGAACCTTAGATCTTGAAAGTCAATGATGCTTACTGGGTCCTTGTATAAGGCCGCACTTGCTGCAATACAAGCAAGGCACAACCTCCCTTGGTGCTGAGTTTCTTGCCTGGGCATGCTTTTATTAACTATGCACTGAAGCCATAGGGCTAATTTCTCACCCAGTTTTAAATTACAGACTTAACCGCAGACTTGAAAAAGCACATCACATACATAGCTATAAGGTGATAAGACAACGTCAAAATAATAGACCATGTCTGATCGTATCAGACCACTTCAATTACCCAGTAAACCAATTACGGAACTAGACCTGATTATGCTTGCAAACAAGGGAGCGAATACATGCCAAAATCAATTTCATATCTACCTTGAACTCCGAGTGTCTTTTGTATATTGCTGTGCAGTCAAGTCAGTGTCTCTGCAACATAACATACAACCGATGGAACCCAAAAACATCAACCAATATTGTCTCAGGACTCTAAAACTCACCCGATGAAGTAAAGTGAAACAAACTTGATATCAAAGTACCAGTATGAACACAATAAATCAAAGAAAATATGACCAAGGTTGTTTTCCAAATATGGACCAATTGTAAATAACCTCCTAACTAAACCTAACCCAGATCCCCTAATTGGTACTTTCAGTTCTTTGCTCTGTATTCTTTCAGTATCTGTACTTTTACGCCGCACCTTTACCTATGAATGTCAATATTCTATGTCATGAGGTGAGATGATGTGTGACTTAAAGAAAAAACTGTGGTAAGCTTGTTGAAGACCAACAAACAGCAATAAAGATGACTGTGACAATTGTATCCAGTTAAGAAAGACAAAGAACAACAAAATTTACCTCAAATAGTAGGGAAAGCATTCAAACGAAACTTCAATGTCGCTGGGACCAAGAATCCCTCTTTTCAAACCGTCTTTAAAGGCTTGGGATCTAGTAGATGCCAAAGTTAATGAGGAACTGTTTTCTTTGAGGAAGTCACTTCGATACTCGAACATTTTGTAGATGCTCCCACCCAAATCCAAGTCAGGAGAGGATGATCCTACAAGCATTGCAGATTTGTGACGACATGAATACAAACCAAAGTAATTAAGGAGAAAGAAAGCATTACATTAAAAACCAAATATAAAAGAAAAAGGTCAGACATCTTAAGGAATCTAACTTCTCTTATATTACAAGCCAAGCAATATTAACACTCTGAAAGTGAACATAAACCTTTTTCATCTTTCCATTTTTTATTCTCTTTTGAAAATAAGGGTCTTTCATTTTACGGTCCCTCCTGGTTTGTGAACCCAGGACCTCCCTTTCCCCTATCAAAGTTCTTGACTCTAAACCGTTGGGTCACCCAAACTTTATGGTCATACGCCTTAAGCCTCAAATTCTCACCATTTGCTGGCTGGGGCATTGCAACTGACAAATCTTTGCTAAGATTTGAAAACGAGGCCAGCAGTGATGCTTCATCATCGACTAACGGGTCTACTGATCCGGCCTGGAAATGAATTCCTTTAATAGACACACCTTCTGCTTCGGTAATGCTATGGGAAGGCAGAACAGGGGTGACTGTGGATAGTTGCTGGAAGATCTGTCAATAGATTAAGGAGAATGTCTTTCCGCATAAAAAGGAACATCATAAACATTATTAAACAATCCACAAGTGAACCATAACTCAAGAAAGTTCAAAGGATACATAAGCATGTTTCCCTGATGAATTAAATACAACCTCATCCCCTGCAGTGAGAATGACATTTGAGTTTCTTTCAATAGTCTTTCCATTAACTTGCACAACTCCTTGGCTTCCAATAATTTCCAGTGAGGCAACAGATGCACCACCTTGCTGAAAAATATAAAAATGAGTAGTAATTGAAATGTGTCACATACATATGCTCACACCAAATGGTACTATTGACCTGAAACTTTGTGATTTGTTAGGTCAATACACAGTGCGTCAAAGTCGATACCTCTTCATGCTTCAGTTTACATAGAGGCGTATTGATAGATGATTCACCCAGCTGTAAATTGCCTTTTGTATTGTAACCAACAGTGAATAGTGGACCATAGATAGGAAGGTGAGGGTTCTGGACATAATAAATTAAAAGTGTTAATGACATGGAGTTAGAAGTGCATAAATTTAGTGATAGGGAAGAACTAGAATAACAATATGTAAAACAGTAGGATCACAAGCCCTGCTCTTACATGCATGTGGTTCTTGAGATGAACAAGATGCAGTATACAGATACAAACTTGCATATAACAAGACCTAAACTACTGAAAGAAAGTTCAATAAAAAATCAAACTTACACTAAGTAGCTAAAAGCAGAATCTGGTACATATTCATTAAACAAATGACTAAAAACAATAATGATTAAAAGATAAAATAGAGGGTGCATCAACAAGGTTGTAGATGTCGGATACCAGGTTTGTGTCGGATGGGTTTCTAAATGTCAGATGTCACATGTCGGTGACATTAAAATGTCAGATATTGATAAATAATATATACACACAGACTAAATGTACTTTTCAAAAGAGAGCATAGAACTTAGCTAACTTAACATGTATCCAGTAAAATAGTTGCCATTTGTAAAAGATGTAGTTCAAGCTTTTACCATCACATTAAAGCCAGAACATGATAACATGAGCAATAAACGAAAAAATGATGTCATCCAATTGAAACTCTATCAAAATTTGATATTTCCATTAATAAGTGCTAATATTATCCAATCTTTCTATTATAAAACTCCAATATTTCTATTATAAAAACACCACATCCCAATTAAGGATTCCAATTAAATTAAGAGGCAACAAGAAATTACCAAAACATCCTTAAAAATACCAAAACTGGAGAATAGCATCAAATAATTTGAGTTTACAGAAACTCGAGAAAGAACAAGCTATGTCCGTGATTTATGACATACAAAAAGAAAAGATAAATATGTTAGTATACAAAAAAATCCACAAAAATAATTAGGTATACAAAAAATGTTATAAATACCCAATGGAGAAAGAAGGAGCTCTTGCTCTAATGGAGGAACGAGAAAGGAGTTCTTGCTCCAATGGATACTCGAGGAAGGAGCCGTTTCTCTAATGGAGGAAGGAGGTTTGGCTTTGACTTTGGCAAATATATAAAAATAGGGGAAATATATATATATATATATATATATATATATATATAGAGAGAGAGAGAGAGAGAGAGGTTAGGGCACGAAGAGAAGAGGAGAGAGATCAAAAGAATGAGAGTTGGGAAGGGATTAAGTTGGGCTAGGGAGAGTTTATTTTTGAAAATCCTCCGACGTGTTAACAATTTAGTCCCTTTAAAACCGATTTTAGCATATGTCGGCAATTTTTTTAAATGTCACGTTGAATTTTATGTCGGATTGAACACGATATATCGGCCGACAATGTAAAAAAATGATTTTATATATAAAATCTTGACATTTAAGTCCTGAAACCTACATGTAACCATGATGTACCATCACACTCCAAGCCCAAGGTAAGGGACTAGATTAATGGCACGACAGTCTTTTTTTGAATATATCGCACATATTAAATCTTAGCAAAATTCCAATTGTTTATAAATAATTCGGTTAAATTAAAAAAGATATGTCATAATATTACATGTACAATGCTAAATTTAGTCAAGCTTCTATCTCTAAAGCCTTTTTCCCCATTAAAAAAGGATCAGCAACTACAGAACTATCTGAGAACTCCAGAAAAAGATATCAAAAAATACAACAAGCTAAAAGCTATATATGTTGAACTGATATCAACTTTTGGAGCAAACGTTGTGGCTGAGAAAAATTAATACCAATGCTTTTTGACAAAGGCTAAGAAGCCAGTTGTCACTTGGCAGGTTGGGAAACATACCTGGAATATCAGACAGTATAACACAGAACAAGGAAGCAATACTTCAAAGGAGTCCAAAGACTCCAAAACAAGGGGGGAATGATAAATTAATAAGATTGGCAGCTGAAGCAATTAGCCTTTTTACCCATACAAACCCCCTCCTCCACTACACTTATGTAAGTCTGAAGTCCTATATATATATATATATATATATATATATATATAAGAATCTTCCAAGTTATTCCTAATACAGCCCCCTCCTTTCCCAAATAAATGGTCCTTTTAAACTGCTTTAATACAAAAAATGTACCACCTTTCTTTGGCAGACAAATAAATTAAATTTGACTACGAGAACCTTAATCCATCTGAACTTAGAAGAAGTCCACATATGTTTGAATTAGGAGTTGGGATCATTTAAGTAAGGAATCTTTTAATAAGAGTCGAATTTCAAAAACTGATATTTGTAAGTGTTCAATAGGGACGAAGGGAAAAGTATCTTCGACTTTGAGAAAATATATTTGGATGCTCGGTGGCAGGGAAGGGGTGGCTGGGGCTTATAGAAATAATAAACGATTTGGAGCTTTATATTGAAAGAACCTTAGTTTTATCATTCTAGGAGCAAGGTTATAAACGGCAGTAGGCGGGTGTGCGGCGGAGAGAGTCCGCCTACCGCCTAGGCGCCGCCTAGGCGCCGCCTAGGCGGTCGATACATTTTGAATACTTTTTACTATTTTGCCACTTTTTTTGCATAATATGCATATTTTAAGTGTGTTCCATACATAACTAAGTTGTAGAACGAAGATTTATAAAGTTTTAGTTTTGTAAAAGTGAACCATAGGCCCATAATACTTAAAAAAAACTTTTTTGGCCAAAATATTTTGTTAAGTATTGCTCCGTCTAGGCGCCGCCCACGCCGCGTCACCTCCGCCTATACCGCCAACCTCCGTTGGCCGCCTACTCCACGGCCTACCGAAAAGCGGTGCGGAGAGGGACCGCCTACCGCCTAGGCGGACGCCATTTAGAACACTGTCTAGGAGCACTAAAGACTAACAAACAATTTTCCAATGATATTTAATTTGAAGTCCGGTTTGGATCTTACAGCGCCGAGAATTTCAAATTCGATTTCTAATGCAAATTTGTGTTACCCAGACTCTCCAATTTAAGAAGTAATCGTGTCGATCCGATAAGACATGGGTATGGGTATGGGTATGGAATCCGTATCCGATCTGGTAACAATCGGATCCTTCATAGTGACGATCGGGAGAATGGTAGTGAAGTAGATAGTTTACTTTAATGTGGTAGTGATGTAGATAGTTTATTTTAATATTATAGACTGGTAGTAAAGTAGTAGGGGAGCTGAAGGGACGGTCCCTTAGGGACTTATTCAACTAGTTCAGTAAAGTTTACTATTAATTTATAATTACATGTTGTTTTTTTATGAAACCTTAGTCATATCCTCATACCAGTATCCTAAACCCTAAACCCTAAAAATCCTAACCCTAACCCAACAACTGTACCCGAGTTCAGATAACATCAGTGTTCTAAAAATCGGCCTAGGCGGCCGCCTAGGCGGCGCCTAGGCGCTAGGCGGCCGCCGGCCGCACCGAAAAGGCCCTAGGCGGCCGGCCTAGGCGCTGAACGGGTCTAGGCGGGCCTAGGCGGCCCTAGTCGGACCTAGCCGGCCGGTTTTGGCCAAGGAGAGGAGAGAGGGAGGAGGAGAGGGGGGAGCGGAAGGGGAGGAGGAGAGAGGGGAGCGGAGGGGGAGCGGAGGGGAGGAGGAGAGGAGAGAGGGGAGAAGGAGAGGAGAAGTCTGTTGTGCAGACTCTCTCTCCTCTCCTCCCCCTTATATATACAATTTTTTTTTCTCTGTTAAAAAAAAAAATGAAAGAAAAAATATTTGGAGGGTCGAACCCCTACCTCACCAGTAGAAGACTTCATTATAGCTGTACTAGCCACAAAGGCTCAACAATTTTTGTGTCTATAAAGCACATACATATTATTTATATATAAACTCATCCACTTAGAAAAAAATAAAATAAAAAATCAAATCGGCGCCTAGGCGCCCTAGGCGCTAGTCGGGCCCTTAACGCACCGACTCCGCCTAGCGAAATCTATAACATTGGGTAACATAGATGCAAATCATAGACCAGCTTATGTTTTCCAAGTTGGACATGGTAGAAAAAAGAAAAACCAATACATTCAACAAACATCTAGTAGCTACAACAGCCTGAAGGACAACACTTAATCCTCGCATAGAGACCTAGCAAGGAAATGGCACCATCAGTCACTTCATCAGAAAGGATTACTTTCCTTTTGCTCTTCAAAATTGAGCAAAATGTTAAAGGATAACCAATACATTTCAACTTTTGTTGAGCGCAATCGATATGGACTACGTAATGGTTAAGCGCCATAAGGACACTAGGGCATAAATAGACCACAGAAAAGCCAACAATATTCAAAACAGAGTTTCGAAAATGCATATAATTAGACTAATATTACATGTTTTATAGGTACAAATTGCCAACAAAAATGAAGATCAAAGAAATGTGTCTTAATTCATATATAGACCTAGCAAGAAAATGTCAAGAAGTATCTAGTAGCTACAAAGGCCTGAATAATAAGAACCCTCGGGCCTGATGTAGAGACCTATCAAGAAGATGTCACCATTAGTAAATTCATTGGAAAGGTCTATTTTCCTTCTGTTCTTGCAAAAGAGAAAATGACAAGTTATACACTTCATTCTTTATTCGGTACAACTGATACGGACTGTGTAATGGTTAAGGGTCTTAAATGACAGTAAGGCATTAGTAAACAAAGTAGTCAACAATCTTCAAGATGGGATTTTTAGTTGCATGTAATTAGAGAATAGACTAAAATTGCATGTTTTATGGGTATAAATTGCCAACAAAACAGAATGAAGATATGTGTACTGATTTATATGCTGATGTTTCTCTTACTTGGATTAATTAAATTTTCCTTTCCTTTTTCAGAGTAAGTGTCAGAGAGATTGGGGATGTCTTGGTTTGGGTTGGTTTTCAGCTGCTCTTGGTTGGTGGCTTGTGGTGGTCACTTGATATGTGGTCAGGAGTCAGTGGACGGGTTAAGGAGGTGTTCTGAGTGTTTGTATCTTATAACATACAGGGTTAAAAAGGGGTTCTGAGTGATTGCATAAAACTTATACAGACGGAGAAGCAAACAATTAGGTGAACAATTATATCCTAGCGACGAATGAACAGAAAGTAGCAAACAGACATTAGAAGGGACCTGATATACGCGCACACACACACACAACAACAACAACAACAACAACAAGGTGAACAATTATATCCTGGCGACATATATATATATAATTTTTTGGTATCTTCCAATGTATGTTTGTTATTTTCTGTTCCTTCGCCCGGATATAATTGTTCGCCTTGTTGTGGTGGGTGTGGGGGTGTGTGTGTGTGTATACGTGTGTGTGTGTGTGTGTGTGTGTGTGTGTGTGTGTCGGCGACATGGCCAATATGTTAGCCGACATGTCGGTTTTCAGGGGACTGATATATCAGACCAAAATGTCATTTTGTAACAAGTCGGCCAACATGTCGGAATTTTTTTGACACTTCGACCGATATGTTATTTATAGCTATCAGCTGACATTCGAAGAATAGTATTTTTGTGATTTTGGTTCCAGTTTGATTTTCATAACGGGTTAAAACCGTAAGCAATATCGATTCCCTAACTGAACCCTAACCTCTCTCTCTCTTCTTTCTCGATCTGCTGGTGTTGTTTGAAAACCGGTCAACGAGGCTCCACTCCGGACACTCCAAGCTCCGCTCCGATTAGGTATACCTCAAATTAGAAGTATTTACTCTTAAATTCTTCGATATTTGTATTAGAAATTAGATTTATATAGGACATTTAGGTTATATAATATTACATATTTATTGATATTCGACATTTAAAATGTCCCTGACATCCGACACCCAACATTAAAAATCCCAATGTGACATGATCCTGACATACAACATCTACAATCTTGGATGGAATATAGAAAACATAGTGCTCCTAATTAGGATGTATAAGATGATATGCAATAACACGTATAGTTGTATCATGGAAAACATAAACAAAAAGTCTAGCAACAACCAACATACATTTATTTAAAATTATGAGAGCAAATTATTTCCTTAGGGTAATTCCTAGTAACCTCCCTAGGGCTTTACTTGTTAATTGTAAAACGCCCCAACAAGAATTATTTTGATTTTAGGTACTTCAATCTTTGTATCACAACCTTTAGTGAGGAACCCGACCGTCACATGACCACCAAAAAGTTAACCAAGCCTTACAAACTTAACTGCCCACCAGCTTCTAAGAGAACATAAGAAAAGAAAAATCTCCTTGCACCATTTCCTCGGACCCTAACCCCTTCCCCCATCTCTCCTCCCCCATCACGTCCCAAACAAAACTGCCCACCAGCTTTCTCCACCCTTCCAACCTAACCCTATATATATATATATATATATATATATATATATATATATATATAAACAAGAAACACACCAAGACACCATCAAGGCAAGCACATCAGCAAACATTGGATTAATTCATAGATAGAGAGAGATCTAAAGAGAAATAGAGACAGAGAGGATCAAGAGAGTTGTCACATGTGTTACTATAGATGGAAGAGCACTTGGATTGCAGTTTTGGTGGGGGAGGGCAATTATGGACTCTTGAAGGAGAGTGAGAGGACAGAGGTGATGGTGGTGGTTAGCTTTTGGAGCTCGATCAAAAGGTAGAATAAGTACGGATAGATATACATATTAAAAAAATACAATAATAGTGACAGCTTTGAAGTAGCAAAGGAGAATGGTAAAAGGTAATTTAGGGAGACAAAATTATAGCTTATAATAATTCATAAGGGAAGTTAGAAATTAAGGAGAGAAAAGGACACAAAAGCTTGCTAAAACAAGGAAAGGAATTACATATAGGAAATGTTAAATGTACTAAGAAGGAAAAAAGAATACATGCGAACCATAGGGAAATTATAAAAACGTATTCCAGTAGATATTTAATACAACCATAAGATAGTTACATATGAAAAAAAATCATTTGATCCAATTTAGGAACTATCTCTACCATCACAACTTTGTGGCTTTTAAGGAAAATCTTAAGTACGAAGTTGTGAAAGATTTAATAATTATATTTGGGTTTAGAAGTGCTTGGGAGACAAAAGTTAGTGTTGCAAACTAACTTACCTACCAAACAATAAAGAGCAACAAAATGTCACGGAAAAGAAGCACCTCAATATACACACAGAAATACAAATATTCATCAACTATTGTCTATTGTGGAATGAAAATCATGATCAGTGTCATGAGAATAAAGAAAATAAATGAGCAAGGACCAAAAAACAAACATTCATGGCTGAGAACCAACATGGCTATATCCCAGAGAAGTCTACCATAGAACTGAATACTGACATATTGATGGAAATGTTCTAGAGAATATAGATTTACGTATCATTGTGACTGATTTCAAAACACCTAAGACGTTTCCCAAGGAGATTATGTGATGGTTCTCAAAAACAAACAAGTGGGTAATGCTTATCTTGAGGTTATTAGAGAACAGTTACAACAAAGTGGTAATAAATGAGAACAATTGGCGAGATATTGATTTACTTCCCATCGACATAAGATTAAATCAAGTGTCAGTGTCAAATCATTGCGTCTTTGTATTATGTATTCAATAAAATATTTGTACAAATTTTCAAGTGTCGATGACATAAAGATAGTTGATAAGACTTGTAAAGGGTACAGAGAGATCTCTGATATAGGAAACTTAGAATTAGTAGGCAGACAAGTATAACAACAACAACTAGAAAAAGTATAAAGAAGATATTACAAAAAACTTCACAGTTAGTCATTTTTGTCGCTTGGGATGTTTACTGTGATGGCAAGATTGAGGATGGTGTTCATAGAATAAAGATAGTACGGCTGAAATAAACTAGCGATTTTGATGTGTGCGACATTCAGATGCTATAAACATGAAAAGGACATTTTAAGTCAACTACAACATCAGTCCTACTTTATAAAGAGGTTGGACACTTCAAGAAGGTGTCTATAAAATGAGAAAAACATAAGTGAAAATGAAGAGATGGATAAGTGGCCAAGAATAAAAAGATGAGAGTATGAAATCTATGGGAAGTTGGAGGTGGATTAAGGATAGGACGATGACTTGTTTGGACAAGTGCAATTGAGCTGATACATTCAGTCACTAGAAATGATAGGATCGTAAAAAAAAATTATAAGAATCTAAAATGCGGGATAGACCAGATGAATAAGAGCAAAAGCCATAAAAAGGATACTGGAGTTGCAGATATTATTACATAGGAGAAGCCACAAAGAAACTGATTAATGTAGCTGAGCCAAAATATCCCGATATATGATTTGTTTCTCATTCTTGTTGCTGCTATGTAGGACTATTATGGTGTTCACTAAAGGGAGAAAGGTTAAGTAGGTTAACTCCTGTAATTTATTAATGCCACTCAAAAAATCCTTATGATACTACAAGAATTTAGTGTACATATGAGGGAGAGATATAGGGAGCTAAAATTGAATAGCCCATGTGCCTATGTCATTATAAACCCTTCTTCTTTTTTTGTTCTTATTCTTGTTCTTGTTTGTTGTTGTTATGGTTCTAGTTATTATTATTATTATTCTTGTTGCAGGTACCAAATATATTTGTATTGACAGAAAAGAGAGGCCGTGTAGGTTATCTCTAATTTATCCAATGTCTTTCGAAATACTTATGTAGTCAGAAATGTATATATAGAAATAATCTATGAGAGGACCAAAATTTGCATAATGCATGTACCAATGGTGTTCATAAATACCAATTTTAGCAATTTGACAACCTTAATGGTATTCATAATACCAGTTTAGCAATTTGACAACCTTGAGGTTAATGTAGAAATGGTATTCATAATACCATTTTAGCAAATTGACAAATTTGAGGTTAAATTGCCTCAATATATGCCTTTAATTAATTAAGGATTCAATACCCATAGGTGTCTCGAGCGTTCTCCTAGCAATCAGTAGACAACTAAGTTGACTAGTTAAGTCACCATATAACCATGACACTGAAAACCAGCAAGTACCGTGTCCATACCGAGTTGTGTCTAAGAGTTGTGTTACACATGTATAAGACATGACACACGCTCCAAAATGCATTCGTGGCACCGAAAACAATGCCACGACACTGAAAACCAGCAAGTACCATGTGGACATGTATAGGACATGACACACACGCTCCAAAATGCATTCGGACGCACCGAAAACAATGCCATGTCCATGAAACCATGCCCATGTTCTATCATGTTTGAATTTGTTCCGTGGTAAATTATGATAATAGCTTATCATCCAAACAACAACAAAAACCAACTATTTCGTATACTAGAGCAACAGATAAAGAGTTGATCAATAAAGAGATGAAAAGCCGACCTGTGAGCACTGCGACAGAAGTTTTCCCCAGGGCAACTTCGACGACCGCGGCGGCTTCGCGGCCCGCTTCTTCTTCTTCGAGGGGTTCACCGGAGAAAGAATCTTCACCATTTGCTCCTCTGCACTCAAATAAACACCCAAAACTCCACAATCAAAAATACAAACTCAAACTTTCCAGAGAAACAAAACAAGAAAACTACGTCAACACCGTCAAGATCGGACCTTGACCCTTCTCCTCGGATGCCGCATCGTCATTCTCCGGCGAAACCGCCGCCACGGCCTCCGAATACTCCTCCTCGTCCTTCGCAACCGTCGCCTCCGACTGAAAATTCCAACCGGAACCCTAAAAGCAATCAAGACCCAGATGCCAAAATCGATCGAAAATAACAGAAATCGAGGAAAGATCGGACCTTGGCGCGCTTTCCGGACGGAGTATGGGCCGGAGAGGGAGACGAAGGAGAAGACAAAGGAGAAGATCGCTTTTTGGAATGAGCAGAGCTCCTCCTCGTTTCCACCATGGCTTCTGCTTCTTCTTTCTGGATTTTTCCTTCTCAGACCCTTGGGATTTGACGTCTTAGGAAAAGAAGACGACGAAGAAATTAATGGGGGGAGAGAGAGAGAGAGAGATTGGGAGAGGTCGGTAAGAATAATATATTTGGAACTGTTGAGCTTATTATCCACTCCTAGTAACACGTTCACGTGTTTTGCACTGTAATTTTATTGAATATATTAAAATATTTTAAAGATGATTTATTTTAATTATAACTAAGTTATTTTCACGTTGGACGTTAAAAAAAAATATTCTACATTATGTTTGAAATATAGATTTAAATTATGCTATAATATTTTAAATATAATTTGAATATAAGTTACGATTTATAATAAATATATTTTTAAACTTTTTTATATGTGTTTAGTTAAATAATATCATTTACTTAGTCTAAATATAATTTAAATTCTAAAAAAAAATAGTATTTATACATATTCATGAAGTTAAGAGGATTTTAGGTTTCAATTTTAGTTTAAATTACGTGAGAAAATAAGTATGAAAATATTTAGCCTAAATATAATTTAAATTCAAAAAAAAAACTAACGAAAATTGTTGATGAAATACACACGGCTTAGACGGCTCAATCTTGAGCCGTTTTGAAGCCCCTTTATATTAGTAGAAATTTGTTATGGGTATGTTTTTAGAATGCCTGCATGAACTAACTGACCACACTGACGGCATATGCTAGATCTGGACGAGTGATAGTGAGATAGTTGTCCAACCAGGATACATTCTCGGTTGTGCTTGGGGATCCCTCTGGTACTAAGAACAGCAATGAGCCCGTAGGGGATATGGCCAGGAATGTCACTTCACCGTAGGAAACTTTAGAACTTCACCAGACGGGAGGCAGGGGTGGGACTTCTTGCTCACTTGGTATGTGTTTAGTTACATAATATTTTAAATATAATTTAAATATTGAACATAATTTAGGATTTGTTATATGTTCAGAGTTGTAACAATTTGTAAATACACGTAAAGAGATACATATCATAAAGTTAGGGAAAAAATATTATGATTATTAATTAATGGAAGATATACATACTACTTAAACAACTCATTTTTTAGCCGTTTTCAAGCCGCATTATAATGGAAGTGATTACTATTGGCCCAAATAGTCAATGGCCAATTTGATTTTGATATTGATCGAACCATGAATCAATATGACTCGATACGACGTAGTCAAGATGAAGTCAGCACTACAATTATTCTCAAAGCAAGGTTATCTGGATTTTATTATTTATTATGTATTTTATCTTTATTGATAGGACTCAATGTACATCGAGTTCGCAGTTGGAATTATAGAGCTTAAACCCAATCCTACCTACTATATTCCAGTTCATTATATAAACTAGTCCACAAATACAAACCTGAGCCAAAACCCAAATTGACCAAAACAAGTTACGGTCCTAGGGAGACCGAACTCGGTCCCCTTAAGACCCAGATTTGACTGACTTGTTCATCCCAAAGATCAGGACGCCAACGTTCAAATTTATAAACATTGAGGGATCAAACTCGGCCCCCTATTAGCTTATAATAGCTTTGGGTTTCACTAATTTTCAACAGTCACTCACTCGCAAACTTTATTCATTCTTAGCTATAAAGTTTTTCCATCACCAAGATAACTTTCTAAGCCTTCTAAGTGCCAAGTATGATCTTGGTTAGAAGTCTACAAAGAGTTAAAGCTTGTATTTCCAAGTTACGATTCAATTGGTTGTTTAAAGACGGCGAGCCCTTCGAATCGAAGATCGTGGTTGTGTCGAAGTCGATAAGCTATTTGGATTAAAGCTTGTGGTTGTAAAATGTCGGAAAGCTCTTCGGATCAAAGCTTGTGTTGTACACTATTTCACAAGTAGTGGATTAACAACGGACAAGAGTACCTTGGACTGGATTAGTCATCCATAATAGATACCAGTATATATCATGGTGTTAGCGTTTGTGACTTCTACCCTTCACCCGTCTCTATCATTTACTTGCTAGATTTCGTGTTGGTTATATTATTGGATTTGATTAGAGTAATTATTGTTAAACTCTATTCATCTCCCTTCTAGAGTTGCTTTCAGGGCCTACAAGATAGTGACATCACGTGAGTTCTATGTACCAATAAAAAAAAATCCTATGATATTATTAAAAATTAGATATAAATAAAATTATATAAATATTTTTAATATATTTTTAGTTATGATTTGTTATAGACATATTTTTGAAACTTTGGTCATATATTGTCTAAATATAATTGAATGTTGAATATATTTTAATTAGGATTTTTTATAGATATGTTCATAGGCTTTTGGATATATGTTTAGGTAGTTAGATGGATTTTAGGATTTTTTTTCCTTCTCTTGATTAAATCTTAATTACGTGAGTATATACATGGCTCATTTTTACCCGTTTTCAAGCATCTTTATAATATTAGGGATTATTATATTACTATCAATTATTAGTCATATTCACGTGCGATGCACGTACCAAAAAGAATAAAAGAAACTATGATATTATTAAAAAATTATATAGAAATTTAAATTATATTAAAATAATTTTAATAAAAAATAGATATATTTTTAGAACTTTTGATGTATGTTTAAATAATACAATGTATTTAATTTAAATATGATTATGATATTGAATATATTTTAATTTGATTTTTTTTATAAATATGTTTACAGGATTTTAGATATATGTTCAAATAGTTATAAGGATTTTATGATTATTTTTTACGTGAGGGATATGCATATAGTGGTAATTAGAAGGATTTAGAAGAAAAAAATTAATAATGTGAGGATATACATACAGCTTAGACGGCTCATCTTTAGCCATTTTCAAGCCTTGTTTATAATAGTAAAGATATTATTGTTGTTGTTGTTGGAGAAATTACTATATTTTATCTATATGTTTTTATATGGTTATTCACAGGTGACCAAGTGTTGGGTAGACAGTTCAAATTCTACGACCAACCTGCTACATAAACATAAATAGGGAGCGCAAGTGATTGCTTGACCGTCTGTTTCCTCCATCGTTTGCCTAGTACTTCCTCTATGAACACCAAAGCCAACAATTTGTCATAGCCCACATTTTATAGAAATATAGGCAAATAGTTGATGAGCATGCTAAGCCGAATAAGTAAAGTATTTAATAATATGTAGGAAATAATAATGCCTTATTTCATTGATTGGAGCTGATTACAATATATATACTTTCTACACTATTGGTCTTATGGGCCATATTTACAATAGCTACATAAATATAATCTAACACCCCCCTCAAGTTGGAGCATGCAAGTCACAAATGCCCAACTTGCGAAGTAAAGAATCAAACACATGCTTCCCAAGGGACTTACTGAAGATGCACTACAAAAATTTGTCAGATTAGCGACGTTACAATACGTCGCTAAACTCGATGAAAGCGTCGCTAAGTGAATTTAGCGACGTTTTGGAAACGACGAAAAAAACGTGTCGCTAAACGAGAAAACGTCGCAAAATATCGCCAGGACGACGTTATTTGGCGACGTTATTAACGTCGCTAATTAGCGACGTTATTTGCGACGTTTGATCGTTGACGCTAATTAGCGACGTATAAGGCGACGTTATCGTGTGGTCGCTGTTTAGCGACACTGTTGCGACGTTTTGACGACGACGAGCTGACATCATATTATGGTGCCACGTGTTGCCATGTCAGCATTTAGCGACGCTTTTAGCGACATTTACTAACGTCGCAAAAATTTAGCGACGAATAGTAATGTCGCTAAGGTAAAAAAATATGAAAAAAATATGTTCCAAAATGCAAATGGAGCTGGAGCCTGAGCCAAAATACAGAATATAAAACAAAAAATACATAATCCAATCCCTGGGTTCGTCGACCCCTCGGTGGAACACTCAACACCGGCACGCACAATACATTCAAGAATATACAAAAAATATAAAGAAAAAATACTATCCGCAACAAACAATGTCAATATATAATATCCTGAACAAACCAAATCAATATCCGCAAACACGTACAAACTCAATATCCTCAACGAAAAAACTGAATATCCCCAAATACGTACAAAGTAAAAAATATAGTACAGTCCAAAAATGCAAAAACAAAACTACTGATCGCCTGGAGCTGGACCCGGTGCTGGAGGAGGAGCGCCACCAGATGACTGTCGTCGCAACGTCAGGATCGTCTGATACTCCTCCGGTGACAACAGGTGGACGAGCATGTCCTCCCATGCACCGTCGGATGTAGACGATGCTCCCGGCGTACCAGCAGACGGTCGCTCCGCTGCCATCTCCTGGAAATGCTGTATCTGCTCGACCAACCGCTGCGTAGCCTCCTGCGTAGCACGGGTCACCTGTTGCAGCACCTCCGTAGTCTCCTCCAGCCTCTCAAAGCGTGAGATGAGCACAGAATCATCTGTATGCGGCACCCCCATCCTCTGCAGCATCTCGTCATGCAGAGCTGCGATCTGCACAAGGATGTCACTCTGCTGCTGGCGGAGCGACTCCTCAGTATATGCGGGGCCGGGCACACTAGTGGCGGTCACAGAGGCCTGTGATGCAATGAAGGCACCATAGGAGCCCGTACCATAGTACGTACCCCTATGCATGCCACCAACGGCCCTCATCCACAGCTCATCATCTGACTGAGCTACGGCGGCCGGGGGCTGCTGGGAAGTGCTAGCACCAGCCTCCTCTGACCGTGTCGGCCCGGCGTCCCTAAGCCTCAAAAACTCGGCCTAGAAATAACATCTATATGAATTTTCTACGTAACTAAAAATTAATATTAATGAACTAGCATTAAGTAAAACTTACGTAGGTGTCCCGGGCCTTGTTGTCTACGAACCGCTCCCCCTTCATGTGCGTGGCGAGGAACAAGGTCACCATATTCGGGTCTTCTTCCGATTCAACCTGTTTCGAAATTATTATATGATTTGTCAGTTAAGTTGAAAGAAATATATTACAATAAAGTATTAATTATGGGTATACGACGAGATACGTACCATATGGGTGAAGAAATCCATGATGGACCTTGATCCACCACACCACTGCGACCCTGCCTGTCGCGCTCTTTTAGACTTCGCGGACTTCTCCTTGTAGGCTTCCTCCTCGAATCTCTTCTTCATTACCGTCCAGTCGGCGGCAGAGATCCAACCCTGAATAGGCTCTCCCCGGTGGTCGTGATCCTTTTGGTCAATGATCGCGTCCCTAATGAGCTTGCTGGCGATGTCGGAAAATATAGCCTCGACAGCAACGGCGCGGTGGGGAGGGAAGAAGTAAGTCCGCTGAAAAAATTATAGAAGTACATAAGTTATAACATAACATACTAAATATTAAAAAGAAATAAACTTTTACGTACCGAAAAGTGCTCAAACCAGAAGGCCTTCCTGTCGGCCGGGACATCCCTCCAGTTGATCCAGGGCCCCCCGTAGTTATGTCGCAGGAATGTACCCAGCGACCGGTGTACGGAGGAGGGATAATACCTGTAAAATGGAAATTAAAATTTATTAAACAAGTTTATAATAAATTTAAACAAATTAAATGCAACAATTTTACTTACCGTCTGGTTCGAGTACAGGCCCAAATCTTCAACCTCAGATCCCCCTCCGGGTGACATGGAGGATCTGTCTCAAATGGGAGCTGCACTATGCCCCTGCCCCTGCCCGCAGCCTGCCCCTCGATCTCGGCCTCGCCCTCGCCGTCGGCGTGGGCCTCGCCATCGCCCTCGACCTCGACGTGGGCCTCGGCCTCGGCCTGCTCCTCAATAGTGGGGTCGACCTCTGGAATACTCGACGGTACTGGCTGCGTAGAAGAAGAAGGTCCTAGCCTCGAACTGCTAGAGCCGGGTATGGAGGCACTGCCGGCGACTAGACCGCTAGTGTATACTGGAGTGCGGGGGGATGAGGAGTCGGTAGGAGTGGTAGATGGAGACGATCGGGGTCGTCGACTCCCACCAGCACCAGAACCAAATGATCCACGTCGAGCCATATCTGAAAAAATACAGAAGTATACCATACTACATCTTAAAAAAATAAAATTATACCATACTACAGCCAGGGAACGTCGCTAAGTAAACCATACTATTGTTTGCAAAAACAAAAGTGTTTCTTTATTTCACAAACTTTGTAAGAAGATTACAAGAATTCTGGAAAAGTACAACTATAGGAATCCGATCTGAAGATCGCTTTATCCTTTGGACGATGTGAACTTTGAAGACGGTAGCCTCTGAAGAATGCAGCAGCACTTTGGCAAGAACTCCTAATCTCTGGTGATGATTCTGATCTGATCTGGGATGATCTATTATTGATAATGAAGACTTGAAACTCTATTTATAGAGTTCTGAAAATAACTAATTTTTAGTTATTCTGAATTGCGCAGGATGGATTGCGCAGACATTGGACTGCACAAGCAGCGAACTGCGTAGGCAGTTACTTGATCGTGGACCACCTGTATGTGACGCGTGTCATTGTTTGATTGAAATGCGCTTGGTCGTGTACAGACGGTTGCCACATGGTGAGTAATTGATGGCATGTAGGCCACGTGTAAATTATCAGTTGTCTTGATGGAGTGTGCCACCTGAATTGTGCTGGCTTCAGACTGCGCTGAGATTGAATTGCGCTACAGGAAGTCTGGCAGATTGCGCTTCGATTGGGCTGGTAGCTTGCGCTGCATGTACAGCTGTCCTCGAGCACTGTGCTGTACGATAAACGAACAATTTTCTCGTTCTTCGGGCTGTCAGCTGTCAGAAGATCTAATTTTCTGTCAGATAATGATGACGTTGCCATGTCAGCTTGCGCACTTGGATGTGTGTGCAATTTAGCTTGCGCACTTGAGTTGCTGCGCAATCTATTTCCTGCGTAATTCTTTTGAAGAGTGCACAATTTGATTTTCCTTGCTTTGTTGATGGATGCAACTTGATTTTTAGGACCTACAAGACCCCCTTCAAAGTTTTCGAAGTTTGAAAATATTTAAAGCTTCGAAATACTTTGAATTTTGATTTTAAAATCAAGTTGCGCAAGTAATGCCCTGTCTGCACAATTGGAGGAATTAGTTCATATTTCTTCGGCACAATCTGAGGCATCTGTTTACTTTCGAAAAACTATAAATAGTTTTCATTCTTCTTTCTGTTATTCTTTACTTGTTTCCAAACGTTTGAGCGAGAAAACTCCTGAGCCAACTCCGACCCTTCTCCGTCTTCTCCGTCGACACCAATGGCTCCGAAACGCTCCGCTGCCGAGAAGGATAAAGCCCCTGCTGAGTCTTCGACTCGGGCTGCGCCTCGCATTGTAGGCCTCAAAAATGAAAGTCACGCTGAGTTGATCAGGACAAAGTCTAAAAGTCACGTTGAGTTGATCAAGACAATGTTTAAAAGTTACGCTGGGTTCTACTAGACTATTTCCTCAAATATACGCAGAGACAGCTCATCATTTGTCAGAGTGTCATTATGACTGACAGTACGACAGTCAAAGAATGTCTCCTCGTATGCCACGTATGCACTGAACTCGAGAGATCACAGCCGACTATTGCGTGACTTTCGAAATCTTCTTCAACAAGACTCAGCCTTCATCAAGTTGGCGTACCAAAAGAGCTTATTGTCATTTAATGCGACTGACAAGGCAATCAATGTCAGAGATTTTGTGTCAGTCGAGGCACGTCGAATCAAGACAGCTAGCAGTTCTGACTCAAGTCTGCGTGTATTTTGAACTTCTATGTTCCTTCCTCAAGCTTGCGTGAATTCTGAGCTTTCTGCTTCCAGTTAGCGTGTATTCTGAAGCCTTCTATCCAAAGTCTGCATGGATTTCGTCCTCAACAAGGCTGCGTGGATTTCGTCCTCAACAAGCCTGCATGGATTTCATCAAATTAGAGTACGTGGCAGCCATGCCACCGATCTCTCACATGCGTGTCCTGTAACTTGCACACGACTCATGCACGATTGCCATGTGTCCAACAGTTACAGGCCACGTCCTGTAACTGCTCATAACCTTGCATATGTTAAATCCTGCATGATTTTCAACTATGCATAGGTTGTGAAGACAGTTATCTTTTCAGTTATTTTTGACTCTATAAATAGAGTTCTTTTTTCATTCATTGTACACATACATAGATATCTAAATTGCTGTCGAATTTTTTGAGAGCTTTTCTTCTTCGCATCGTCTAAGGGATACAGCGATCGTCTTCTAGATCGGATTCCTAAAGTTGTATTTTCCCAGAAACACAATAAATAAAGTGAATTTATTTATGGAAAACAAATTGGCGACTCTGCTGGGGAAACCCATCTCCTTTTCTGAGATGGCAACAACTCAATGCGACGCTTCGTCGGTCGGATCGACGAAGAAGGTGATATCGATTCAGTTCAATCAACTCGCCTATGAAGAAATGCAGCGGGCTAATGGTGGCAAGCACACTTCAGCCTCCATCACCACCGCCAAATCAAAGGGACGATCTGTATACGTCCCTAAGAATCTGTTGGCAGTCAAAGATGGTGAAGTTTCTGCCACAGTGTCCATTACTAACACTGGCAAGAACTCTACTGCAGGCACGCATACTCCTGTGTGCTCGAAAATGACAGCATCCAAAAGTTATGCTAACAGTGATGGCTCCTTAGCCAAATCTGTTTCCGTAGTCACGCAGTCCAGAAGTCACGCTGACAGTACTGGCTCTTTAGCCAAGCATGTTCCAGCGTGTATTTCCAAACCTAAAAATCACGCTAACAGTACTGGTTCTTTAACCAAGCCTGTCTCAGCATGTATTCTGCACGCATCATCCACTAAGTCAGCTCTTCCTGACTCAGCGTGTGTACCAAAATCTCGCTTTTTAGCCAAAACTTCATATGCTGACAACACTGGCTCCTTAGCCAAATCATCATCAGCATATTCTAAGAAGAATAGCTCTTTAGCTATTTCTTCCTCCTTGCCAAGTTCTGCTAGAACTAGGGGTAGTCTTGCTATGGCTCCTCCACAAATAGCTCACAAAGTCCCTTCGAAAAGGAATAACTCTTTAGTTGTTTCTTCTGCTCCTGTAGTGTTTACTTCAGGAACAGCTTTGGCTGACAATTTTGTTAGTCAAAGAAAATGAAATAGTCTTTTGACTACTCTTCCTTCTGGACATTCTATGTCTCAAAATTTGAACAAGTCTAAAAAGAAATATTTCTTAATGTCTTCTTCTATGACTTCTTCAAATTGGGCACATAATTTGTCTCTGCAAAAAGGTTTATTACCAACTCCTACTCAAGGGGATGGTTCAATTTTTTCTTCTCTGCAAATATCCAGATCAATGGAAGGAAAACTTCAAGTGTCAAAAACCAATATTTTACCTCCAACAGATCTAAGAATGAAACTTAATCAATCCCGTTTGGGAAGCACTTCTGGTGTTAAGAAACCACACCAATCAGAAGCAAAAATAAGAGATCCAGATACAGAATATGCCAGAAATTATGTGGCTCGGATTAATCATTCCTTGTATAATCAAGAGCCGTCAAGACCCAAGAACAGGAAATACATTCCTAAAAATACACAAAGATTGTTCTCAGATATACCTCAATCTTCACATACAGATTTACGAGAACATCTTCAACAAAAAATGAGGAATAATTCTGTGTCAATGGATCATGACCATGCTGATCATGAATGTGACTTCCAGCCAAGAGTCATAATTCAATGCAGATGTCAAACTAAACGACAATCTGTCTTCAATCGGATTCAGTGTGAACCTATACCTGATAAAGATGAACCTCTTTTCGCTTCTATCAACATGACCTCTCGGAATTCTGGGGGTAGAACTAATAGTCCAGATGGGGTATACAGAGGCACTAGAGCAAGGGTCATGGCTTCTAATCAAAGAACTCCGATTTCTGAAGATTATTCTGAATTTCTTGGAGAATCTAACTTCCCACCTCTTCCTACTGGGAGTAGTTCTCCTACAAATGACTTTGATACACAAAGCAATGATTCAGAACATACAACATCCACTAATTTATCAACAATCCCTCGTACAGTCACAACTTATATGGTGGATGGGAATACTGAATTAAACAATGAACCTTCTTCTTCGATGACTCCTCAAGATCAAAGAATTGCTTCTTTGGAACAGCAAATGAAATCTATGGCTGATACTATGAAGTCGATGTATGAACTTATGGCAACCCAGCTGCAAAATCGACAGACTGTACCTGACGCCATACTAATTGACACTGGTATAGGTCCAGTGCAAGTTCCTCCAGCAGTACAATCCAATATTCCTGGACAAGCTCAACCAAATCCTAGCCATTCGGGAGCTGGGGGTAGTGCTTATAATGTTGTCCCTCCTCCTAACTTTTCTTTACAAGCTACAACTCCACAATCTTCCGGAGTCGTTACTGAAGAATTGAGGAATCTTCGAACCCAATTTGAGGCATTTAAACAGAAAGATGGTTTACAAAGGTTAGGTATCAAGCAACCTTACCCAATAGAATGGAAGCAAGTATCATATCCTCCTAAATACAAGCCTC
The DNA here is from genome assembly GCA_029216955.1 of Iris pallida. Taxonomy (NCBI): domain Eukaryota; kingdom Viridiplantae; phylum Streptophyta; class Magnoliopsida; order Asparagales; family Iridaceae; genus Iris; species Iris pallida. The sequence continues at coordinate 11,727,606 of JANAVB010042420.1, forward strand.
CTACTATCTCATTCTTTGATGGAACCACTTCTTCTAGTCAGTTTATCAATCATTTTGAAGTGATGACTGACCAGCTACAACCAAGCGATGCCCTCCTTACTCGGGTGTTCGTTGGATGTCTCAAAGGAACGGCTTATGAGTGGTATAGAAGTCTCCCTGATGGGTGTATTACCTCATTTGCTGGCTTCAAACAAATGTTTCTTGAACGGTTCTATGAAGGGCTGAATGACATGACTATGTCTGCTCTTATAAGAATCAAACAGAGAAATAATGAGAGCACTGAAAGCTTTATTGAAAGATTTAGAAGAGAAGCTTTAAAAATGCCTCTTGGAACTCCCGATGCCGTCACTATCGACACTTGCAAGTCGAATCTCTTACCAATCATCAGCATGTGGACAGGATCCACTCAATTCCAAGATTTGCCTTCCTTCATCGTCAGTGCCAAAGCTGTCGAAGTCAGTGCTGAGACTTTCAAAGGTCTGGGGGTACACATGAATCCCAATGAATCAGGTCAAAATACTAGCAATAGTATGCGACCTAACAATCGTAAAGGAAAAAAGACTCTCGAAGTTAATCTCCAGAGCAAAAATCAAAAAGTATTATCTGCCCAAGCTACCCCAGCTCCAACAAATCAACAACCAAGAGCACCTCGCCCCAAAGAAGAATACTCTTTTGATGACGATGATGTCCTTGGTATCTTTGAATGTCTGCTGAAAGGTAATAAAATACAATTACCTGAAATCAAGAAACCTGATGAAGCTGGTAAGACGGATCATCCTAAATACTGTCCATACCACAGAATGTTGGGTCACACAGTTCGTACATGTTATGTACTGAAAGGAAAGATCCAGGAAATGATTAAATCTGGAGCTATCACTCTTACTCCGAAAGAGAAGACCGTCACCTCCAACGTCGTCTCTATGCAATTCGGAGATTTTTCTCCTCAACTCCTTGAAAGCGGGATCGTTCCTATTCCCAAGGCAACTCTTGAAATAGTGAATATTCTTCCTCCGCAGTCTGAAGGATTAGTACCGATCACTATTGAAACAGGAGAAATTATCTGGATTCATCCTGATCTAGTGGCAGATTTTGAATCTCCTCCCATTCAAAAGATTACTTCCTTAAAATCTAAGAAGGCCAAAAAAACTAAGTCATGTCATATGACTTCTTTCGAATCTACTTCCGACACAGAGCCGAAAGATAAGGAAGAAGCACTCGCTGGTGCTACTCGAACAGGGAAACATTATCTCAAGGATTATTCTAAAAGTCTTGAAGATACTCCTGATAGTCCTCAAGATGTTCCTGATATCTCTCCAGCTGACAAAGATATTCCTGATGTTCCTCAGGAGGAAGAATCATCCATTGTACCTATTCCTTCAACTACACCGGTTGTACCTACTCCTTCCAAGCCTACAGCTCTTGAGAAAGGCAAACAACAGGCTTGATTTGATAAACCAATCAAGAAGTCCCCTCCTCTTGGGCTTCAGAAACCTTATAACTTCGACATTCTAGCTCAACTTGCTAATACTCCAGCTAGAATGTCCCTCTTTGAACTTCTACGTCTTTCTAAAGAGACTCAGGAGACGTTAAGTGAGGCACTTCTTCAGGCTGACTCTTGTCTTGCACAATTAAAGAAGCCAGATGAAGAACCTGCCACTTGCTTACATTACAACAGTGTATTGGAGATTATCCCAAATATCACCTTTACACAAGATGACATGTTATTGGAGGATAATCGACATGATCGGCCTCTCTACTATACCGGTTATATCGATACGATGAAGGTAGATCGTATTCTTATTGATCCAGGGTCTGCTTTAAGCATAATGCCAAGGAGTCTGCTAGATGAATTAAAAATCCCTCTTCACAAACTTTCCAAGACGGTTACTACTATATTGGGATTCAATCAAAGCCGAAGTGAACTGTTGGGAAAGATTCATCTGAAACTCCAAATAGGTGATTTCAGATCCAAAGTCACCTTCTATATGATCGAGATCGTGGGATCTTATAATCTTCTCCTGGGAAGACCCTTCCTTCATAAAAATAATATCGTGCCTTCTACTCTTCATCAGTGTTTTAAATACATTGACAGCAATGGAAGAGTACAAAAGGAAGTTGTTGATATAAATCCTTTCCGTGGGGTTAAAGCTTATTTCAGTGATTTTCGGTGGTACAAAGAGGAGTATACAAAATTAGTACAAGCCATGGAAAAAGAAGATCCGTAAAGTGAGACCGTGATAATTCCTGTTAAAGGTTGAACTACTCAGCAACAGTCTCCTAAACCCTCTGGAGAAGGCCCCTTCGTTATTCCAGTGAGCGGACGTATCTCTCCGCTACCTCCATTATCTACCCAAGACACACTGATCATTCCTGTCAGTGGGCGTACTACATTTCCAGCATCTTCATCTACAAAATAGGACACTCTAGTAATCCCTGTTGGTGGGCGAACTACTCTTCCATCTCAAGTTTCAAAGGAGCTCACCTCTTCTGAGCCATTTGTGATCGATCTTAATCGAAACAAAACTCCTTCTAGTTCTTCTTCTCCCCCTTTAGTCATTGATTTGGCTAAGATTTTTAAGGTTCAACCTCCTTCTGATGTAAATACTACTACTTTTGAAATTAATGAAATGTCTTCATCTTTGCAGTATATTGATGTGTGTAATCATGTTCATAATTATTTGCATTTGTTAGATGACTTGAAAACAATAACCATAGGAGTTGTACAGACTTTTCATACAGAAGTATCCTTATAATCAGTACAAGGTTCATGTTTTCTAGTACCTAGCAGAAAACCAGGAGACACTCCAATATTCTTTTACAAAGGACCAAAAAACCCTATCAACCTTGAAGATAATGATAAAAATGATGATTCTGGAAGATTACAGTTGCGTCGTTACAGCCAGCAATCTAAAGATATTATCAAAAATATGGGCTATGACTTCAGAACTGGCCTCAGTGATGGAAGAGGAAGAAGAATGCCTGTCCGGATTCCTTCTCTGAAATATGGAAGAACAAAATGCGGATTGGGTTATATTGCCCCTACTCCCTTTATCAATACTATCCATGAAGATCCTGAATCTGACGAAGATAGGAGATCTGATTCTTCTAGTACCACCTCTTGGGATTCTGATACAAGTATTGGTGACTTCTACCATAATATTTTGTCTTCCAACATGGTTTTCGTTGATGGTTCTGAAGAAGATGACGAAGACGAATTTGAAATCTCACCTGAATCAGAACAATGGGCCCAAAGACTAGATAATCAATGGGAGTTTAGATTCGAGCAAAGAGAACCTCCAACTGAAGATAAACTCATTCAAATAGATGTTGGTGAAGAGGGATCCCCCAAACCAATATTCATTAGCGAAAGTCTTTCAGAAACTGATAAGCAAGACATGATCAAACTTATTCGCGAATACATCGACGTCTTCGCTTGGAGCTATGAAGATATGCCAAGACTTGATCCACAGATAGCAACTCACAAACTCAATATCATGCCGAATGCTAAACCGGTCAAACAACAACAACGACGATTTCGTCCAGACATTATGGATGCAATTGAAGCTGAAGTCAATAAACTCATGGCTTCTGGGTTTATTAGAGAGAAAAACATCCTGATTGGGTGGCTAATATAGTTCCTGTCCTTAAAGAGACTGGCAAGATCAGAGTATGCATAGACTACCGCGATCTCAATGCGGCATGTCCTAAAGATGAGTTCCCTCTACCAATTACTGATGTTATGATCGATAACACCTGTGGGTTTGAACGGATGTCATTCATGGACGGGTATTCTGGGTACAATCAGATTAAAATGTTTCCAGATGACGAGAAACATACTTCCTTCAGAATGCCAATTGGTACATACTGTTATACAGTGATGCCATTCGGTCTCAAGAATGCAGGAGCAACCTATCAACGAGCTATAAGCACTATATTCCGTGAACATTTGCGGAAAACAGTCGAATGCTACGTTGATGATATTGTAGTCAAAAGTCGACAAAAAGAGGATCATATCCAAGATTTGAAAACTATATTTGATCTAATGTGTCGGCATCAATTAAGGATGAACCCTACTAAGTCCTTCTTAGGCGTCTCTAGTGGCAAATTTCTCGGCTTCGTCATTACCTCGAAAGGTATACACGTAGATCCCGAGAAGATCAAAGCCATCCAAGAGATGCGTCCGCCACGCACCTTAAAAGAGCTACGGGGATTTCAAGGAAGGATCGCTTATATCAGGAGATTCATCTCTAATCTTTCAGGACGCTGCAGACCATTCAATAAACTTATGAAGAAAGGTGTTTCTTTTGTCTGGAATGATGAATGTCAGAAAGCATTCGATGACATAAAACAATATCTGATGAGCCCCCCAGTATTCGTACCTCCCATCTCAGGAATACCGTTCCTCCTATATACCCAAGCAACGAGTCATTCATTGGGTGCACTGCTCGCTCAAAAGAATAAAAATGGTCATGAACAAGCCATTTACTATCTCAGTCGTACTATGACCGAAGCTGAACCTCGATATTCACCAGTCGAAAAAGAATGTCTAGCCCTTATGTTCGCTGTCCAAAAGATACGACATTATATCATTGGCCAGACCATTCATGTTATTTCCAGTATCAATCCTATACGAGTTATGATGAAGAAACCAAGTGTTTTAAATTCCCGATTGGCTAATTGGGGAATTTTACTTGCTCAGTATGATATGCATTATATTTCTCAGAAATCTGTCAAAGGACAAGCTTTAGCTGATTTTCTGGCTGCTTATTTAATTCCAGAAAATTCAAAACTCTACGATGAAATCCCAGATGAAGTCCTAGACTCTAACCAAATTGCTGAAGAAGATCCTACTTTGCGTCTATTCTTTGACGGAGCTTCAAGAATAGGTCCTAATGGTGACATTGTTGCTGGGGTTGGAATCGTTCTTGTGTCACCAGAAGGTCTTGCTATCCAAAGAGCTTATTCTCTCGATCAACCATGTTCAAACAATGTAGCTGAGTATAATGCATTGCTCATTGGTCTTCAACTCGCTAAACATCTGAATATTCGACATTTGGAAGCGTATGGAGATTCTAAACTCATTGTCAATCAGATAAGGGGTACTTATGAAGTTCGCCATCAAGATCTGGTTCCTTATCATAGATCGGCTATATCTATGGCTTCTTCATTTGAAGGATTCTTCATCGAGCATGTTAGACGAGCATGTAACACAGAAGCTGATGCTCTTGCTAATCTTGCGGCGGTGCTAGCTATTCCGATTAGACGTCAACAAATGATTGTTGTTTGCAATCGAGAATTATTTCATCTCGAAAACAATCTAACTCTAGGACTTCCAGTTGATATTGAAGAATTAACATCTCATGATGTCAATACAACAAGAGGATTTGGATTAAGTCGTAAATCATTATCATCGTCATCTGATTATAGTATGAAATTCATCTTCAGTAATTCAGCTGAGACTCAGAATACGGATAAAGATTGGAGACTTCCTTTCTTAGATTTCGTATTGTATGATATTCTTCCAGATAATCCGAGTGAGGCAGCATCTATCAGACGACGATCACTCAGATTCTATTACAATCATACTACAAAAATCTTATATCGTCGAACTTATGATGGTTTACTTCTTCGATGTATTGCCAGTGATGAGGCCCAATAAATTATCCGTGAAGCACATGATGGAATTTGTGGAGCACATCAGCCTGGACCAAAACTTCAAGACCGTATTCGACGTATGGGTTATTATTGGCCTACTATGGTATCAGATGCCATCGAATATGCAAGGAAATGTAAAGCTTGTCAAATCCATACAGATTTTATTCATTAACCCTCAGAATTTCTACATCCAACGGCAGCATCATGGCCCTTCGAAGCTTGGGGCATGGACATTATTGGCCCAATCAATCCGCCGTTATCAAAAGGTCATCGGTTTATTCTCGCAATAACCGATTATTTCTCCAAATGGGCTGAAGCTATTCCTTTATCTGAAGTTAAAACTTCTAATGTCATCAACTTTATCAAGCATCATGTCATCTACAGATTTGGCATTCCTCGACACATTATTCATGATAATGGACCACAGTTCGTCAGCCAGAAATTTACTCGATTCTGTGACGATCATCGGATCAACAATGTGGCTTCTACTGCATATAATTCGGCAGCTAACGGATTAGCAGAAGCTTTCAATAAGACCATTATCAAACTCTTAAAGAAGTTTGTTTCTACCAACAAACATAATTGGAGTGAGAAACTTGGTGAATGTTTGTGGGCTTACCGCACTACAGTTCGTAATGCTACTAGATGTACACCTTTCTCTCTGGTGTATGGATGCGAAGCTGTTCTTCCATTAGAGATTCAAATTCCTTCTTTAAGGATAGCAATCGCGAATGAACTTACCACCGAGAATAATGATCGTCTTCGACTTCAGGAATTAGAAGCTATGGATGAAAGGCGATTATCTGCTCAACAGAATATCGAATTCTATCAAGCTAGAATCTCAAGAGCTTTTAACAAGAAAGTCAGAGTTCGAGCATATCAAAAAGGAGAACTTGTTCTTACAGTCAGACGTCCGATGACTATGACTCACATGAGTAAAGGCAAGTTCGATGCAAAATGGGAAGGTCCATTCATTGTGAATAAAGTCTTTTCTAATGGGGCATATCAGCTTACTACCATGGATGGTAAAATTACTATGATGCCCATTAATGGCAAATTCTTGAAGAAATATTATGTATAATATTTTCATCTGTCAAGATTGTTCTCCTATCATGCACCAACTAGTAAAAATACCAAAGTCATTGTTCTTTACAAGAATCGTTTCGATATCTTTTATCCCCAGTGGAAATAGATATTCTATTTTTGTATCATTTTCTTAGCAAATTTGATATCTAAAAAATTACGTCCATATTACCTCTGAATTTTCTATCTCAGTATCATATTTATGAAAATGATATCTAGTCTTTTGATTCTCGAGTCCAAAGATCATGAAAAATTGAATTCAAAGATATTTTTATGTCTGAATTCTATTTTTTCTAATCAGTATTAAACTAAGATCATCTCTGGTTTAATATCATCTGATAGAATTACAAAGTTTATTTGTATATTCTATTCTATTGGAATGTGTCATGTATTATTTACCTCTGAACATATTTTCTATGAATGCATCATTATCAAAACAACAAAAGTCAAAAATCAGATCAAAAGTTCTCATTCGCCTTCATTCAAAATCAAAATATTGATTATAAGTGAAAATGTAATAGATCTATTTATTAGGAGTTATTAGCTCCTTAATACGATCAAGTACAGTACTCATTTTCTCATCATGAGCTTTGCGAACTCTTTTTGCTGCTTCGACTGTGATATTTTGTTCATCAAAAGTGATAATAGCAGATTAGCGACGGTTAACTTCTTCAATTTGCTCTGCTTGCATCTGCTCTCGCTCTTGTTGAAGAAGTTGACAGCGTTCAGTTTCAGATATACGAGCAGTAATAACCTCAGCTTGCTCCTTTTCCATGAAGGCAATTCGCTCCTGAAGACGAGTCAGTTCCTCTTGCAACTTCTTGAGCTCTTCAGCTTTTGACATTTCATCCTTCTCCAGAAGTTCTACTCTCTGACGAGTAGCTAATATTTCTTCACCCTTTTCTACTAACTTCTTAGATGAAGAAGCAAGAAATTCTTCTAATGCAGCTTGCTGGGCCTGGGCCTCATGCTCCAATTGACTGATCTCAGCCACAGTTAAAGATTGAATATCTTCCTTCTTAGTTTCCCAGTATTTTCGGAAGGTTATCTCTAGTTTATCCAGGAGATGTTCGAAGAAGATACATTGAGATTCGCAGCCAGCATGTCGCAATGCCAGGAGCGAGAAATTGACCACCGTTCGGAGCTCAGAGAAGGGCATAGCTTCGTCTTTCAAGAAACGCTTGGAGTACGTATCCAGATATGAATAGATGATATCTGAATACATCCCCAGAGTCCTTGCCAATCCCGTCTCAAACCCAGGGGTTGCTGTCATTATTGAAGAAGAAGCTTGTACGTTTTCTATCCTGGGAATTGAAGTATGTGCCGCTGGAGAAGTTGGCAAATGCGAGCTCCCTTCATCAACCTCAGTCTGAATAAGTGGAACATGAGTCGAGCTCATTGCTGCAGCAGTTCCTACTAGTCAAAAAAAATAATAATCAGCATATAAAGAAAAAGAAACAGTAGAAACAGAATTTGAAATAAAATTCTACCCGGCTGAGGTTCATATTCTATATATTGAGGAAGTCTTGCGTCTTCTCGTAGCCGGTCCATGATGGTGTCCGACACCTGCTTCATGTGACTGCTTCCAGCTCCAGAATTACTGGGCGCTGGAGCGTTGTCCGGAGATTGAGCAGGTTCAGAGCTGTAGCTCCCCTTCTCGAAAATTTTGAAATATTTTTATTTTATTTATTTTATTTAAATGGAGATTTTAGAATTTTATAAATAACTATTTAGTTAATTATTACGGTAGATGATTTTAGCCATAGGGGAGTTTTGGAGTACAAGACGACTAGGAATCGTGGCACGAATAGTGCAGTAGCGTGCTTTGACTAATGTTTAGCCATGGTAAGGGAATGCCGAGCCATAGGCGTGTCCTAACTAGGAAAACCATGCCAAGTTATAGCATGTCCTTTATAAATAAGTTTAAATTAATTACTATTAGGTTTATTGACTTTGCATGAACCTGGTTGAACCAAGTTAGTCCGAACTGGGCGGAACCAAATCCAAGCCCACATAGACATGTAGTGAGACCCAATACGGTCATGTAGACATATTCTAAGTAGATGCAATATCTTTAAGTCTTGGCATTTGATTTCTAATAATTGTTACATGTACAATATAAGTATTATTATTATTATTATTATTAGTGTTTACAATATTTGGGTGATTTACGGGAGCCAATAAAGAGTGTGCGTACGAGATTCATCAAATCTTACTACACTTGCTCTTGGATTATTTTTCGTTGTTATCAGGACTATTAGTATTATTAATAATATTGTGGGTGTATATATAAATATGTACATATAAACAGGAGGTTATGCGTATGTGTATGAATATATATATATATATATATATATATATATATATATATATATATATATATATATATATATATATATATATATATATATATATATATATATATATATATATATATATATATATTGGATGGGGGTATATACATATATATAAATATACATAAGGATATTTATGTGTGTATATTTGTATTTGTATATAAATATATATTATATATATATAGAAAATATGTGTACGTTTTTTTTTTTTTTTTTAGAAAATATGTGTACGTATATATATATATATATAAATATATAATATAATATTGTGTATGTATGTATAAATGTATACGAATATATAAGTGTAGGTATATATATATATGTATACATACATTGGTAGGTGTAAAAAAATATATATGTATACATATATTTTGTATGCATATTTATATGTAAAGGTAGTAAAAAAAAAGAAAGAAAGAAAGGATTTATAAAAGAATACAGAGCCAAACCAAGGCAGGCTCGGCCTAGCAGAGCCCACCCGAGTGGGTAGGCCCACAAGGCCAGCAACTCAGCAACCGAGCCTTAACCCGCTCGATCAGGTACAGTCGAACAAATACATATACGTGGGGAGAAATAGAGTTCGAGAGAAACTCGAAACAAAACCCTAACGAAGACCCCAGTGCCCCGCCGACCCCCCACGCGAGGGTGCACCCCCGCGCGCGCGCGCGGCCCTGGGTCGCCGCCGGACCGCCGCGCACGGCCGCACGAGGTCGCCGGAGCGCGCGAACTGTACAGAGGCGCACCAGCAACACATCAACAGAGCAGTAGCAGTGCGAAAAAATGGCCACTTCGTCGCAATAGTTCGTCGCCTCCGACGGGTCGTTTTGTGAGCCGTTCGATCCGGTATGAACTTGATATAACCAACTCATATTCCCTTCAAATACTTCGATTTAATTTGCGTCATGTACGTCGTAAACCGAGCCCGAAGTTTGGCAAAAAACTGATCCAAAACAGAACAGTTTTCAAACTAAAACCCATTTTTGGAAGGCGATTTGCAGCCTATCCATCGACCGATTTGGAAATCAATTTGAACATGTTTTTAGATAACTTAACCAGCATTAAAATCATGTTTTTAGATTATTTTTATGATCAGTATGTGCTAAGTTATTCAACATCAAAAATCATGAAAAACCTGTTTTAAAAACTTAGAAAATCATCCACACGACGTGCGTCCCGCCATTCCGGGCAACGTGGTCGCGAACCGAAAGCATCGAAAGCTGCATATCGGCTTCGTAGTCGTGTGGGCTTTGACGAAATTCAAATCGGTCGCGTGTGCGCGACGAATTTGATACGTATCCGTCAAAATTCACCGTATCGTACACGTTGCACAAACTCCAATTACTTTGTGCACGCTCATCAGATCGAGACGAAACTTGCGCCAACAGGACCGTATCATTTTTCTGGTCCTGCATGCCAAGTTTGGTCCAATTCTGAGACAGTTGAAATCGACGTCGTTTTGCGGGCCCCGCGGTTCCACTCAACGGGCAATTTTGTGCACGGCCCGCCGGAATCCAACTTTGGACATACAGTTGGGTTCATATCGAAAAACTGGATCCGTAAACATGTAGTTTGATGACTTAGAGACCGTTAACTCTGGCACGCTTTTCAGTGCAAAGCGGGTCCAACGGCGGACACCGTTTTGGCCCAAAATTACCGTTTTGCCCCTGTGTCCAGAATTGGACTTAAGGACAGGCAATCCTAGCTAAATTAACTATTCCGAGATCATTGGTATTGTCTATTTCAGCATCCGGGGATTGTTGTACGGGTTTTGACTATTGCGACACATTGAGTAGTTCAGACTGTCGGTTTCACCAGCAGAGGACCACAGACGAGTACAGTTTATTGTCTGTATTTCGATATTGATTTTCACTATATTTTATTGATTGGCCATTGATTATGTGATTATTTTCTATTATAAAATTGTCGAGTCGGGAATGAGAAGTACCAAAGATATGTGATCTGACCATAGCCCGTGTTAGACATTGTAGCCCGTGTTTATTTTTTGCAAGTAGTGTAGCCCGTGTTTATTTTCTGCAAGTAGTGTAGCCCATGTTTATTTTCTGCAAGTAGTGTAGCCCGTGTTTATTTTCTGCAAGTAGTGTAGCCCGTGTTTATTTTCTGCAAGTAGTATAGCCCGTATTTATTTTCTGCAAGTAGTGTAGCCCGTGTTTATTTTCTGCAAGTAGTGTAGCCCATATTTATTTTCATGCAAGTAGACCTTGTAGACCGTGCGGTGTAGTACCCCAGACCGATCACATGTCAAAGGTACTTCTAGCAGTTGGGGAAAGTCTGTTGTGTCTATTTATTTACTATTGGTTTTCTGTATTTCCTGTTTATTTTCAAAACTCATAATTGATGTCTAACCTTTGTTTTATAGTCATCTTCTTTATTTGAAATTGCATTCAGTGAATTGTGCTCGTTCCATTCCTGACTGGAAACCAACATTTTCAGGTTAGCCGTGGATTCATTTAACTTGGGGAGTGACGTTAATACTTGCAGACAAAGGCCTAGAAACTAGTTAGATAGTCGAGTTATAGTCATTCAATATTTGTACAAGTTCATATTTTCTGCAAATGTAAAACTTGTGATCATTGTAAGTTAAATTAATTTTGTGAATGAGCATTAATTGTGATTTTGATCTTCATGGCCGTGACAGCGTTCTACCACCGACACTGCGGCGTAGGCTGGCTTGGACACGTCTTGTATCCGTTTTAAAAAAAAATGGGTGCGGGTCGTGACAGGAGCTGAGTTCCATTCTGTTTCCTCTGACTTTATCTTCATCATAATGAGTAGAAGTGCCAGCATGCCAATCCTCTCCTTCTTCGGTTTCTTCTTCTTCTTCAGACTCTTTTTTATCCCCAGCTTCAGGATGAGTCTCTGATCCGGAGTCCATGATGTTCACATCTTCATCTATTCTTTGAGATGAATGAATCTCAGGAACAGTAATGATAGCAAGCTCATTATTGACTGCCGGTTCAGTTTTTTTTGGAATATCAGTTCGAAGAATGATGTCTTTACAAACATTCTTCAACAAGTCATCAGCAGCTGATAGCTCGGACGTTGGCACGTCTTCATCGCCTCTGGCCAAAGAAATATTTTCTTCAACCTGAGTTTCTGGAATTTTCGGTTGTTCCATAACTTCTGTCGGGGCTGGTTCTTCTTCAAAATATTCAATCTGGTCATCCAATGCCTGGATGATGCCCTCTGTCCCATGCTCAAAAGGGATCATCCTCATCTCTAAGGGTTCAGTAGCTACTCCACTTGTTGTCGGAGCAGTCGTTTCCTGAGCTCGAGTGGACTCTATCTCAGTCCGTTCAGCTGAAGTTGCTGGAAGATGAACATAATCAGATTCTGTTTTCTCAGTGGAAGCCGCTTCATTGATCTCTGGCAAGACCCCTCAACTCATAGTCGTTTCCAGGAGTTCATTGCCCTTCATTTTGCCGACGGTCTTCTTGACATACCTGCCTCTCGACCTCCTTGTTATCAAAGGAGCATCGTCTTCATCTGTATCTTCGTCTTTATCGGCGGCGTCATCTTCGTCAACTGAGATGCCACCTAAAGATGAAGTGGCAGTTACTGAGACCCCTTTCTTCTTCTTCTTAGATGTCTGAGACTTAGTACTCTTTTTGGAGGCTGTCTCAGATTCATCACTTCGCTTCCTCTTAGAAAGGGATACAAATATGGGAGGAAGAACTTCATCAGGAAAATTTCGTTCTTGAAATAAGTCATATAGGGGCTCAACCTCCGCTGTCTCATCTTCAGGTTCCGGAGAAAATCGTTGAATAACAATCTTCTTCTTCGACCTCTTTGATGGAGCTGGGTCGTCTTCTGCAACAAAAGTCTTCAGATGGAAACTCGGCATGAAGGTGTTCGACGAAACATAGAAGCGAGCATATGTGTAAAGCATCTTCGTCCCCGTGCTGGATAAAGGATTAGGCATAGAGAATACAGCTTTTGTATCTCTAGCCGCGAAGTATCTCCAGGCTCGAGCTCCGTCAATAAGCCCTCCACGAGCAGAAAAGGCAGGTGGTGGCATTCCCAACATGAAGTTGGTCATATCCGAATTGCTTGGCAAATCGGCTCGGTAGATACGGCTCCAGATACGTCATTTCTTCATGATGGTATACCAGATGAGAGGGCCGGATTCTCTGCAACCACTGAAAGGCTACATCATCTAGCCTGTGCCCTTTATCTCCGTCTATCATATTCAAGGGCATGCTCTCATAACCCAGTAGTGGAGGGACACATTGAATGGACCAATGTGACGCTCGATTCAGAATATTTTTGCATTCTGGAAGAGTGTGAACCTTCCAGAAAGTTTCTCCGGAGTACTTCTCCAAAAAGAGACTGCCACTCCCTCCTGCTCCCGGAGGTATCAGACCGTCGTGATGGAGAAGAAGCCAACCATATAGATATGTGAAGGGCATCTCTATTCTTGAGAATTCATCGGTCATCCTCCTCTGATTAGATAGCATATTGGTTACAAAATTCTGAAGACCTGCGTTCAGCCTACAGGTCATCGCTGATAATAAGTCTATCTTATAACCATACATAAGGCGCACTGCTGCAAAAATAACGCCTCTATGTATTCTGTCCAGAGAGCTGGAGCCAAGAACGACGAATCTTCTTAACCAAAGAGATAGGAATCCGGCTAAATGACCGTTCCTTGACAGAGTCTTTCCACTCTGTCTTACATACGAGCTGAAGGTGGTTCCAGCTTTAAACTCATACCAGTCTTCATTGATCGTGAAATCCTTACAGTCATACTTCTCTAGTAGATAAATGATTTCACTCTCAGAGAGAGGCTTGAAGGAGTTAATTTGGTACCATCTCTTCTCGTTTAACTTTTTCTCATCCTTTTCACGGTTCATGAAAAGATAAGACATCCATTTCTGGATGTGGTTGCCGGTTTCTTCCTTAGTACTCTTGTAATACAGAGTACATGTGCCGAAATGGCACATCATCTCTTCAAACAGGTGCACCATCTCTGGATTCTTCTCCGACAGAAAGTTCAGCTCTTCCGTCGTAGGCACATACTCTTCATACGGTAGTGTGCCTGAAGGCAGATGCGAGATGTATTCCATCTCATGAAGGGCAAAGCCCATCTCCCCTTTGGGAGTCATAAATGTCCCCGTCCTGTGGTTATACCTCTCAACCAAGGCCAGGAACAGAAAGGGGTTGGGTTTGAAGCCGTAGGAGGAATTGACGATCGCGTCATAAAGGTTTATCTTCTTCAGCTCACTCTCAAACTTCTCCAGAGCCCAATGGACCAAAGTCCTCCACCTCATGTTCTCCTGATTCATTAAGCCGTTCATCCTCGACGTCGAATCAGTGGGGTAGAATGCCTTCTCGTTTGCTATGAATTTATTTATGAAAACAGGCATCCTGAATGGCATCAATATTGATGAGTCTTCGGGTGGTACACATCCCGGCTTCAAACCTCGAAACACGGATACATAATTCTCTGGGGAACTGAAGAATCCCTCCTTCCTGTAAATGATATGGCTCGCCTTTGCCTGCTGATATTCTGTTAAGTGCCAGGACATCTTTCTGGGATAACTGGCATGCATGAATCTCATGATAGATAAGCCCCTAGAAACCTTCGGCCAGTACATGGGCTGTCTTGCATCACCTTCGAAATAGAAGCAGACCTTCTCTCTGATGCCCTTTGGTTGTGACTTCTGTGCTATGGCATCCCCGAACAGAAATGCTGGTTTCTTGTGGAACACCAAATCAGGACTCTGAAAGGGTTCACCATTCATCAGACAGAGTAGAGTTGTATGGTCTTGATTTGTCAACAACGACAGTCTGGCTTCTGGAAGGTTAAACTGAGGAAATTGCACATGAGATAAATCATGTTTAAATGAAAAACTCAGGTGCCCTTCATAATCTGCCTCTTCACTTCGGATGTTCACTACAGAAAATAAAAGAAGACAAGGTCAGATGTGTTTCAGTAAAATCTATGTCTACGAGCCTTATGCGTGTATAGCAGTGTTCGAAGGAAATTTTATAAGTCACACAGACTTCAGACAGATATACTATCAAGACACACTGAATGATTTATTCACGCAGGTGATTAATTCATGCAAAGTCCAGACAGATTAGAATGAAAGTCACGCATCATTGCCAGAATCACATTTAAGTAAAAATGACAAAAATACGCTGACGGATCAAGACTAATCTATCCAGAGGATGACTCTCAGAAGTTGCGTAAATAATTCAACATTGATATCTCTGCCAACATGTGAAAAATCACGCAGAGTCATGAAAGCTGCGTGAATAATTCAACATGGACATTTCTGCCAACATATGAAAAAATCACGCAGAGTCATGAAAGCTACGTGAATAATTCAAACATTGACATCCCTGCCAATACATGAAAAATCACGCAGAGTCATGAGAGCCATGCTCATTTGCGTGAAACACAGAGCTTCGTAAACACGAAGATGTGAAGTATGGCCGACCCTAAAGAGGGGGCATACTTTATTAATATCCTGTGCCTTAAGAAAGGGAGATATATTTCTGAAGTTCATTATTTGTCTTAAGATCATAAGATTTCTATGTGGAGTTCATCTTCATCAAAGTCATCTTCATCAAGTCATCTTCAACAGTTCGTATCCCCATCCATCACTTACGCTGCATAGGAGGATGCGTGACTTCGTGTCGAGGGAGTCTGTCGGTGGTGGCACGCGAGGAAGTCGCAGGAGCTTTCCCCTTGGCCTGAGCGTCGATTTTCTTAGGAGCCATTGCTGCTGAGAAGGGGAAGAAGAAGTCGGGGAAGATGAAGTTCGTCGGGGAAGATGAAGTTTCTCTTCTGTGGATTTTCTCTCTCTAAAGCAAGTAAAGAAAGAAAGAAGTGATTTATGGCTTATTTATAGGCTCATGAAGAATTCCAAACGACAACATCATTATTTGCCTCGATTTAGGAGCTTTGCACGGGATCCTAACTGCACAGAATCCCAATAGTCCAATCATTTCGGAGTAAATCTCTCTTTAAAGTCATCTCAGCGTGACTAAATTCATTTTATCATCTCGATTTCAAAGTATTTTGAAATAATTTATCATTTTTCGAAAACTTTGAAGGGGGTTTTGTAGGCCTCAAAATGAAAGTCACGCTGAGTTGATCAGGACAAAGTCTAAAAGTCACGCTGAGTTGATCAAGACAATGTTTAAAAGTTATGCTGGGTTCTACCAGACTATTTCCTCAAATATACGCAGAGACAGCTCATCATTTGTCAGAGTGTCATTATGACTGACAGCACGACAGTCAAAGAATGTCTCCTCGTATGCCACGTATGCACGAAACTCGAGAGATCACAGCCGACTATTGCGTGACTTTTGAAATCTTCTTCAACAAGACTCAGCCTTCATCAAGTTGGCATACCAAAAGAGCTTATTGTCATTTAATGCGACTGACAAGGCAATCAATGTCAGAGATTTTGTGTCAGTCGAGGCACGTCGAATCAAGACAGCTGGCAGTTCTGACTCAAGTCTGCGTGTATTTTGAACTTCTATGTTCCTTCCTCAAGCTTGCGTGAATTCTGAGCTTTCTGCTTCCAGTTAGCATGTATTCTGAAGCCTTTTATCCAAAGTCTGCGTGGATTTCGTCCTCAACAAGGCTGCGTGGATTTCGTCCTCAACAAGCCTGCGTAGATTTTATCAAATTGGAGTACGTGGCAGCCATGCCACCGATCTCTCACCTGCGTGTCCTGTAACTTGCACACGACTCATGCACGATTGCCATGTGTCCAACAGTTACAGGCCACGTCCAGTAACTGCTCATAACCTTGCATATGTTAAATCCTGCATGATTTTCAACTATGCACAGGTTGTGAAGACAGTTATCTTTTCAGTTATTTTTGACTCTATAAATAGAGTTCTTTTTTCATTCATTGTACACATACATAGATATCTAAATTGCTGTCGAATTTTTTGAGAGCTTTTCTTCTTCGCATCGTCTAAGGGATAAAGCGATCGTCTTCTAGATCGGATTCCTAAAGTTGTATTTTCCCAGAAACACAATAAATAAAGTGAATTTATTTATGGAAAACACGCATTTCTCGTCACGAAGTCGGTCACCCTGCGTTGCAAGGTAGACGCTGGACCCGATCAAAAACCCTTTTTAGGGTTCTTTGACATTGTCGAACCTTTGAACCTTTCTCTTTTTAGAGATTTTGGTTGTATTGTGCCGCCCTATTTAGGATTTTGGTTGCATAAACTCAATAGTTTTCATTTTTATGAAAACTATTTTCTTGCGCAATCGGTGGAAAGTGCTGGCAAATGTTCAGCGCAATCTGCTGATTTGCGCAAGGCTGTCCAGCGCAAACTGATGCTTTGCGCAAGTTGCTCAGCGCAATCTGATGACTTACGCAAGTAGATGTATTAGCACAACTGGATATTTTGCGCATGTAGATTGCATTAGCGCAATCTGATGCCATGCACATAGCGCCATCTGATGCTTACGCAATTTGTTAATCTTTTGAACAGAATCTTTGATTTTACATGTACTGAATTCTGTCTCTTTGTTTGATGCAGTCAACCTCAGGGAAGACCCACATTAGGAAGTCTTTGCAGGGACTTTAGCTGAGCCAGAGTTTAAGGAGGATCTGTCCCATGTGATATTTCTTCAGTATGTCCTGCCATCTTTCTGACAGGCCATCTTAACAGCACAGTATAATGAGATATTGCTAAGTCTGATGAACGGACAACCTTTGCAAACTGCTGACGCTGTTACTCATAAGAAGCCTCTGTTTCTATTTGGTGAGGCTCTTGATAAGAGTTCTCAGCCAAGGCCTCGAGTTGAACAAAGACTCTTTCAGAGGGGCGAGAAAAGGATACTGTTACCAGACATGTTCAGATGCCTCCTCCTATCTCGCTATGCTCATGCGAGTTATCCCAGGAGGATGGACTGGGATATTACTCCTCTCCAGCAAGCCAGAACAGGAAATATTTGTGTGAAGAAATGACCGAATAACAAGGATATGTTCTATAGCTCCTCTGAGCGTCACAGCTCCTTGCTCAGAGGATTGAAGCCTGGCTGCATTCTACCGGAGAACTCCTCCATGCTGCTACCAGTTGGAACACCGATCTTTGCGAATGAATTTGCAAAGGTTGAGGGGAGATATCCGGATCAGGACATCCGATTGACAGGTATGGTGAATCCAGATAACAAAAGATGGAACTGCATAGCCAATTGGATATTGGTTCAGTTCGAAAAGAAGCTCAAAGAGATTGAGCTGTACCAGGCGGTATACTCTACCGTATACGAATTCCACCCCAACCCTCATCTGTTTCTCAGTTTGGCGGAGAGGTACAATTTTAGGACAGGGACTTTCATGACACCCTGTGGAGAGATTGGACTAGCTCTTCATGAGATGAAGTATATCTCGAGCTTACCAATGGAAGACTTTCCCTATGAAGAATTTGTTCCAACCAATGACGAGTTGGACCGTCTTCGTCGGGAGAATGCTGATATGGTGGCCGTTTTTGAAGAACTGCTGTGCCACTATAAGATCTGCTCCATGTATTACAAGAGTGGTTCCTCTGGCACTTGCTACTCGTCAAAGTGGTTGCCCTATCTCTTCCTGAACCACATCATGGAGAAGAAGACTAAGGAGCACGATACGTGCAACCCTACCTTCTTCAAACCACTCAGCCATAGTGAGGTGATAGGATTGATGGAGGAAAACAAGGAAATGGACATCAAGGTTGATGATGAACTTCAATATCCTCCTTTCAAGACAGGAGATATTATTGAAAGTTTTATGAGAATGGGTTATAGGCCCATGTCAAAGGAAGCCCAGCTGGCGAGTTTCCTCACATATTGGCTCCGACGATTCGTCGTCCCTGGAGCGAGCGCCGTAGATCGCTTCCATCGCGGCGTACTCTTTGCTGTCGTCCGTTTAGTCTTTGGCTATCGGATGGATCTGCTATCAGCGATGACCTGCAGAGTGAACGCGGGTCTTCGTCTTTTTGTTGATTTAATGCTCAAGGAGAAAGGAGAGAAAGGGAACTTCCCTCGGCTGGAGCTTTCCTACACTTATTTGTTCGGATGGTTGCTTCTGCACCATCCTACATTGATGAATCCTGACATGGGAGCAATAGGCGGCAGCTTCTTAAGGAGATTCTCCAGAAGCAAATGGATATATACCAGCCTAAGAGATTGCAGACGAGCTTTGAATCTCGGGAAAGGGTGGAATTTCTATTGTGTTCCCCCTCCGATTGGATATGAACATAGGTCTACAAATCTGGTTGATCTTGGAAGGCAGCCTTTGGGTCGTACAGTGTTTGATTGGCTGAAGACGATCCGGCCGTCACACATGGTCTACAGGTTTGAAGATGAATGTTATTTGGAACCATATCTTCCCAGCCGCTTTGCTCGTCAATTCGGCTATGACCAGTTCCACGTGGGTAACGCCATAACGTGCCTGCAAGGACAAGGTTATTTGATCGATGGCGCCCGGGCTTGGGCTTATTATAACGCTCGAGACACAAGAACAATGTTCTCGATGCCGACGAAGAGCGACCATGGTCCGCGGATGTTGTACACATATTCAATCTTCTACGCATCGACGAACACCTTTGCTGAGAATTTCAGTCTTGCCGATAGCTTCGCGACAGCGACTAGATTAAAGAAGGAAACAACTGTTGTGGTGGCTCCTGGCAACGAAGAAGAGCGTGAACCGGCCGATGCGCCGTTGAAAGCTTCAATGGAAGCCAACTTCCCGGAAGAAGTCAATGAACCATTGCGCATCTCTTTGAAAGTTGTCAAATCTCCCGCCAAGGAGAGGAAGAGAAGGAGAAAAGAACCTTCTTCTCCAGTTGTGAAGAAGAAACTTGTCTTGGAACCATCAGAAAGGGTCACGACCCGATCACAATCTCGGCAGCAGGCCGAATAAACTCAAAGAGAAGAGGCGGCGACCCCGACCTCTATCCAAAGACAAGACAATGTTATAGATGTAGAGAGTCCAGAGAGACCTCTACATAGAAAGAATATAGTCTTCTGGAGAAAGAAGGTAGTCACTCCTCGACCTATGTCATCGGTCGTAGCTAGTGCTATTGCCGGAGTTACAATGTCATCTCCTACTCCTGCCCCTGAACCCAGGCAGGAAACTCCTAGTCCAGAATAGAGGGATGAGGCTGTAGAGACCAGGAAAGACATTGTGGAGAGAGAAGATGAAGTTTTACGATCTCCTTCACTCGCAGTGGAAACCACACAGCTTCCTGCTACACCAGGAACACTCCGTGAAGAAGAAGATCATTTAATGATCGATGCATTGAATGATTGTGACTTCGGCCTGCAGGATGATGTAGATCCGATCGTCGTAACTGACAGCGAAGAAGCGCCAGAGGACAGTGAAGATACATCAACAACAGCTGTTGATGATACTTCACTACCAAAATTTATCGTTTTAGCGACGGCCACATCCGTCGCTAAACCGACGATAATTACTATTAGCGACCGATAACCGACCGATTTTGGCCAAAAAAATTCGTCGACAATTAGCTCGTCGCTAATAACGTTCCGTCGCTAAGTTGTCGTCACATGACTGAATAGCGACGGATTGTCGACGTCACAATACGAAGCATTAGCGACGCATTTCCGACGGACTTTCGTCCATTTCAACTATTAAGTACTGAAATGTGTAGACAATAGCGACGTAAAATTCCGTCGGTAACCCGTCGTAACAGCGTATCAGATCGTATCATTCCGTCGCTAATCCGTCGACACCTTCGATAACAAATAACGGATTAGCGACGGTTTTCTGTCGAAAAATCCGTCGATTAGCTTCTGGAAATTCATGTCATTTCCAGCAATATGGCGACGGATGAGTCATCGCTATTCCGTCGACATATATCGACGGAATAGCGACGGAATAACCACCAATATATAAACTCAGATGAATTTGAGAAGCAAAGCCCCCCGCCGCCCCCGACCAAAGCCCGCCGCCCCAAGCCCGCCGTCCAGTAGTTCGGTTGCATATATATATGAAGAGTGCTTATGGGTGTGCGACAGTTGCAAATAGCCCCGACGTACCCGCCCCAAGCCAGCCGCCCAGCCCCCGACGCCGCCGCCCCAAGCCCACCGCCCAGCCCCCGACCCAAGCCAGCCGTCCAGCCCCCGACGCCCCCGCCCCAAGCCAGCCGTCCAGCCCCCGACGCCGTCGCCCCAAGCCCACCGCCCAGCCCCCGACGCCCCAACCCCAAGCCCGCCTCCCAGACCCCGACGCCCCCGCCCCAAGCCCACCGCCCAGACCCCGACCCAAGCAAGCCGCCCAGCCCCCGACGCCCCAACCCCAAGCCCGCCTCCCAGACCCCGACGCCCCCGCCCCAAGCCCACCGCCCAGACCCCGACCCAAGCCAGCCGCCCAGCCCCCGACGCCCCAACCCCAAGCCCGCCTCCCAGACCCCGACGGCGCCCCCGCCCAGCCCCCGATGCCCCAACCCCAAGCCCGCCGCCCAGCCCCCGACGCCTCCGCCCCAAGCCCCCCGCCCAGCCCCCGGACGGCCCAGCCCCAAGCACGCCGCCCAGCCCCTATACGACACCGCGAGAGAGAGAGAGAGAGAGGGAGATCGAGAGAGAGAGAGAGGGGGGGGTTACCTTCGGGAGAGAGAGAGAGGAGAGGACGCCGACGCCGACGACGACACCGACGCCGATCACCGAAGCCGACACCGGCGAGAGAGAGAGAGAGAGAGAGAGAGAGAGAGAGAGAGAGAGAGAGAGAGGAGAGAGAGTGAATTTGGGGAGAATGCAAAAAGTTCCCCCCGCCGTTTCATTTAAAGTCTGGTACGTTTATATAGCGACGGACTCGCGACTAGTAAAAAACCGTCGCCCAGCAGTCGCCTATTTTGATAAGTGCCGACTGAATATCCGTCGCTAAGTCGTCGAAAATATGTCCCGCCAATTTTCTACACAATTCCCGCCAAATAATCGACTGTGTAGCGACTACGAAAAGTTCGTCGCTATAACACCGACACTCTAGCGACGGATGTGCAACCTTTCCTCCCCCTAAAATTAAAATAAAAATGACAAAGGCTTGTAGTCGGTAATTAGTCGCTGAGCGGCCACGAAACCGTCGCTAATACCGACGAAATAATTTTGTCGCTAATAATCCGTCGCTAAATGAGCGTATTTTGGTAGTGCTTTAAATCCGGAAGGGGACGATAATGTCCATGTATCCCCAAAAGCTATTGATGACACGCTAAATCCTGAAGAGGATGTTGAGTGCATGTGTCTCCAGAAAAGAATGCGGGTGAAGAAGTAGCACCTGAAGAAACTACTCCTGCTGATCCCAAAGGTATTAAATGATTTTATCAACCTTCTTTTCATAGATTAAATAGCTGACATCTACATTTTTATCCATGCAAAACTTGAATCTTCCCCAGTTCCTCCCACATACACTGATATAGTGCCCATAACGGCTATAGCTAGTGGTAGCCGACATTTTTCGGGTGGCTCTGAGGCAGGTAGTAGCCATGCAGTAATGTCTGAGACTACTTCTGCTAGGTTGGAACCTGTGCCAACAGATGACAGACTTGTTGCTGAACCAAGTCATGGTAAGATTGTCTTTTACTTTTGATCCTTTTCAATTAGTTGCTAATGAATACAACAAACAATAATAAGGTTCATTTAATTTTGCAGAAGAACATCTGGGAGGGGCAGCTAGCTCTACGATGGCTCCTCTATCCATAGAGCCCTCCATTTATGTACAAAAAGCTGAACGTTTATCCCAGGCACCTGCTGCTTCGTCGTCAATGGGAGTAGCCGCTACACCTGGTGCTCTGGCTACTAACCGATTTATCATTAGCTCCTTCACCAACCTTTTCTTTAATTCGTTGGGACCCTTGGTAGATAGGGTGATAGAGAAAGAAGATGCTGGTTTCTCTACAGTTAGAGGTCCAACCTCCTATCTGATCAATGCCATCCGCAGTCAAGGCGACGAAGCTCGAGCTGTTTTTCTTGAACATATATTAGATGAGCTGGAGGCATCGGTTAGAATCTACAAAGAGATTAATAGGGGGGAGATGGAGATCTTAGTACAGGCTAAATTCGAGAAGATGTCACAAGAAGTTGCAGTTGCGAAGGTTGATCTCCAAGTTCTCTTGGACACTTTCTCTACTAAGTCTGTTGAGTATAACTCTCAAGTGGAAACAATAGCATCTGTTTGAGATTAATGGATTGCCTTAGCCGCCTTATAATGCTCAGCCTCGCACCTTTCGTCTCGTCTTCTGGTGCAAATAGCAGATGAGAGAGCCCTTTCGCACTGATTGCCTGCTATGAAAAAGTAAGAATGAAGTAAGATATTCGGGAAAAGACTAGATATGCCCCATACGATACGCTATAAACTATTTTAGTCTAGTAGCTTAGCTCTTGAAGGTGGAAGCGCATAATGGAATAGTATGAAGAGTTATCTATTCCATTTGAAGAGAGTTCTAAGGAGTTTTAAACCCTCAAGACCCCATCCCAATTTGACAATCACCATATAGTGATCACAGAAAGTTCGAGAGCCTCTGCAACTCCTATAGCCGGTCGATCTTCTTGCTTTCCCTCTCCTGCTCTGAAAGAAAGCAGGAAATCGCTCTCGGAATGAAGCACCTTTCTAATGCCTAATGCCGCTCTGAAGTGAAGCAACCCCTTCTAATAGAAACTGATCAAGGTTTTCCAGGACCTCAGCTCTCAAGAGAAGGAGAGGAAAGTTGCTGAGCTGCAAGAAGAATCTGCCCGTCTTCAAGAAGAGCTGAGACTTGTTCAGCGTGCTCTGGAGGATGAGGCCACACAACATCAGGCTGCAGTTCAACAACTGGACGCTCTGACTCACGAAAGAGATGAGTATGTCGCAACTCATTAAGCTAAAATATCTCGTAAATTAGTAACCATGCCGTCTTTCGATGATAAGTCTGGGATGGAGGAAGCTAGGAAGCGAGTGATGGACTCTCGTGAGGAGCGACTGCAAACTTTAAAGCAGCAGATGACTAGCTTGATGACCCCGCCAACGGAATGAGAAAGACTTTTTGTATCTTCAATTTTTTTGTGACATGTAATTTTGTAATGTCTTTCAATTTTGATCAATAAAAAGACATTTCCTTTGTGGCTCTATTATTTATTGCATATCTTATTCAGATATAAATAATAGCGATAGAAAATATATTCAGAGGTGTAAGACATGATATATTTCTTGATTTTAGAAAATAATTATATTCAATTATATCTGCTCAGAGGTAATGTGGATATGGCAGAATATAATTTATTGAATATCATTATTTCAGTAGACAACTTAATCAAAGATGACAAGTTGCTAATATGAACGAAATGGATGATTCGTCAAAATGTGTGAACGAAATGAATCGTCAGGATGAACGGATGGACCGTCAAATGAATGGAATGAACGGATGAACCGTCTGATAGATGAAATGAACGGACAAACCGTAAGATGAATGTGATGAACGGGCGAACCGTCAGATAAATGTGATGAACGGACGAACCGTTAGATGAATGTGATGAACGGGCGAACCGTCAGATAAATGTGATGAACGGCGAATCGTCAGATGAATGTGATGAACGGGCGAACCGTCAGATGAATGTGTCGCTTCATTATCTCTGTCTATAAATAGAACAAAAAATCAGATGGAATAATCACTTTCACTTTTCAACATAAAGATGTCGTCTGGAGATGCATCCAAGAAGGCTGAGATCGCCCCGAAGGTTGAAGCGGTTACTGAAGAACGTCCAGTCGAGCCGGCCCAGCCAAAGCAGACAGAGGCAGGCGAAGGTTCGTCTGTACCCAAGCCGCCAAGGGATATTTTAGACTTCCTTCTTGAACCAGGGAAGACAGAGGAAGAAGAGGCCATAAGGATGGCTGCTTGCAAATTCGTGGTGGGTTCGAGCAAAGATGTTCTCGGCTCTTTTGCTGATTATGTTTTTATAAAGGATGGTGTTGGTCCTCGTCCCAATTTTGAAAAGGATGATAGTGACCTTCCTTGATATTATGTACTATCATTCATGATAAAAATAAAATAAACTTTTATTTATGAACTTGTCTGATGATTACAAGCAATGTCTTTTACATTTATACATAATACTTTTTGAGGAACTTGCCATTGATGGGCATCATTGCAACTCGACCATCCAGCTCTGTGAATTGATAGGCTCCATTTGAGAAGACTTTGCTCACGATATATGGCCCTTTCCACTTTGCGTCGAACTTGCCCTTGCTCATATGAGTCATAGTCATAGGACGTCTGACCGTTAGAACGAGCTCTCCTTTCTGAAAGGCTCTGACCTTAACTTTACGATTGAAAGTCTTTGAGATACGGGCTTGGTACAGCTCAATATGCTGTTGAGCCAATAGCCGCTTCTCGTCGAGCACTTCTAATTCTTAGAGTCGAAGAAGGTCGTTGTTCTCTGTAGTAAGTTCGTTGGCGATGGCAATCCTTAAAGATGGAATTTGAAGCTCCAGGGGTAGAACTGCTTCACAGCCGTACACCAAAGAGAAAGGTGTACACCATGTAGGGTTGCGGACCGTAGTACGATAGGCCCAAAGACATTCTCCAAGCTTTTCACTCCAATTCTGTTTGTTAGTAGATACAAACTTCTTAAGGAGCTTGATGATAGTTTTGTTGAAGGCTTCAGCCAAGCCATTAGCAGCAGGATTGTAGGCTGTCGAAGCGACATTGTCAATCTGATGATCATCACAGAACCTTGTAAACTTTTGGCTGATGAACTGAGGTCCATTATCATGAATGATCCTTCGAGGTACACCAAATCTATAGATGACATGGTGTTTGACGAAGTTGATGACACTGCTGGTTTTGACTTCAGCCAAGGGTATAACTTCGGCCCATTTAGAGAAGTAGTCGGTTATTGCCAGTATGAACCGATGTCCTCTAGAAGAAAGAGGATTGATGGGACCTATAATGTCCATGTCCCAGACTTCAAAAGGCCATGAAGAAGCAGTCGGATGAAGGAATTCTGATGGTTGATGAATGAAATCTGGATGGATTTGACAAGCTCGATATTTTCTTGCATATTCGATAGCATCAGATACCATAGAGGGTCAGTAATAACCCATGCGTCGGATACGATCCTGTAGCTTAGGACCGGGTTGATGTGCTCCGCAGACATCGTCGTGAGCTTCACACAATACTTGCTTTACTTCATCACCAGTAAGACAGCGCAAGAGTAGACCGTCATAAGTCTGCCGGTAGAGAGTTTTAGTAGTCTGATTGTAATAGAATCGCAGAGATCACCGACGAATACTCGTAGCTTCCTTAGGATCTTCAGGAAGTATGTCATGAACTACGAAGTCGATGAAAGGAGTTCTCCAGTCTTCACTGATAACATTGACTTCAGTAAGATTACTGAACTCAATATTACGATTGTTTTTGATGCAAAATAATTCCCGATTAGAGACAACCACCACTTGCTATCTTTTGATAGGGATGGCTAGGACTGCTGCAAGATTGACCAAAGCATCGGCTTCAGTATTGCAAGCTCGTCGGACATATTCGATGAAGAAGGCTTTGAATGATGTAGCCATGTTGATTGCCGCTTCATAGTAAGGCACTAGGTCTTGATGGCGATCTTCATAGGTTCCTCTAACTTGGTTAACAACCAGCTTGGAGTCACCATAAACTTCAAGATATTTGACATCCAGTTGTTTAGCTAACTGAAGACCAATGAGTAGAGCATTGTATTCTGCTACATTGTTGGAGCAAGGTTCATCTAAGGAGTAGGCTCTTTGAATAGCTGACCCGTCGGGAGAAACAAGGACAACTCCAACTCCTGCGACAATGGTACCATTAGATCTAATCCTGGATGCACCATCAAAGAATAGACGCCAAGTAGGAAATTCTTCGGAGCTCATATTTGACTCTAATGTCTCGTCTGGAATTTTATCATAAAGTTTGGATGTCTCTGGGACAGGATGAGCTGCTAAAAAATCTGCCAGTGCTTGACCTTTGATAGACTTTTGAGGAACATAAACCATGTCATATTGGGCTAGCAGAATGGCCCATGTAGCCAGCCGAGAATTGAGTATGCTAGGCTTCTTCATCAGTACCCGAAGAGGATTAACTCGGGATATGACATGAATAGTTTGGCCAATTATGTAATACCGATTCTTCTGAACAGCAAACATAAGAGCTAGGCATTCTTTTTCAACCGGACTATAACGGTGTTCAGCACCAATCATAGTACGACTAAGATAGTAGATGGCTTGTTTATGGCCTTTTTTGTTCTTTTGGGCAAGTAAAGCACCCAATGAATGATCCATAGCACGGACATACATTAAGAATGGTATACCTGAAATCGGTGGCACCAAGGCTGGTGGGTTCATGAGATATCGCTTTATGTCGTCAAATGCTCGTTGATATTCTTCGGTCCAAATAAAAGATACACCCTTCTTCATTAGTTGAGTAAATGGTCTGCAGCGTCCAGACAGATTCGAAATGAACCTCCTGATGTATGCAAGTCGACCTTGGAATCCTCGTAGCTCTTTTAGGTTACGTGGAGGACGCATCTCTTGAATGGCTTTGATTTTCTCGGGATCCACGTGTATACCCTTAGAGGTAATGACGAAGCCGAGAAATTTGCCACTAGAGATACCTAAGAATGACTTGGTGGGATTCATTTTGAGTTGGTGTTGGCGCATCGGATTAAAGATAGTTCTCAAGTCTTGGATGTGATCTTCCTTTAGATGACTTTTAACAACAATATCGTCGACGTAGCATTCGACGGTCTTGCGCAGATGATCTCAGAAGATGGTACTCATGGCTCTTTGGTAAGTTGCACCAGCTTTCTTGAGACCAAATGGCATTACGGTATAGCAATAGACTCCGCGAGGAGTGCGGAAAGAAGTATGTTTTTCATCTTCAGGATTCATCCGAATCTGATTGTATCCGGAGAATCCATCCATGAAAGATATTCGCTCGAACCCACAGGTGTTGTCAATCATTACGTCCGTGATAGGAAGATGAAATTCATCTTTTGGACAGGCTTCATTAAGATCCCGAAAGTCGATGCAGACTCAAACTTTGTCGGTTTTCTTCAGAACTGGAACAACATTGGCTACCCAATCTGGATGTTGTTCTTCTCGGATAAAGCCACAAGCGATGAGCTTCTTGACTTCATCGTCGATTGCGTCCATCATTTCTGGCTTGAAGTGCCGTTGTTACTGTTTGACCGGTTTTGCATTAGGCAGAATATTCAATTTGTGAGTAGCAACTTTAGGATCTAGACATGGCATGTCTTCGTAGCTCCAAGCAAAGATGTTAATGTATTCTTGAATAAGAAGAATTAATTCTTACTTATCTGCCTCTGGAAGGTTCTTGCTGATGAATATTGGACGAGGTAATCCGCTTTCTCCTACATCAATTTGAATCAATTGATCTTCGGTAGGAGGTTCCCTTTGTTCGAATCGGAGTTCCCATTGGGTATCTATTCGTTGAGCCCAGGGATCTGTTTCAGGATTTTCTTCAATATCCTCGTCATAGCCTTCTGGAAGTTCAACGGAGACCATGTTAGAAGATACGATCAACCGATGAACTTGATCGATGCTGGTGTCAGAATCCCATGATCTGTAATCAGAAGAGTTAGAGCGCTCCTCACTATCGGATTCGGAGACTGTTGGGGATAATACCGGAGGTGAAGCATATCCGAGACCTTTTTTGGTCCTGCTGTAGTACATCTCTGATTTTCCTTTTGGAACAGCCGTACGGATAGGAGTTCTTCTACCCATATCGTAGTTGAGGCCATTCTTGAAGTCATAACCCATCTTTCGAATAATGTCTTTTGATTGTTGACTGTAACGACGAAGTTGAAGATGCCCCGTATCGTTACTTTTGCTATCATCTGTATAGTTGAATTGTTGTTCTGGTCCTTTACTAAAAAGTATCGGACTCTCGTCTCTCTTTCGAGAAGGGACAACAAAGTATGAATCATCTGGGTGTTCGAGTAAGACTTCTGTTTGAAGAGACTGTACAACTCCCATTGTAAATGACCGAAAGTTATCTAACATATCCAAATAGCACTTAGCATGATAAATGACATCAGTATACTGGAAAGTAGATGCTTTTTCATTGATTTGTACATCTGTATTTACAACAGGACCTTTAGCCTTAGCAGACTTGGTCAGATTGATTACAAGGGGGGAAAAGAAGAACGTGGAGGAGGATTGGACTTGTTACGACGGAGGTCGATAACAAACGGCTCAGAGGAGGTGAGCTTCCTTTTATCCTTGTTATGAGATAAATCAATAACAAGTGGCTCAGAAGAGGTGAGCTACCTTTTTTCCTTGTTATGACGTAGATCGATAACAAGTGGCTCAGAAGAGGTGAGCTCCCTTTGATCCTGACCAACATCAGTTGGCTGCTTCTGGACTGGCAAGTGAATAGCCAGTGGTTTGGAGGATTGAGGACGAGAAACACGCCCTTTGACAGGTATGATGAGGGTGTCATTAGGCATTGCTTCTTGTTCTTCTTTAATGTCCAGAGACAGTACTACTTTGATGAACTCATTCTTGTACATACGAGCATCATTGCAGTATGCTTCGACACCTTTGAAAGGATAGAGATCAGCAACTTCCTTTTGAACCTCTCCATTGTCATCGATATATTTGAAACATTGATGGAGAGTCGAAGGAAAAGTGTTATGTTCATGCAGGAATGGTCTTCCCATCAGAGCATTGTAAGAACAACCATGGTTGTCTATGATGTAGAAGGTCACCTTTGTGCGGAGATTGCCAATTTGGAGTTTTAGGCGAATCTTGCCCAGAGGCTCACTCCTTCCCTGATTGAACCCAAGGATGGTGGTGATTGTACTGGAGAGACTATGCACTGGGATCTTCAATGTATCTAACATTGTCTTCGGTATGATGCTGAGAGCAGACCCAGGATCTATTAGAATACGATCGACTTTCATCGAGTCGACATATCCTGTATAGTAAAGAGGACGGTCATGCCTATTGTCTTCCATCAGCATGTCATCCTGTGTGAAGGTAATATTTGGAATTAATTCCAACACACTATGACAATGGAGGCAAGAGACTGGCTCTGCTTTCGGCTTCTTTAGAAGGGCTAGACAGGTTTCTGCCTGCATTAGAGCTTCACTCAGAGTTTCTCGAGTCTCTTTGGAGAGGCGTATGAGCTCAAAAATTGACAGCCGGGCCGGTGTGTTGGCTAGTTGAGCCAAGATATCCAAGTTGTAAGGCTTCTCAAGTCCAGAAGGAGATGACTTCTTCAAAGGTTTGTCGAAGCGGACTTGTTGTTTGCCTTTGTCGGCTGCTGTCGGTTTAGGATGAGTAGGTTCTACAACCGGTGAGGATGCAGTAGGAATATCCTCAGTGGAAGCAGGTTGCACTAGAGCAGGCTCAGAAGAAGAAGCATGATTCTCTTGAGCTTCGAGATAATCCTTTAGATAGGCTTTCCCTGATCTGGTGCCCAGCAGGATTTCCTCGTCAACTATGGGGTCAAAAGACACCATATTGCAGATCTTTGTTTTGCCCTTGGAGCGGTCTTTCTTCTTGGAGGAAGAGGGAACTTCGAACTCTGAAGCAAGATCCGGATGAATCTACATAATCTCACCATTGTCAAAAGACAAGGGGACGAGACCTTCACTTCATGGAGAAGGGAGATTCTCGATCTCAAGAGTAGCTTTGGGGATAGGGATGACACCGTGCTGTACCATCTGCGGAGGGAAGTCACCGAACTGAACTGAGACCATGTTTGCGGTAACCGTCTTCTCGTCTTGCTGTAGAGTGACAACACTAGCGTTGACTAGCTCCTGAATTTTGCCTTTGAGCACATAACATGCTCGAGTGGGATGTCCAATGAACCTGTGATAGACACAGTGCTTAGGATGATCAGTCTTACCGACTTCATCAGGCTTCTTTGAATCTGGGAGCTGGAGCTTATTGCTTTTAATCAAGCAATCAAAAATGCTCACGGTGTCATTCTCGTCAAAGGAGTACTCTACTTTCGGACGAGGTTCCCTTGGTGGAGGTGCAAAAGGAGTAGAAGCAGACGTAGGTGGAGCTACGTTGACCGCCAGATATTCTTTGTTCTTCAGGTTGATATTCAAAGTCTCTTTTTCCTTGCGGTTGTTCTGGCGATTACCACCACTCGATGTCTGATGTTCATCCCGGTCGGGTTTAGACATGTGTACCCCTAACTGCTTGAACTTGTCAGCGCTAACTTCAGCTGCTTTAGCATTGACAATGAAGGATGGCCAGTCTTGGAACTGAGTTGACCCCGTCCACATGCTGATGATAGGCAAAATATTTGTCTTGCAGGTGTCTATAGTCACAGCGGCCGGAGTTCCAGAAGGCATTTTTAAAGCTTTTCGGCGGAACCTTTTAATGAAACTCTCAGCGGTTTCATTATGCCTTTATTTGATTTTATTAAGGGCTGACATGGTCATGTCATTGATCCCCTCATAGAATCGTTCCAAGAAGATTTGTTTTAGACCTAAGAAGGAGGTGATACAGCCATCGGGCAAGCTTCTGTACCAATCATATGCGACACCGGCTAAACAGCCGACGAATACTCTGGTAAAAAGAGCGTCATTTGGCTGAAGTTGGACAGTCATTACCTCAAAGTGGTTAATGAACTGACTGGAAGAAGTGCTGCCATCAAACAGCGAGATTGTTAGGATTTTGTACTTTGGAGGAAATGGAACTTCTTTCCATTCAACTGGGTAGGGTTGTTTGATCCCCAACCTTTGTAAGTTGTCTTTCTCTTTGAAGGACTCGAACTGAGTGCGCAGGAGTTTGACACCTTCATTGGCATCCTCCACTGATGTAGAAGGAGCAGGCTGAATCAGAGTGTTAGGGGAGGAACAGCGTGGTAAGCACTACCCCCAGCACCTGACTGACTGGGAGTGGGTTGAATTTGTACAGGAGGTATTTGAGGAGATGCTATCCCCAGCCCTGCATTGACAGGCACCGACGATACTATGATCTCAGGATTTGCAGCAGGTACAATCGGTGGTACTGTATGTTGGGCCACGATGATAGAATGCATACTTGCAACCATTTCGGCCATGGTCTTCAACTTGTCTTCTAGTACAGCTATTCGCTGTTCTTGACTTGCTGAACTAGAAGCATCTGGGTCTTCAGTGACAACATAAGCTGTCACTTCTCTAGGTACAGTGGAGGATACTGTCTGTTCCGAACTTTTACTGTATGCATCATAGTCGGAGAAAGAATCATCTCCTGAGTGAGAAAGAGGAAGATGACCGGAAGGCTCTTGAAGATTACTTTGACCGATTGCATCTCGGCTTCAGGATCGGATATGTTGGAATACTCCATCAGAAGATTCTTGGAGTAGATCCAAATACCATTGGCTGGGCTTGCGAGGCTTGCCATGCTTGGAGTACTTTCTACCCCCACTGTCTCTGGAAGTCATGTTGACAGAAGCGTACAAAACTTCGTCTTCATCTTCTGACATAGGTTCAGAGTTTGTAAAGTTCAAACGATCGAAGACAGATCGTTTTGTTGTCTGACAACAACACTTGATGACAACCTTATGATTACAATGGTGTCCAAGTGGTTGTACTGGAGGTGTTGAGATGTTGTCCCTTTTTTGTTTGAGGTGTTCTCGGAGATCGGGAACAATGACGGGACGAGAAGAAGTTCGAGGGATATGTTCTTTGACAACATTCGAAACATGGTTTCGGTTCTTCAAATGTTTTGTCCCGTGAGCAGGGAAGTACTTATTTCATTAGCATAGTTGTCAGGATTTTTGATCCTGGAAGTTTGTCTCTGACACTGGTTGGTCTTCGACATTGGCTGTTTGCGTTTCACCGAAGTTGGTCTACTGAGATAAGTTCTTAGATCAACAAATTCACCCCAGGGGTTTCTGTCTGAGACACCAGCAATTTTCTCTATTTTGAGCGGGATATCTTGAGAGTTGGGAGATCTTGAAATTCTGCTACCGGAGTAGGCAGAATACCTATTTGATCAGTACACCTCCCTTTGGCAAGGAAGGAAGAAGAACTCTTGTTGAGAGAGTTCTTGTACTGATTGGTGCCGGAGCACATTCAGATCGATCTTCTACGGTAAAAATCGAGAAAGACTGAGAAAAGACCAAAGGACATTTTCCTTTGTTTTGTGAAGAAGGGTTAGCTAAAGAGCGTTTCCCTCTGTTGTCTTCCAAGTCGTGGGATAAGGAAGTTTGAGAAAAGACCAACGGGCCTTTTCCTTTATTCGGAGGAGGAGGAGGAGGAATAGTCAACAGACTACCCCCAGTGGATTGCGCTGGAGCAACAGGGTGTTTGGAAAGAGGAGCAGCATTTTTCCCTTTGCTGTGAGAAGAAGAGAGATTAGCCAAAGGGCTGTCTCTCTTAAACTGTGCTGGCACAGTTTGCGCAGGGGTTGAAGTGGCTGTTGGCGCCTTGGCAGGTTGCGCATGAACAACTCTGACATATGGTCTTCTGGCCACAGTCTCAGCAGATTGTGCAGCAGGAGTCTTGACTTCAGAGTGCTTGAGTTGCACTCTGGTTGCTGGAGTGGTGGACTATGCAGGCAGAGTTGCAGCCAACTGCGCCAGGGGAAGAGGAGTCTTACACTTTGACAGAGCAGCATAGAAAGTGGTTTGTGCACTGGTAAGGGGAGCAGCATACTGCGCATGGACAGTAGCAGCAGACTGTGCAACAGTCTTGGAAGCAGAGACAGCAGACTGCACAACAGTTTACGCAGAGGATTGTGCAAAGGACTTTGGAGTCCACACTGAACAGACTTTGCTCTTGGCAGAAGTCGCAGTATGACGAGTAGTCCCAGAGTT
The DNA here is from genome assembly GCA_029216955.1 of Iris pallida. NCBI lineage: Eukaryota > Viridiplantae > Streptophyta > Magnoliopsida > Asparagales > Iridaceae > Iris > Iris pallida. Next base: position 11,761,475 of record JANAVB010042420.1, read on the forward strand.
GATCATCGCCTCGTAGGCTGTCTGGTTGACCTTTACAACCAGCGTCTTCTGCGTCTTTCCGATAGATGCAACGTCAAATTGAGTTGTCACTTCCTCGTCGGAAGAGAAAGTCGTCCCCAGCAGAGTCGCCATTTTGTTTGCAAAAACAAAAGTGTTTCTTTATTTCACAAACTTTGTAAGAAGATTACAAGAATTCTGGAAAAGTACAACCTTTGGACGATGTGAACTTTGAAGACGGTAGCCTCTGAAGAATGCAGCAGCACTTTGGCAAGAACTCCTGATCTCTGGTGATGATTCTGATCTGATCTGGGATGATCTATTATTGATAATGAAGACTTGAAACTCTATTTATAGAGTTCTGGAAATAACTAACTTTTAGTTATTCTGAATTGCGCATGATGGATTGTGTAGATATTGGACTGCGCAAGCAGCGAACTACGCAGGCAGTTACTCGATCGTGGACCACCTATATGTGATGCATGGCATTGTTTGATTGAAATATACTTGGTCGTGTACAGACGGTTGCCATATGGTGAGTAATTAATGGCATGTAGGCCACGTGTAAATTGTCAGTTGTCTTGATGGAGTGCGCCACCTGAATTGTGCTGGTCTCAGACTGCGCTGAGATTGAATTGCGCTGCAGGAAGTCTGGCAAATTGTGCTTCGATTGGGCTGGTAGCTTGCGCTGCATGTACAGCTGTCCTCGAGCGCTGTGCTGCACGATAAATGAACAATTTTCTTATTCTTTGGGCTGTCAGCTGTCAGAAGATCTGATTTTTTGTCAGATAATGATGACGTTGCCACGTCAGCTTGTACACTTGGATGTGTACGCAATTCAGCTTGCGCACTTGAGTTACTGCGCAATCTGTTTCCTGCGTAATTCATTTGAAGAGTGCACAATTTGATTTTCCTTGCTTTGTTGATGGATGCAACTTGATTTTTAGGACCTACAACTATATCTGAAAAAACAAAAGTAGACCATACTACATCTGAAAACGTCGCTTATTAACGTCGCTAAAACAAAAGTAAACCATACTACATCTAAAAAAACAAAAGTAAACCATACTACATCTAAAAATTAAACATATTCAATCCTCTTCTGAAAATTCATCTTGTTCCGATTCCTCTTCCTCTTCCTCTTCACTTCTATCAACTTCCTCTTCCTCTTCTGATACTTCTACCTCTTCCAATTGATGAAACATGTCATGAAGAACTTCCGTTGAGTTCACATCGACAATATTTGTAATAAGAGGTAGTTCGTCTTCCTGATAAGCTATCTCGTCGACATCGAAGGTATTCCGAGCTTTAGTCTTACAGACTGCCCACCAATCTGATCTCCTGGCTCCTCGTTTTGGATAGCTGGTAAAGTAAACTAGCTGAGCCTGGCTTGCTAGAACAAACGGCTCATAAGCTTGATATCGATGGCGATAATTTATGTCAACAAGACCATGTTTGTCAACTCTCCAACCTCGACCCTGGATCGGATCGAACCAGTCACATCTGAACAATACGATGTTACAAGGTTCTATAGCATAATTGTATGTCAGTTCCACAATCTCCCGTAAGACGCCAAAAAAGTCATTGCCTGGGTCGACGTATTTGTAGTTTGAAGATTTTATGCACAAACAGCTATTCTTCGTAGAATCCAAATCCAAGAAGTCGTCTCTTATTCGAGCATTTGTTGACTTGAACCTGAAACCATTTACGCAGTAACTTGGCCAGGTCTTCACTTGATAAATTGGCCCCTTGGCTAGAGTTTTAATATACTCATTCTCAAGGATTGCCTCCGGACGATCAACCTAAATACCATAGAAACGATGCTAACTTAATTATTATGTGCAAGTATAAATGTACAAAAAAGTAAATTGTGACTACGTCCGTACATATGCTCTCAACCAAAAAGGAAAATGAAGTCTCATTTGCCGTTCTACTTCCTCTTCGGTTGCGTACGGATTGTTGGACGTTACCTCATCCTTAAACATGTTGGAAAGTAACGAAGCATAGGTATATTAGTTATATTCAGAAGCAACGAAGCACGCAAAATAATTTTACTTACCCCTCTAGCTTGTCCACTTCTTCCTCGTCGCAGTTGAGCAATACATATAACATTGCAGCGCTAACCTTATCGTCATTTAGATATCTTTTTTTTATTTTACCAGATGGTTTTCCGTAGACAGTAAATACTTTCAGCTTTGCCTCAATACCAACTTCATAGCCGTCATCATTTTTGGGAGCCCTTGTTCTGTTTGTAGCAATATGAGGCTGAAAATACATGGAACAAAAGTTTAAAATCTCCTCAAGGACATATGCTTCACAAATAGAACCCTCCACCCATGCCTTATTTTTCACCTTCCTCTTGAGGTGGTTCAACTGTCGCTCGAATGGGTACATCCAACGATAATCGACAGGTCCAGCAACAAGAGCCTCAAGGATAAGATGAATCGGCAAATGCTCCATTGAGTCGAAGAATGCAGGAGGAAAAACTCTCTCAAGTTTGCAAAGTGTTACCACAATGTCCTTCTCTTGCTTCTCTAAACGATCGACGAGCAACTTGCAAGAACAAAGATCTCTGAAGAATATGCTAAGCTCTGTTAATGGATCCCAGACTACCGGCGGTAATAATTCTCGAAATGCAACAGGAATTAACCTCTCCATGAATACGTGGCAATCGTGGCTCTTTATTTCGGTCAGTTTACACTCCTTTATGTCGACACATCTTCTTAAATTGGAGACGTATCCGTCCAAAAATTTTAAGTCCTGGATCCATCTACAAAGTCTCACTTTGTCCTCCTTGTCCAGCAAGTAGATTGCCTTAGGCCGCAAAAGCTTTTCCTTCTCGTTGTCTATCATGTGCAATGTAGGGCGTCTACATATTTCGGCTAAGTCCAATCTAGCCTTCTGATTGTCTTTTGTCTTTTCCTTGACGTCCATTACAGTATTAATTATGTTATCAAACACGTTCTTCTCGATATGCATGACGTCAAGGTTATGTCTAATCAGATTTGTGCTCCAATATGGCAGATCCCAGAATATACTCCTTTTGGTCCAGTTATGATCTTCGCCAAATCTCTCGCAATGGCTGCTCGTTGTAGGATCTTCAATAGCACTTGGGATTTCTTTTACTTGCTCCCATGTGTCCTCTCCGGACCACATTGGCGGTGGATCGCCCTTCTCCATAGCTTCGGTACGAAATGCAGTTCTGTTCCTACGGTACGGATGGTCTTTCGGCAAGAACTGCCGATAACAATCAAAGAAGCATGGCTTTCCTCCGTGTCTCAAACGAAAAGCCTTAGTGCGGTCCATGCAATACGGACATGAAAGCCGAACATGAGTGCTCCATCCAGATAACATTCCATAAGCCGAAAAGTCGTTGATTGTCCATATTAGTGCTGCCCGTATCTGAAAATTTTGTTTTTTCGAAGCATCATACGTGTACGCCCCTGTTTTCCATAGTTACTTCAGCTCATCTATCAACGGCTGTAAGTACACGTCGATGTTCCTCTTCGGGTTGTTTGGATCGGGGTTGATAATAGTTAAGAACATGTAATGTGTCTTCATGCACATCCAAGGCGGTAGGTTGTACGGAGTGAGGATTACTGGCCAGCATGAATATTGGGAGCATGAAAGACCAAATGGGGTGAAACCATCAGAACAGAGCCCCAACCTTACATTACGCGCATCAGAAGCGAAGTTAGGATATGCTCGATCCAAGTGCTTCCACGCTTCTCCATCAGATAAGTGATCCAACACTCCTTCGGTCTGTTGTCGCTTGTGCCAACTCATATTTTCGGCAGTCTCTTTTACCATGAACAATCTCTGCAACCGCGGCGTCAACGGCAAGTAGTACATTGAAGCAGTCGGTCTTCTAGACTTGCCTGTAGCAGTTGGCTTGTAGCGATCAGCACCACAGAATCCGCACACTTCTGCATCCATGTGATCTTTGTAGTAAAGCATGCTTCCGTTCTGACAGCAATCGATCTTGTCGTATCCCATCCAGAGAGATCTCACCATCCTCTTAGAGCGGTAGAAGTCTTTCGGTAACTTGGCACCCTCCGATAAGATATCGGTAATCAACTCGAGTACTCTATTGTAGCATTCTTGGGACTTGTTAAAGTCAAACTTTATGCTCAAGAGCCGAGTGATCACCTCTAATGGTGAATGGTCCTCACAGCCAGGGTATAAAGGAGTCCTTGCATTCTCCAGCAACTCCATGAACTTCGCAGCATCGGCATTCGGTGCCTCCTCACCTGTGTCACGATTGTATGGATCGAAACTAGGCCCCGCAGCATCGAAGACTATGTTAACGTACTCGTTGTCGACACCAGTTCGGTTGTGGACATTCATATAAGGCTCCATAAAAGGCTCTACATAAGGCTCCGCTTGGAATGCTAAAGGTACAAGCTCTCCGTGTGCGGTCCATTGGTAGTAATTCGGAAGGAAACCCTTTGTGTATAAATGATACGTCACATCCAATTCTGGTTGAAACTTCATGTTTCGACATTTTGCACACGGGCACTTAATGTCCATGTCGTCCATGGATTGAGGAAACGCCTTCGCAAATTAGAGGAATTGTTCTACTCCGGCGATGTATTCATCTCGCATACCGCACCTGTCATCTCGAATGCGGTTGTACATTCACGAACGGTCTAGCAGATACATGGATATAGCCATTTCTAGATATCTGCAAATATGAATAAACTTCAAAACTAAAACGAATATACTACATACTACATACTACGGCCGTGACTCGGGACCATTCCTCTGAGTCGGGACCATTCCTACTACATACTAAAACGAATAAACTTCAAAACGAAAACGAATATAATACAAACTAAAACGAATATATTACATACTACGGCCGTGACTCGGGACCATTCCTATGAGTATTGGGATCAAGGAAACTACGTGTTACAAATATCGGCACTATCGGTACGTGTTACAAATATCGGCACTACGTGTTATAAATTAACCAACCAACAAAACTACGTGCTACAAATATCGGCACTATCGGTACGTGGTTTCGAATCGGAGTATCACATTTTTCGGTGTCAGAAAACAAATAACTATTACTAAATTATCAGTTTTTTGGCACTATCGGTGCCCCAGACCCAGCCCCCCTCCCCCCTACACCGCCCCTAACCCTAACCCGAACCCTATCCCTAACCCCTCCCCCACCAGCCCCCCCTTCCCTCCCCAGCCCCCCCAACCCCTACACCACCCCTAACCCTAACCCGAACCCTATCCCCAACCCCTCCCTCACCATCCCTCCTCCCCTCCCAAGCCCCCCCGTCCTCACCCCCCAACCGTCCTCACCCCTCCCCCCGCCCCTCACCCCCCTACCCGAACCCTAACCCTCTCCTTCCCGCAGCCCCCCTTATCCCCAGTCGCCCTCACCCCCCCCGCCCCACCCCCCCAGCCACCCCCAACCATTTCTCACCCCCAACCACCCGCACCCCCTGCCCCTCCCCCCGAGCCCCCAGCACCCCCCCTCAACCACCAACAACAAATAGAGAGAGAGAGAGAGGGGGGAGTCACATACCAGAGGAGAGTCGCCGTAGAGAGTGAAGTCGCCGGAGAGAGTGAAGTCGCCGGAGAGAGTGAGAGCGAGAGCGAGAGCGCCGGAGAGAGTGAGAGCGATAGCGCCGGAGGAAAAGAGTGAGAGAGTAAAATGGATGGGGGAAATGAATCGGAGGGGGAATTTAATTTAGTTAGAAATTTAGCGACGTTATTATTAACGTCGCTAAATCAATCGCAATTAGCGACGTTGTAGCGACGTTTTGCGACGACTAGCTCACGTAACTAGTATACGTCATTGTCACGTCGCTATTTACGTCGCTAGTAGCGACGGTTACCGACGTTTCATTTATACGTCGCTAATGTCCATAATTTAGCGACATTTTTGTAACGTCGCTAAATTTACGTCGCCAATTAAGCAGATTTTAGTAGTGATGTCAGCCAGTTGGGAAGAGGTAGGAACATACAAGGCTATTACGGTGCCATCCCTAATAGCGTCACGAACAAATTGTAAGTCCACCTCAATATGCTTACTGCGCTCATGAAATATCGGGTTCTGAGCCAGGTACGGGGCCGACTGACTGTCACAATACACCTGTATAGCAAACTCCTAGCGAACTCCCAAACACACCAATAACTCCTTCAACCATTTCAACTCACAAACAAGCACAACAAGAGATCGGTATTCAGCTTCAGCGAAAGATCGTGAAACAGTTGGTTGTTTCTTGGTCTTCCAAGAGATAGGAGACCCCCCCAGAAGCACCAACTAGCCTGTAACAGAGCTGCGAGTCAAAGGACAACTGGCCCAGTCGGAAACACACCAACCAGAAAGACGGCTATCACAATCAGCTTTCAAAAGAATACCCTGTCCCGGGGCATTTTTGAGATATCTGACAACTCTCAAAGCTGCATGCCAATGATCTTGTCGAGGCTCCTGTAAAAATTGAGACAATATATGCACGACATAGGCTAAGTCAGGGCGAGTGAATGATAGATAAATCAACCTCCCAACCAGCCTCCTATAAGTCTCAGCATCCGCCATCTTTGGACTAGTCGATTCTGCCAGCTTGTGATTCGGCTCCATGGAAAAGCCGGCAGGTCAAGACCCCATCAAGCCACATTTGAAATGATGTCCAAAGCATACTTCCTTTAACATAAGAAAATTTCTTCTACACTCCGAGCCACCTCTATGCCAAGAAAGTACTTCAATACACCAAGGTCCTTCATGTGAAAGCAAGAACTAAGGTACTTTTTGAAATCATCTAATTAAAGCACCTGAATCATTACCAGACACAATCATATCGTCCACATAGATCAAAACATGCAACTCTACCTTTCCTTTAAAAAGAGAGAAAAGGGAATAATCTGAATGAGATTGAATAGATCCATAGGATATCAGAGAGGCAGCAAGCTTAACAAACCAATAATGTGGTGCATGTTTCAATCCATATAGAGACTTACGCTGGCGACACACTTTGTTGGGTTCACTATGCAAAAAAACTGGCGACAACTTCATATACACTTCCTCTGTCAGATCTCCATGAAGAAAAGTTTTGTGCACATCCATCTGGTGCAAAGTCCAGCCTCTCACAACTGCAACAGCCAAGAACGTCCGAACTGTAGGCATCTTAGCTACCGGGACAAATGCCTTTGAATAGTCGATCCCCTCAACCTTATGATTACCGAACACAACCAGCCTGTAGGTCCTAAAAATCAAGTTGCATCCATCAACAAAGCAAGGAAAATCAAATTGTGCACTCTTCAAATAAATTGTGCAGGAAACATATTGCGTAGCAACTCAAGTGCGCAAGCTGAATTGCGCACACATCCAAGTGCGCAAGCTGACGTGGCAACGTCATCATTATCTGACAGAAAATCAGATCTTCTGACAGCTGACAGCCCGAAGAACGAGAAAACTGTTCGTTTATCATGCAGCACAGCGCTCGAGGACAGCTGTACATGCAGTGCAAGCTACCAGCCCAATCGAAGCGCAATCTGCCAGACTCCCTGCAGCATAATTCAATCTCAGCACAGTCTGAAGCCAGCACAATTCAGGTGGCGCACTCCATCAAGACAACTGACAATTTATACGTGGCCTACATGCCATCAATTACTCACCATGTGGCAATCGTCTGTACACGACTAAGCACATTTCAATCAAACAATGCCACGCATCACATATAGGTGGTCCACGATCGAGTAACTGCCTGTGCAGTTTGCTACTTACGTAGTCCAATGTCTGCGCAATCCATACTGCGCAATTCAGAATAACTAAAAATTAGTTATTTTTAGAACTCTATAAATAGAGTTTCAAGTCTTCATTATCAATAATAGATCATCCCAGATCAGATCAGAATCATCACCAGAGATCAGGAGTTCTTGCTAAAGTGCTGCTGCATTTTTCAGAGGCTACCGTCTTCAAAGTTCACATCGTCCAAGGGATAAAGCGATCGTCTTCAGATCGGATTCCTATAGTTGTACTTTTCCAGAATTCTTGTAATCTTCTTACAAAGTTTGTGAAATAAAGAAACACTTTTGTTTTTGCAAACATAGCCTTGCCTTCAAGCGCTCAATATTGCCATCTGAGTTGTACTTTATTTTGTACACCCATCTGCTTCTCAATACTTTCTTTTCAGGAGGCAAATCAATAAGACTCCATGTCCCATTATCTTCCAGAGCTTGTATTTTAGTTTGCATAGCCGCACGTCAGCCTGAATCTCGCGAGACCTGGCGATATGAAGTAGGCTCAACACCTGCAGTGATAGCTGCAAGAAAATCTTTGTGTCCAGCAGTAAATATGTCATAACTCAAAAATTGTGTTAGAGGATATAAAGTACATGAGGAAGTGACAGGAACAGATAAACTGAGGTGAAGGGGGGACTTTTACTTCGAACAATATTCGTCACAAAATCCTGTAATCGTACTGGCTGTGATTTCTTCCTCAATCCTCTGCCCAAGACAACCTCGTCGAATACCTCTGGCAATACTGTATCCCCTGTATCATCAGTAGTACCTGCATCAGCCCCAGCAGCCTCCCCTGTCAATACTTCTGCATCTGTCTGTGCATCCTCGCCACCCGGGGCCAAGCCGCCATCAACCACTTCGGCCTCGGCAATCGCAGCCGGCACCATCCCAAAAGCCTCTATATCGTCTCCAGGCACCTCAACACATGCATGTCGTGTCGCAGAAGACAGGTCGCTAGCAGAGCCACACCCAGGGAACTCTTTTTCATAAAAAGTAACATCACGTGACACAAAAAATTCTCCAGTCTCTAAATCATACAGCTTCCATCCCTTTTTATTAAAAGGATACCCAACAAAGATACATTTTCTACTCCTGCTGACAAATTTATCATGTCTGGATCTCAAATCATACGCATAGCACAGACAACCAAAAATACGAAGATGATCATACGAAGGAGCCGAACCATATAAAACTTCATAAGGGGACTTAAAATGCAAGACACTAGAAGGTGTTCTATTTATCAAATAACATACACCCAGAACACATTTCCCCCAAAAATATACAGAAAGAGAACCCTGAAATCTTAATGTCCTGGCTACATTTAAAATATGACGATGCTTTCTTTCTACCCTTCCATTCTGCTGTGGGTGTCCCTACACAGGATATTTGGAACAATATACCTTGAGATGAAAAATAATCTCGTAAATAATTAAATTCTGTGCCATTGTCACTCCGCACACAACGTATATCAGCCCTAAACTGATGCTTCACCATAGCAATAAATTTAAGAAACATAGAATAAACATCACACTTATCCTTCAATAAAATAACCCAAACACCTCTAGAAAAATCATCCACTAAAGTCAAAAAATATCGTGCTCCACTAGATGACGGAACACGATATGGTCCCCACAGATCACAGTGTATAAGTTTAAAGCATCTCAAAGCACGACTACTACTATCAGGAAAAGCATCACGAGTCTGTTTAGCTTGATGACAAATATCACATGCCCTATGAGAAAACACACTACTACCAGAAAGAAAAGGTAAAGTCTGCATTACTTTATCTGAAGGATGCCCCAGTCTACTATGCCAAACCTTCGAATCACTCTCTCTGCAAGCCAGGATGTAGCTTCCCTTCCCGGAAAATTTTCTCAAAATATTTTTTGATTTAAATAGTGATTTTAGAATTTTATAAATAATATAATTAGATAATTATTACGATAGATGACTTTTGCCACAGATGAGTTTTGGAGTACAAGACGACTAGGAATCATGGCACAGTTGGTGCAATGGCGTGCTTTGACTAGTGTATTAGCCCTGGTAGGGAAGGCCGAGCCATAGTGACGTCCTAACTAGGAAAACCTGGCCAAGTTGCGACTTAAACCCTACCGGTGAATTATTTATTTATTAATTAGAATATTGACTTGTAGAAGACCCGGTTGTACCGAACTAGTTCGGACTGGGCCCGAACCGAGCCCAAGCCCATGTAGTTATGCGGGTCGTCCAATGACTTTTGTGTTGATGTATTTTGGTATAATGGTGTCGTATTCCATTTTAATGATCTAATGCAGGTTTATAAGTATTTTATTAATAAATATTATAGATATCAAAATTTGTGGATATTCAATGGTAATTGTATATAATGTGTCCTTGTACGTTTTTGGATTATTAGACTGTATATATAATTGTATGTACACCCGTTATTTGTTTATTAAATTTCGTTATTATTATTAGTATTATTTTATTAGGATTGTTATTTAATATTAGTATTTTATTGGTTATATTATTTTGTCAGATAAATGTGATAATATATATATATATATATATATATATATATATATATATATATATATATATAGAGTTATATAATTATATACGTATAAACGTGCATATATATACGTGAGTATGTGTATGTGTATGTATATATATATATATATATATATATATATATATATATATATATATATATATATATATATATATATATATATATATATATATATATATATATATATATATATATATATATATATATATATATATATATATATATATATATATGTATATATATATAATATGTATATGTGCGTATGCGTATGAATATATAAATATACATATGTATTTGTGTGTGTGTGTATATATATATATATATATATATATATATATATATATATATATATATATATATATATATATATATATATATATATATATATATTAGACAAATAAATGAAAAAAGAAAAAGGAAAAGAAAAAAAGGAAAAAAGGTAGCGGGCCCAACTAAGTCGGCCAGTCCAGGCCGAGCCATAAGCTCCCCAGCCCGAGCGAGCATACCCACACAGCAGACCCCGAGTGGACTCACACCCCCGTTTAAATCCCCAGACCGAGTACGTACATATATATATATATATATGTATAACTTAGCGAGGGAGAGAACCCTAGCGAATACGCGCGCCGACCCTGGCCGCAGCCCCTGGTCTTGGCGACCTACCCGCCGTCGGAGCCACCGTCGTACGCCGCACGGGTCGCCGGAAGCCGCACACGACAACAGCAGCAATGGCAGCAACAGGGGCATTTTTCGAGGTAAGGTTCTTCCACATCATTCAACCAATTCTCGATCCGTTTCTTCGTACACGTTATCAACACATACCACTTCACGTTCATATACTAAGTTACAACTGGATCGAACTAGGATCGAGTCAAAATCGATACAAAAATCGATGTACAAATAGTCCTAAAAATAGAACACGAAACAGCCGGACACCCATCTTTGGAAGCGATAAATCACGAATCCTTCGACTATTTAAAAAATGTGTTTGAATAGGTTCATACCAACATGTAGGTCTTTAAAACCCTTATGGTAGTTTAATTTATCGTTTGTTATAGGAAAATAATTTTGATTGTAAAGTTCATGAAAAACCTATTTTAAAAACTAGAAAAACCATCGATACGACGTGCGTCCCGCCAATCCGGGCGACATGGTCGCGCACCGTAAGCATCAAAAAGTGCGTAATGGCTTCGTGGACGTGTGGGCTTTAACGGAATTCAAGTTGGTCGCGTGTGCGCGACGAATTTGATGCGTATCCATCGAAATTTACCGTATCGGCCCCTTTGCAAATTTTCCAATTACTTTGTGCACGCTCGTTAGATCGAGACAAAACTTATGCCAACAGGACTGTATTATTTTTCTGGTCCTGTACGCCAAGTTTGGTCCGATTCTGAGACAATTGATCAGATCGCCGTTTTACGGGTCCCACGGTCCGACTCAACGGGTGATTTTGTGCACGGCCCGCCGAAATCCAACTTTGGACATATGTTTGGGTTCATATCGAAAAACCGGACCTGTTGATATATAGTTTGATGACTTTAGAGACCATTGACTCTGGCACAATTTTTGGTGCAAAGCGGGTCCAACGGCGGATACCGTTTTTGTCCGAAATTACCGTTTTGTGCCTGTGTCCAGAATTGGACTTAAGGATAGGCAATTCTAGCTAATTTGACTATTCTGAGAATGTTGACAATGTCTGTTTTAGCTTTCGGAGACACTTGTGGATTTTGGACTTTATGGCGTACCGGTTGACGGTATCTTATTGGTTCTTCTCGCTACCACCAGGCAAGTATACCTTGCCTCCCTCTACAGTTTATTTTCATGTTTATAGTACACCTGTTGTAGTATGTTATCTTTAATTATATTAGTTGTTATAGATTTATATGATACCTCGTTTACTAGTTATTTGTCTTGCTTGTATATCAGTATTTTATGACTTGATAGTGTAGTTATACCAAGCTTGTTTACGTCATGAATCATGCTAGAGTTGTCCTTACCTGTGTTATGACTGAGTTGTACCATGTCTTCACCTGTATCTTGACTGAGTCGTGTCTGCAAGCATGTGTGAGTGAACTATTATTTCTTTATCTTTCCCACAACCTGCGAGTCCACACATGGGGCGAGGGTGACTTGTCTTGAAACTGACATACGAGTCCACATTCGGGGCGAGGGTTGGTATTCCATTGATCTTCCAGTAGTTCATTTATGTATACTTGATCCCGTATCCGTGTTCATAGCTATCTGTCAGTAGCCATATGTCAATCTCATGTCTAGTTCCTGTTTATACCCTATTTATATTATTGCATAATTAAACTGTTAGATAGACATATTTTATGTATCTTGCTAATCCTCTGAGGACCTGATGATCTTTTCAGGTTTAGCGACTGTATGGAGTTAGTTAGCAGAGCAGGATGGTAGAGGATTGCGATATATGATGCAGGTATTTGCTTGTGATATTTCTTTATTATCCTCTCGTGCTTTATATTCCATACTATGATATACTCTGCTTATTTATAGACTCATATCATTCATGGAGTCTAATCGAACAATATGCTAATGGGCTACAGACCATGACCCATACTTGTTCATTCTTGTTTATATGATTCCTGTGGATTGGGACATAGTTTAGATTAGACATGATACCCTACTCTGGACAGCTTATACGCACTCGAGTCGGGCTGGAGTCCGCTCGACACGTAGTTGGCTTGCTCACGAGCTCGCGTCCGAGAACCGGGTATGGGTCGTGACAAGTTTTTGTGGTGGCCCATGCTGGTCAGAGCATATCGTACCGGTTACGTAACTGTACTGGTACGAGCCTGCAAATATGACTAAACCTTAGAAATCTCAATCCACTCTGCCTTGAAAATTCTCTTAGAAATTCTCTGTCTTTAAAAATTTCATATTTGCTCTCGATTATACTTCATTGCTTTCCGTACCATTGATTCTCGTCCCTTCCTATTCCGGGGTGACGAATGATCGTGCTGTCTAGTATTCATCAGAAATTCTTAAATTATAGTATAATATTGCATGATTATTGAGTTTTGGTTGTTTATAGATATGAAGGATTATAATAGCCATATGCTAGATATCTGCCGGTAGAATTATTAGCAACTAGTTCGAAGACCATAAGATTTTAGTGGCCGTGTTTTGAGGAGTATTGTGACCAAAGGTGGGAAAAAGTCCTCAAGTATTCGGAGTGATGAAATGACTAAAGAAGGTCATAAAATATATTGAGAGATTAAATTTGAGGAGATTAAGGTAATAGTAGACTTTGATTTTAAGACATAGTCATGAATTAGAATTTCGAGGACGAAATTATTTTTAAGGTGGGTAGATTTGTAGCTTCCCTTCCCGGATAATTTTTTCGAAATATTTTTTGATTTTGTAGCCTCCCTTCCCAAAAAATTTTAGAATATTTTTTTTATTTGATTTCAATAGTGATTTTTAGATTTGTATAAATAATTATTTAGTTAATTATTACGGTAGATGACTTTAGCCATGGTTGAGTTTTGAAGTACCAGACGACTAGGAATCATGGCATGGATAGTGCAGTGACGTGTCTTGACTAGTGTATTAGCCATGCCAAGGAAGACCCAGCCATAAGTGTGTCCTAACTAGGAAAACCAGGCCAAATTGTGACATGACCATTATAAATAGTTTAATTATTTATTATTAAATTTATTGACTTTCCAGGAACCCGGTTGTACCGAACTAGTCCGGACTGGGCCCGATCCGAGCCCAAGCCGTGTAGGCTTAAAGTAAGTCCAAAGACGACCATGTAGGCATATTTTATGTGTGTACAAATAGTTCTTAAATTATTTTGGGTATTGATGTACATTTTAATTATTTGAATATTTGTACAAAATATGGTATTTTATTATTAAATATTGTATTATAATATTTGTACAATTTTCTGGATCCGGATAAAGGTGAATAGTATGGATTCACCAAATCACCATTTAATTATTTTATTATTGCTTTATTATTTTGTGGTTAAATATATATATTTTATTGTTACTAAATCGGTATTCTATTTTTAGAAATTGGATAAATGCTTTTATATTATTATGTTGACGCATTTTTGAATAAATATATGTGTATACATTATAATTCATTTTCACCTTTACATATATATATTCTATTATATAGGCATATATATATATATATATATATATATATATATATATATATATATATATATATATATATATATATATATATATATATATATATATATATTTTGTATATGTGTGTATATATATATATATATATATATATATATATATATATATATATATATATATATATATATATATATATATATATATATATATAATATATATATATATATATATATATATAAATATATAAATATATATATATATATATATATATATATATATATATATATTTTTAAATATATATATATATATATATATATATATATATATATATATATATATATATATATATATATATATATATATATATATATATATATATATATATATATATATATATATATTTAGAATTTGTTAATGTATATACATATATACATGTCATATTTATATAGGGTATATGTGTTTGTATAAATAAATATACATTGTATATGTGTGTATGTAGATAAATAAATATATAAATAAACATATATTGTATATATGTGTAGATGTATACATATATAGATGTAGATATACATAGATGTATATGTGTAAAAAAAAAAAATGTATGTATATATAAATAAATATGTATGTATATGTGTGTGTGTATATATATGTATATATACACATAGGCATTTATATGTAAATACATATAAAACAAAGCTCAGCCCAAGGCTTCCCCAAAACCCCAACAACCCACAGCGGGCCCAACACCCAGCCCGAGCTGACCCAGCTCCCTTCTACGACCCAACCAACCGCTTTCTGTGAAAACACAAAGTAAACCGTAAGTATATATATATATCTATATATAGAACGCGAGAGGCAGAGGCAGCGAGACTTCTAAAACCCTAACCACCCGAGCAATTGCCAGGCCACCCTGACCCTGGGCGACCACGCGCGCCGCCCTGCACCGCCGCACGGGTCGTCGGAGGTCGCCGGAGGCCGCCGGAAGGCACAGCCGCGTGCGCAAGAAACAGAGTCAACAGCAGCATTAACAGTGGCAAGGACGAGACTTTGTATGTATAGTTCTCCTCCCACGATTATTCATTTTCCGAACCGTAAAGTGTTTTAGAAAGCCTACTAGACCCTCTTCAATCCCCTTTAGATGGATTTTATCATATGACAGTAGAAACCCCAGAAAATCGACATGAAGTCGACGTAAAAACACTGTTGTATTGACAGAATTGGGTTGGCATATGCTCCTATTTGAAGGCGATTCCTGATCAACCCATTAAGAATTTTAGGAATCTAATTGAACATTCTGTTGACAACATATACGAGATGACAACCCCATTTATAGAATTATTTTTCATCGATTATATTGCCGTCAAACTATTTTCTAAGTTCGTGAAAAATCTATTTTAAAACTGTCTAAAAATCTAGAAATTCTTCCGATCCGACGTGCGTCCCACCATTTCGGGCAACGTGGTCACAAACCGAAAGCATCAAAAGCTGCATAATGGTTTCGTGGACGTGTGGACTTTGACGGAATTCAAATTGGTCGCATGTGCGCAACGAATTTGATGCGTATCCGTCGAAATTCACCGTATCGGCCTCTGTGCAAAATTTTCAATTTCTTTGTGCACGCTCATCAGATCGAGACAAAACTTGTGCCATCAGGACCGTATCATTTTTTTGGTCCTGTATGCCAAGTTTGGTCCAATTCTGAGACAGTTGATTGGACCGTCGTTTTGCAGGCCCTACGGTCCGATTCAACTGGCAATTTTGTGCACGGCCCACCGGAATCCAACATTGGACATACGGTTGGATTTGTATCGTCAAACCGGATCTGTAGACATGTAGTTTGACGACTTTAGAGACCATCGACTCTGGCACGTTTTTCGGTGCAAAGCGGGTCCAACGGCGGATACCGTTTTGGCCCAAAATTACCGTTTTGCCTCTGTGTCCAGAATTGGACTTAAGGACAGGCAATCCTAGCTAATTTGACTATTCTGAGAATGTTGGCAATGTCTGTTTCAGCTTTCGGAGACAGTTATGAGGACTTGGATTTCATGGCTTGGCGGTTGACTGTATTTTTGTTGGATCTGCGTGCAACCTCCAGGCAAGATACCTTGCCTCCCTCTACAGTTTATTTATATGCATATTTATATTATTATACAGTTTTACTAGTTGATTATTTATATGTGATTTGTATATCATGCATGTTAGTATATATAGCCTTATTTATAATAGCTTGTAGTTCATATTGGATATACGTATATATAGTTCTTGTTTATAGTTAACTTTGTAGTTTATATTGGATTGATTTTCTCGTGTATCGTGATTGGGTCGTGTCGTATCATCACTTGTACTTGGACTGAGTCGCATCGTGTCATAGGATGAATAAGTCAAAACGGAACTGCTGTACCTTAAAATTCTTGAAGCTAACCTGCGAGTCCACACCAGGGGCGAGGGTTAGTAGTTAAGCTTACCTGCAAGTCCATATTAGGGGCGAGGGTTAGTAGTTATCTGTCCACACCTGTGAGTCCACACTAGGGATGAGGGTGATGCTAGCCTGCGAGTCCACACCAGGGACGATGGTTAGTAGTATATGGTTAACACCTGCGAGTCCACACTAGGGACGAGGATGATGCTAGCCTGCGAGTCCACACTAGGGGCGATGGCTAGTAGTTGTTCAAACCTGCGAGTCCACAGTAGGGACAAGGGTTTGAGTATTCGATTGGTTATCTATTGACATTGTGATATCGTGTTCTCTTGTTCTTTCCCAGCAGTTCGTTTAGGCGTAATGGTTCTTCCAGTCGTGTATAGTCGTATTTCCATGCTGATTGGTCTTTTCCCGGTTATTTTCTGTATTTTCTTTATTTCATGATAAACTGCTAGATAGGTATATTTTTATGTATCTTGCTATGTCCCCTGAGGACCTGATGATCTCTTCCAGTTAGTTATTGCGTGGAGTTAGTTAGCAGCTCAGGATGACGGATGATTATGACACTTGTGGGGTCCGGATATGATGATATTGCTTGCGGGATTCAGGTATCGCTATTGTGTTTATTATCCACTCGTGCTTTTTATTCCTTATCATGAGATATCCTACTTCTTGTTTCAGTTGTAGACTCTTGTTATTTCCTTTAGAGTCTTATCGGACATTTATGCTAGTGGGCTGCAGGCCACCCATACTTGTTCATTCTTGTTTATTATTCTTATTGTGGATTGAGATATAGTTTTGCCTTTAAAAGAAATTTAACTGAAGATAAGTATAGGCATGACATTGTATGATAAGAAAGTACCTTTGAGACATGATAACAATATAAAGGTAGACTTGACATACTACTAAGACATGATGACAATAAGAAGGTAGACTTGGACGAAAGAAGAACAGTAGACAATAGAGTACCCATAATTAAGTCACGTGTACTGTGTGTTTTAGAATACCAACTTTCAGCATGTAGACGGCTTGGAATATCCGCCAGGCATACGTGTGGTGCATGACTGATATTATGCAATCAATGTATAGGGGGTCTGTATTCAATTCGTTGACCACATGCTTACTTGTTGTATTCCTCCGCCCGACTCACTCACAATACATGTCTACTACGATAAACGTTAGCAATACGATAAACTGTAAACAATAGGAAACAATGAGTAAGGCATAACATGTATGTATATCCAACCGATTCTAACTCTCGTGCACAATAGTAATCATGAACAACGACAATCGTGAACCATAAGGGAGTAATAGTGAAAAGACGACATAAAACATGCAGTATAAAATAAAGGAAACATAGGTCATAGTGATACTTTCCTGCTCCGATAGATGATAAAATCACAACTCAAGACGTCGTAGCCCGATCTACCCCGACACAAAAACAATCACAAGTTAGATCAACGATTCCCACTCTAAAAATTCTAGAAAGTGGCTAATGGGTTAAACTAATTAATACTATTTTAATTCTGGAGTAAATCACCTAAAATCCAATTTTAACCTATTTAATTCTGAAATAACAATTTACACATAAATATTTGGCCAAAGAAATTCACGATTCAAAATTTGGGACTCATGGCACGCAAACCGAGACATATTGTTGACTAACTAGTCAAATATTATGAATTCAAGAGTTTGAGTATGCAACATGGTATATTTCAGCGCCATGAGTGCACTAGAATTGACCGTGCCACAAAATCACGATTTGGTCAAAAGTTATCGCCATTATGGCTAACCATGACCAAATCGATGAACAGTTGACCAAATCTGACTTCTATGAACAAAATAAAATACTAGATGAAACTCTGAATTTTTGGAAAAATTATATCTTGTAGAGCTTGATGCCAACTTTCCAAAACTTCAAACGGATCGCAAAACGGAGTTCGGGATCGCTCGAAATCTCGAAAATCGTACGACGTGTTAATTTTTGGACAACCGACACTCAAATAATTATTCAGAAATTTGAGATCAAAATACCAAAAAATAATTATATATTCAGAAACCTAACCTCAATTTGCTTCTAACAAAAAAAATGGCGCACAAAAAGGACGTCTAGATCAACGGCAAACCCTCCGCGAAGTCGAAGAACTCTCCCACAAAAAGCTGCTGAATATAGGGTTTTCAGAAACCTAAAATATACTAATATATATAGGGAAATAAAAGGGCGGTAGCTGTGGCTTGAGGCGGCTGAGAAGGACACATGTCACCATCTAGTCACCCTCGCCAAGATCCTACGGCCCAAAATTGGGCCGGCTTCGGGTGGGCGGCTCCGAGCTTGGCTCGGATTAACACAAAAAAACTAGAGAGGAGAGATGGACGCGAAGCCAGTGCGCATGGTGAACCTGAACGACACCAACTATAACTATTGGCGGAGCAAGATGAAAGATTTGATGTTTATCAAGAAGATGCATCTGCCAGTATTTGCATCCGAGAAGTCCAGTGATAAATCCGAGGAGGACTAGAAATTCGAGCATATACAGGTGTGCGAATATATCAGGCAGTTTGTTTTCGATGCTGTAGCTCGGTACGATCTACAGACGAGGTTCACCAATCTGAAGCAGATGGGTAGGACGGTCGACGGATATGCGGCCGAGTTTTCCAGGCTTAGTCAGTTTGCTCCCACCATGGTGGCGACCGAGTTCGACAGAGCCCAGCGGTTCCAGCAGGGGCTCCATCTAGAGATTTTATTGGCGGTGGAGCAGTTTGAGCATCAGACTTTCGATGTAGTATTGAGAGCAGCTAGGAGGCATGAGTATACCTCCCAGAGGATTATGGACAGGACTGGAGGTCGGAAGCGATCCCACGACCTGACGAACCAGTCTTCAGTACCAGCCCCGGCAGCTAGGGCTTTGACAATTAGAACCCCGAGGCCGGCGGCCTTAGTGACATCGGTTCAATATTCAACCCCGACATATCCTCAACAATAGAAGCAGAAGCAGACTTCCGCAATAGATTGCACTCATTGTGGGAAGCCAGGACATGTGGTATCAGAATGTCACAGGGTACAGGGATTGTGCCTGGCTTGTAGAGCACCGGACCACAGGGTTGGGAACTGTCCGAATAGGGGGAGTTCATCTTCTTCGACCTTTTTTAGTCTCTCTGTTAGGGGACCAACCCCAGTACCAGTCCAGCAGCAGCAGCAGCAGTACCCGTTGCCGAGGCCCTTGCCGCCTCAGACCCAAGCATTTCAGCAGCAGAATCCCCAGTAATATGCGCAAGCCCAAGCCCAGATTCAGAACCGGCAGAGAGGGTTCCAGCAGAGGGGACCAGCACCCAGAGGATACGGTCAGGCAATGGCGATGACCGTAGAAGAAGGATTGGCACCAGGTGAGGTAGTGGCAGGTACTATTCTCGTCAACTCCTTCCCAGTATCAGCATTATTTGATTCTGGTGCATTACATTCATTTATGTCTGCATGATTCTCGACACGGATAGGACTGGAGCCCGAGTTATTATCTGTAAGGCTCAATATACTTACTAGTAACGGTCTTGTGGGAGTAGGTAGAGTGTTTTCCTCATGTCGTATCGTAGTTAGCGGTAGAGAATTCTCTGCTAGATTGATAGAGTTTTCGATGGCCGATTATAATGTGGTCCTAGGGATGGATTGGTTAAGGAACCGGTATGCTAGGATAGACTGCCATATTGGCAGGATTGTTTTTAGCATTCTAGGCGAGCCAGAGTTTTCTTTTTCCCGAGGTGAAGTTGAACCTTCTCCTCCGGTATTGCGGATGGCAACAGCAGCAGTGCAGTTACCCCGGATAGTCGAGGAGTTTCCAGATGTTTTTTCAGAAGACCTTCTAGGAATGCCGCAAGAACGAGAGATCGAGTTTACCATCGACTTGATCCCAGGGACAGCCCCAGTGTCGGAGAGAGTTTACAGGATGGCACCATCAGAGTTAGAGATATTGTACAAGATGATTGAAAAACTTAGAACCAAGGAATTCATTCGTGCTAGTGGATCGCCTTAGGGAGCCCCGATGCTTCTTGTGAAAAAGAAGGATGGTACGTCCATATTATGTGTAGATTATCGTACCTTAAACTCAGTGACAATCAAGAACAGATAACCTCTCCCGAGGATAGATGACTTGTTTGATCAACTCAAGGGGGCAGCAGTATTCTCGAAGATTGACTTGCCATCAGAATACCATCAGATCAGAGTCAGAGAGCAGGACATCCCGAAGACAGCTTTCAGATCTAGATATGGGCATTGGGAGTTCCTTGTTATGCTATTTGGAGCAACCAATGCGTCGGCTGTATTCATGGACCTCATGAATCGTATCTTCATGCCTTATTTGGATCAGTTCGTGATTATGTTCATAGACGACATCCTGGTCTACAGCAAGAGTGAAGCGGAGCATAAGCAGCATCTCAGAGTTGTCCTCCAGATTTTCAGAGAGCACCAGTTGTATGCCAAGTTTAGTAAATACGAGTTCTGGCTCGATCGCATTTCCTACTTAGGTCATATCATCACCAGAGGAGGAGTAGAAGTGGATCCCCAGAAGATAGTAGCCATTAAGACATGGCTAGTACCTAGTACAGTTGCAAAAGTTCACAGTTTTCTTGGCTTGGCCGGCTACTACCGGCGATTTGTTTCAGACTTTGCTCGGATTTCGGCGCCATTGATCCAGTTGACCCGCAAGGATGTGCAGTTTGCTTGGACAACAGAATGTCAGGATTCATTTGAGAAGTTGAAGCAAGGTTTGATGACGGCTCTCATTCTCACGCTTCCGGATGGGACCGGGAGATTCTCAGTGTATTATGATGCTTCAAGCAGAGGTTTAGATGTGTTTTGATGCAGCATATGAAGGTAATAGCTTATGCGTCACGTCAACTTCGTGATCATAAGAGGAATTACCCAACCTGTGACTTAGAATTGGCAGCAGTAGTGTTTACACTTAAGCTTTGAAGACACTACTTGTATGAAGATAGGGTCGAGATTTTCTCCGACGACAAGAGCCTGAAGTATGTGTTCACTCAGAAGGATCTTAACATGCATCAAAAAAGATGGCTAGAGCTGCTTGTGGATTATGATGTCAACCTGCAGTATCATCCTGGAAAGGCCAACGTTGTTACGGATGCATTGAGCAGAAGAGCCGGAGTTTATTTCCTTACAGCACAGCCAGAGTTATTTTCAGATCTTCAGAAGATAGGTATAGAAGTTGTCCTTTCTACCAATGTGGTATTAATGGCCAGTATGCGAGTTCAGTCCACTATAGTCGAGAGGATCCGGATGGCGCAGTCAACAGATTCCAAGCTTCAGCGGCTCAGAGCAGAGTGTGAGGCAGGACGAAGACCAGAGTTATGCATTCATGAAGATGGTACACTTCGACATGGGAGCATCTTTGTGTACCCAATAGTGATATCAGACAGGAGATCGTGGCAGAGGCCCACAGTTCTTTGTATTTCGTTCATCCCGATGGTACGAAGATGTACCGTGATATCCGTCAGCACTTTTGGTAGAATAGCATGAAGAGAGAGATAGCCCGGTTTGTCTTTCGATGTTTGGTTTGCCAATAAGTTAAAGCTGAACATCAGAGGCCGGCTGGACTTCTTCAGCCCTTGCCGATTCCAGAATGGAAGTGGGAGTATATAACCATGGATTTTGTGACTGGATTACCAAGGTCCTCGGCCGGTAGAGATGCTATTTGGATAATTATAGACAGGCTCACGAAGGTGGCTCACTTTCTTTTATTCAGAGTTGGTCAGTCGATGGCTCAGCTAGCAGAGATGTCCCTCAGGCAGATCATAAGATTTCACGGTATGCCAGTCAGTATCACCTCGGACAGATATTCAAGATTTACGTCGTACTTTTGGTACAGCCTGCAAGAGAGTTTGGGAACTCACCTCCAGTTCAGCTCAGCTTATCATCCGTAGACAGATGGTCAGTCAAAGCGTACCATACGAACCTTGGAAGACATATTGAGATCTTGTACACTCGACTTCGGTGGTTCATGGGAGAATCACCTGCACCTGGTGGAGTTCTCGTACAACAACAGTTTCCAAGCCAGTATCCAGATGGCACCGTTCGAAGCACTGTATGGTAGAAAGTGTAGATCCCCGCTAGCTTGGGATGATGTAGGAGAGAGGTAGATGCTTGGTCCGAAAATGATTACTCAGACAGTTGAGGTGGTCAGAAAAGTTAGAGATTATCTTCGCGTCGCACAATATCGCCAACGCCATTGGGCCGATTCTTATCGGCGTCCCCTTAAATTTTCTGTCGGCGACCATATATTCCTCAGGATCTCACCTAACTGTGGCATCATTCGTTTCGACGTACGGAGAAAGCTTAGTCATAGGTATATAGGGCCGTTTGATATTCTGGAGCGAGTAGGTGATGTATCCTATCGTCTAGTTCTTCCGTCGTCGCTAAGTGAGGTGCATGATGTCTTTCATGTATCCCAACTACGATGGTATATTCCAGACCCGAGCCACATCCTGGATCATTCAGAATTGGTTGTTGGTACCAAACTTTCGTATGAGGAGAGGCCCGTGTCTATATTGGACCGGAGAGAGAAGATACTCAAGAACAAGACTATCAAGTTAGTCCGTATTGCTTGGGATCATCACTCTTTAGGTGAGTCAACATGGGAGCGTGAGGATGATATCCGATCGCGATATCCCGACCTGTTTGACTCGTAAGGTATAATGTCCTTCTTATGTCTTATACCCTCAGCTTCCTTGCTTGTATGAATGATTGCTTGATTGATTGCCTAGTTATAACTTGCTTGTGATTAATATAGCTTGTCCTTGCCTCTCTAGCCTCTTAATTAAATTTTGAGGATGGAATTCTTTTAAGGTGGGTAGAGTTGTAACGACCATAGTTCGTATTACGTATTCTGGTATACGTGTACGTATTTTGCATGTCTCATGCATGGTTTATTTTGGCATTTTATTGTTTGGTTCGGTTTGCTTGGTTCAGCTTGGTTCGGTTTTGTTGCATATGGACCAACACCCACCCCTCTCTTCCTTAAGCCACCTAACCACTCTCTCTCTTCAATTAATCCTCATTACTCTTCTTCTTTCTCACCATTACTCTCCACCTACCAGAGAGAGGGCTTAGGCAAGTTCAACTTGCTTCATGGAGGAACTCAAGTTTTATTGTTCCATTGTCTCCTCCACGAGATTCTAAGATACTTTAATACTTAGCATTTTTAATTTCCATGGTTTATTTTGTGTAGATCTAAGCTTGTTGTATTTT
Organism: Iris pallida; assembly: GCA_029216955.1. Taxonomy (NCBI): domain Eukaryota; kingdom Viridiplantae; phylum Streptophyta; class Magnoliopsida; order Asparagales; family Iridaceae; genus Iris; species Iris pallida. The sequence goes on from JANAVB010042420.1 coordinate 11,785,582, forward strand.
CTGATTTTTGGGTTTTGATCTATCTAACCTTGTTATTTTCAAGTTTTGATGGTCCCATATTGTAGAGAATTTCTTTCTGTCCCATTTTGACCTATGGAAGTTCTGATTCTGACCTTGGATGAAGGTTTAGTGGAGCTTTGAAGTCATGGATTCCATGGTTCTTCTTTTCGGAAAAGTGGCGAAGAAGAACAGTGCCTTAGCCGCATGGCTTTTCATGCGACAGTTCCTCCTTGGCCGCAATGAGCCCATCTTTTCTTAGCTGCATGGCTCTGGTTGGCCCGTGCCGCATGAGATCTTCCCCTTAGCCGCATGGCCTTGATTGGTTCTCGGCCGCATAGGCCATGGTTTCCCTTCAGCCGTATGAACTTTTGCTTCTCCAGCCGCATGAACCCATCTCCCCTCCAGCCGTATGAGTCCCATCCCCTCCAGCTGCATGACTCTGATTGGCTCGAGCCGCATGAATCCATCTCCCCTCCAGCCGCATGATCCCATCTCCCCTCCAGCCGCATGAGACCTATCCCCTCCAGCCGCATGAGCATGATCCCCTGCCGTACGAACTCGATCCCCGAGCCGCATGAACCCATCCCCTCTCAGCCGCATGAGTGTACTACTCCTGCCGCATGAGCTGTTTCCTCTACTGTCGCATATGCCCATTCTCTCCGAGCCGCATGAGCCATTTCCCTTCCAATCGCATAAGCCCGCATGTTTCCCCTGGCCGCATGAGCCCTCATCCCCTGGCCGTATAAGTCTGTCTCCTTCCTGGCCGCGTGAGCCCGAGCCGCATGGCCTTAACCCCCGAGCCGCATGACTCTTCCATAGCCCCCTTGTATTTTATGTTGAGTTGTTACACTTATGCTTTTCTCTCATGACCCTCTGTGTAACTTGGGTCCCTTGGTAGAATGCTTGAACTATGTTGTCCTGTACATGTTCCATGAACACGATAGTGACCCGTCGTGGTGCACTCTTGACAAGTAACATGACATGCTAGTGGCCCGTCGTGGCGCACTCCTGACAAGTAAACTTGACATGATATATTCCGATATGCTGTTGCGACGGCTAGCATGACATGACAAGAATAAATGGCCTGGATACCGTAGACGGTTGTGTTTGTACAAATGAACCAGTATTGTCTTGCATCATGTCTAGGACAGGGACCCCTGAGTACCACGGTCAGGGACACCTACTGTGACGCCCCAGTACCAGAATACTGGAGAGCGGGGGCGAACATAGCCAGCTACGTATGTTGAAATGGAATCCACCTCGGTATACGATCACGGCTGTCTAGATATGAGGGTTTACTACAAGCCAACGGTCTCTTAAGGTCAAGCCTATTGTCTCAATCTCAAGCAAGTAATATAATTACAAGATGTTAGACCACCAAATATACAATAAAAGACGTCCCAAATATTACATATTCAGCTGATCATGAAGCTAGTCATACAAAATATGAGGACTAGCAAGAGTTAAGTCATACATGATCAACCCTAGGATTTTTTAATCATGTTACAGCCCGTAGGCAGACAGTAAGTAAAGATGCATCGAGCTAACAGGTGCTCGTCGGCTAAACGCCTCAAAATAATAAATTTACAATGTAGTGGGTGAAACAAAATGGAAAATCCACTCGTAGCCCGGGTTCCTTTTAGTCGCCATCATTGGGCTGGAGATTCGATAGATCCTCGGGTGCTGCTCCGAAATCTGGCCACACAAAACCAGCTGGGTCAAACCCTAGAAAGAGCAAGTGCCACAAAGGAGGCCACGAAATAAAAACAAAGCCAGCATATCAGAACATAAGAATATAGAAGAAAAGTACAAGTAATAAAAGTACATCAGGACAATAAATGACTAGTGACGTGGAACCATTCCGGGAGCCAGGTTACAACCCGTAAACCAAACAAGGACCTGGGGTTGTAACCCTTCGCCTGAATAGCACTTTGTTTTTACCCATTTATTGTTAAAGATAAGTAAAACAACCATGTTCAGGGGTACCAGGTACTGGGACTAGACAAGACTTAGACAAGGCTGGACACCATCCATTCACAAGCGGCCAAGCAAATACTACGACTTACTACTTAACTAACTAGTGTTATCACAAGCCTAATTACTAACAAGATACAAATGAGAAATTCCCAGTCCCAAGCCCTGCAGACTATCCAGTTATCCTTCCGCGGATTGAGAGTATGGTTGGGTACATCGCCCTGGAGACGATATACCCTTAGGTGACTTAGAGAGTGCAACACATGACAGTGTGCTGGAAATGTGCCCTACTCGTCGGCAGGCTACAAGTCCATTTAAAGCGCCCAGATAACGAGATCGCCTGTGACTGGAAATTCTTCATGTTCAAGTTTGATCTAACCATTAGCCTAATTCGATTTAGCGCGAGTCCCTATCTGTGGTACCCAGGAAGTCACGTCCTAGACATGATGTAAGACAAGACAAGTGGATTGCACAAAACAACAAGAAAGAACACCTACGGTGTCAGGGCAAGTCAATGTACGACCAGTTATCAAGTTAAGTCAAGTCAGGAGTACGCCACGGCGGCCACTATCAAGATATCAAGTTACAGGGGATTATTCACAGGTTGCAGGTTACAAGTTAAAAGCCACAAGTTACAAACGTACCACATCGAGTTACTGCCATGATCAGAGAATGCTAGCCATAAATTAAAACACAGAAAATCGTGTCAAGACGTGTCGGGTTAAGTCGAGTCGTGCTGTGGGCATCAAGATCTCAGAAAAACAAAACCAGCAAGAAAGAAACTGAGGACCAAGGGGGACACCAAGGGTCAGAAAGGGAAGCCACGGCACAGGGTGTACCAGACAAGGGGCTCGGGCAAGCGGCACCAAGAGATACGCTCGGGAACGGTCGCAGCACGCCAAGGGGCACGAGCGAGGTCAACAGGGACAACTGTGCGTGGGGCATGCAGGGGGTAAGGCAGCCAAGCGTGCAGGAGCGCAAGGCAGCAAGGCGCGCAGGGCATGCGCGGGCCAGCAAGGCGCGCAAGGGCGTGCGGCGCGCAAGGGCGTGCGGCGCGCAAGGGCGCGCAGGCCAGCGAGGCACGCGGGGTGCGCAAGCCAGTGAGGCACGCGGGGCGCACAAGCCAGCGAGGCGCGCGGGGGCGCGCAGGGCAGCGAGGCTCGCAGGGCGCGCAAGCCAGCAAGGCGTGTGGGGGTGCGTAGGTCAGCGGGGCACGCAGGGCGCACAAGCCAGCGAGGCGTGCGGGGGCGCACAGGTCAGCGGGGCGCGCAGGGCGCGCATGCCAGCGAGGCGTGCAGGGCACGCAAGCAGCGAGGCACACGGGGGCGCGCAAGCCAGCGAGGCGCGCAGGCCAGCGAGGTGCGCAGGCCAGCGCTAAAGAGCTCGACGCGCAGGGGAGCAGCCCGGCGCTAAACAGCGCGGCTGGGGAGAGGGTCTTCTTCTTCCTCAAGCTGAGAGGAAGAACACCAATGGCCTCAAAACTTTGGAACTTCACAACTTGGTCCATAAAATGCGAAATCCAGAATTTCAAGAGTCTAACTTGCGTAAAATTCGATTCTCTACAACATAGAAGCATCAAAACAAGCAAAAATCCAAGTTTGGTATATCAAACCCAAGAAATTCCGAAAATGGTAAAACTTAGATCTAGGAGAATCCAAACTCCAAATCCAAAAATATCAAATTCTAATGTTGTTCCAAATCATCTAATTAAGCTATTAGGCAAATAAAATTTGGTCTTCATGTGGTGGCAAGATGCACTTGCCTAAGGGTGGGATGTTGTATGGAAGAAGGAAGAAGAAGGAGTTAGGAATTTAATGAGGGAAGTAATGAGGAGAGAGAATGGTTGGTGGAGATTTTAATGAGGGTGGGTTGTGGTGGAATGAGGGTGGAGTATAGGTTAAGATGTTCCATTGGGTTTAAAATCAAACCAACCCAACTAAAACCGAGCCAAGCCGAAACCCAAAATACGAGAAAATCCAAAATTTTGCAAGTCGAAAAAATAAAATTATATGCCAAAATCCAACTACGAGTATAAATACGAAATACGAAAAAAGAGGGTAACAACTCTACCCACCTTAAAAGAATTTCGTCCTCAAAATTTAAATCAAGATGCTTAGAGATGTAAGAGCCCGCTATACTATTCACGAATAAGCTATACTAAGCAAACAATCAAACAATCACGCATGCAAACAAGGGACGGAAGCATAAGGCATAAGAAAGACATTATACCTTACGAGTCAAATAGGTAGGGATATCGCGATCGGATGTCGTCCTCACGCTCCCATGTTGACTCACCTAGAGAGTGATGACCCCAAGCAACACGGACCAAGCTAATAGTCTTGTTCTTGAGTATCTTTTCCCTCCGGTCCAATATAGACACGGGCCTCTTCTCATACGAAAGGTTGGTACCAACAACCAATTCCGAATGATCCAGGATATGGCTCTGGTCCGGGATGTACCGTCGTAATTGGGACACATGGAATACATCATGTACCTCTCTTAGCGACGGTAGAAGAGCGAGACGATAGGATACATTTCCTACTCGCTCAAGGATATCGAACGACCCTATATACCTAGGACTAAGCTTTCCCCGTACGCCAAAGCTAATGACGCCGCGGTTAGGCGAGATCCTAAGGAATATATGGTCGCCGATAGCAAACTCTAAGGGACGTCGATGAGCATCGGCCCAATGGCGCTGGCGATCTTGGGCCACTCGAAGACGATCTCTGATTCTTCTAACCACTTCAACTGTCTGGGCAATCATTTCTTGACCAAGCATCTGCCTCTCTCCAACATCATCCCATGCTAGCGGGGATCTGCACTTCCTACCATACAGTGCCTCGAACGGGGCCATCTGAATACTGGCCTGGAAACTATTATTGTACGAGAATTCTACCAGGTGCAGGTGGTCCTTCCATGAACCACCAAAATCAAGGGTACAAGACCTAAACATATCTTCAAGAGTCTGGATTGTGCGTTCCGACTGGCCATCTGTCTGCGGGTGATAAGCTGAGCTAAACTGAAGGTGAGTTTCCAAACTTTCTTGCAAGCTGTGCCAAAAGTGTGACGTAAACCTTGAATCTCGGTCCGAGGTGATACTGACGGGCACACCGTGAAGCCTGACAATCTGCCTGAGGTACATCTCTGCCAACTGAGTCGTAGACTGCCCTACTCTGAATGGGAGAAAATAAGCCACCTTCGTGAGCCTGTCAACTATAACCCAAATAGTATCTCTACCAGCTGGGGATCTAGACAATCCAGTTATGAAATCCATGGTCACATGCTCCCACTTCTATTCTGGAATCGACAAGGGCTGAAGAAGTCCAGCGGGCCTCTGATGTTCAGCTTTAACTTGTTGGCAAACCAAACACCGATAGACAAACCGGGCTATCTCCCTCTTCATGCCATTCCACCAGAAATGCTAACGAATATCACAGTACATCTTCGTGCCACCGGGATGAATAGAATACTGTGAACTGTGAGCTTCTGCCATGACCTCCTGTCTGATATCTCCACTGGGTACACAAAGACGAGTGCCGTGTCGAAGTGTACCATCTTTATGGATACACAACTCTGGCCTTCTCCCTGCCTCACACTCTGCTCTGAGTCACTGAATCTTGGAATCTGTAGATTGTGCCATCCGGATCCTCTCAACTATGCTAGACTGAACCTGTAGACTGGTCATCAACGCCACGTTGGTAGGAAGAACCACTTCAATTCCTATATTCTGAAGATCTGCCAAAAATTCTGGTTGCGCCGCTAGGAAATAAACTCCGGCTCTCCTGCTCAATGCATCTGCTACAACGTTGACCTTCCCTGGATGATACTGCAAATCTATATCGTAGTCCACCAATAGCTCAAGCCATCTTCTCTGCCGCATATTAAGGTCCTTCTGGGTGAAAACATACTTCAGCCTCTTGTGATCAGTAAATATCTCCACTCTATCTCCGTACAAGTAGTGCCGCCAAAGCTTAAGTGCAAACACTACTGCTGCCAGTTCCAAGTCATGGGTCGGATAATTCTTCTCATGATCACGAAGTTGACGTGATGCATAAGATATTACCTTTCCATGCTGCATCAAGACACACCCCAATCCTCTGCCTGAAGCGTCGCAATAAACTGTGAATCCTCCGGTCCCATCTGAAAGTATGAGAATGGGAGCCGTTATCAAATCTCGCTTCAACTTCTCAAATGATTCATGTCACTCTGCTGTCCAAGCAAACTGTACATCCTTGCGGGTCAACTGGGTCATCGGTGCCGAAATCCTTACAAAATCTGAAACGAATCGCCGGTAGTAGCCGGCCAATCCAAGGAAGCTGCAAACCTCTGCCGCTGAACTAGGTACTGGCCATGTCTCAATAGCCACAATCTTTTGGGGATCCACTTCTACTCCTCCTCGAGTAATGATGTGACCCAAGTACGAAATGCGATCGAGCCAGAACTCGCATTTACTGAACTTGGCGTACAACTGGTGCTCTCTAAGCGTCTGAAGGACGATTCTGAGATGCTTCTCATGCTCTGCTTCGCTCTTACTGTAGACCAGGATATCATCTAGGAACACGATCACGAACTGATCCAAGTAAGGCATGAAAATATGATTCATGAGGTCCATGAATACGGCCGGCGCATTGGTCGCTCCAAAGGGCATAACAAGGAACTCCTAATGCCCATACCTCGATCTAAATGCTGTCTTCGGGATGTCCTGCTCTCTTACTCTGATCTGGTGGTATCCTGACCGCAAGTCTATCTTCGAAAACACTGAAGCCCCCTTGAGTTGATCAAACAAGTAATCTATCCTCGGGAGAGGGTATCTGTTCTTGATTGTCATCGAGTTTAAGGTATGATAATCTACACATAACCTGGACGTACCATCCTTTTTTTTCACAAGAAGCATCAGGGCCCCCCAAGGCGATCCACTTGTACGAATGAATCCCTTGGTACTAAGTTCTTCAATCATCTTGTACAAAATCTCCAACTCTGAAGGCGCCATCCTGTAGACTCATTCTGATACTGGTGCCGTCCCGGGGAGCAAGTCAATAGTGACCTCGATCTTCCGTTCTGGCGGCATCCCTGAAAGTTCTTCTGGGAAGACATCTGAAAACTCTTCAACTATCCTGGGTAACTGTACTGCTGCTACTGCCATCCGCAATACTGGGGAAGATGGCTCCACTGCGCCTCTGGAAAATGAGAACTCTGGCTCGCCTGGAATGCTGAAGGCAACCCTGCCAATATGGCAGTCTATCCTAACATACTGGTTCCTCAACCAATCCATGCCTAAGACTACATCATAGTCTGCCATAAGGAATTCTATAAATCTAGCGGGAAAATCTCTACCGCTAATTACGATCCGACACGAAGAAAACACTCGATCTACTCCCACAAGACCATTACCAGTAAGTATATTGAGCCTTACTGATAATGACTCGGGCTCCAATCCTATCCGTGTCGCGAATCGTGCAGACATGAATTTATGCGATGTACCAGAATCAAATAATACCGATGCTGGAGAGGAGTTGACGAGAATAGTACCTGCCACTACCTCACCTGGTGCAACCTCTTCCTCCATAGTCATCATCATTGCCTGACCTTGTCCTCTACCTGCGGGTCCCCTCTGCTGGAAACCTCTCTGCCTGTTCTGCACTTGGGCTTGGGTATACTGCTGCTGGTTCTGCTGATGAAATGCCTGAGTCTGAGGCAACAAGGGCCTCGGGTACTGCTACTGCTGCATAGGTGCTGGTCCCCTAACCGATGGACTGGTTAGGTTAGAAGAGGACGAACTACCCCTATTCGGGCAGGCTCCTATCTTGTGATCTGCCGCTCCACAAGCCAGGCACAATCCCTGTGCCCTACGACAATCCTCCACTACATGGCCTGGCTTCCCGCAATGTGAACATCCCATTGCGGAGGTCTGTTTCTTCTTCTGCTGCTACGGATACGTCGGGGTCGAATGTTGAACCGACGTCACTGAGGCCGCCCACCTCGGAGTTCCAATGGTCAAACTCCTAGCTGCCGGGGCTGGAGCTGATGATTGGTGCATTGGTTGTGGGATCGCTTCCTACCTCCGGTTCTATCCACGATCCTCTGGAAGGTGTACTCATGCCTCCTTGCTGCTCTCAATATTGCAACGAACGTCTGGTGCTCGAACTGCTCGACTGCCAACAAGATCTCCAAATGTAGTCCCTACTGGAACCACTGGGCCCTATCAAACTCGGTCGCCACCAAGGTGGGGGCAAACCTACTAAGTCTAGAAAACTCAGATGCATAACCGTCGACCGTTCTGTCTCCTTGCTTCAAGTTGGTAAATCTCGTCTGTAGCTCATACCGAGCTACAACATCGAAATACTTCGTCTGGAATCTTTCTCTAAACACCGTCCAAGTAACCGGTGCCGCTAATCCCACGGCCTGTGCCGTCCACCAACTGCGAGCCAAGTCCAGCAACTGTAGGCGTACCACTGCCACCTTCTCATTCTCAGATGTCCTAGTTGCTTCTAGAACCACCTCGGTATCCTGAAGCCAAGCATCCGCGGCAATCGCATCTTCGCTGCCGTCGAAGAATGGAGGGTTCAAGCGCTTGAAGCTGTTGGCCGCGCTGTTCCCTGGATGACTGCCTCTGGTCAAAGCATCCGCCACTACCTGGTGCAAGGCATCTCCTCTACGATCCTGGGAAGCTATCAAGGTCCTGATGAGACCTACCAAGGTGCCATCATCAGTCTCGGCAGGTCGAACGGGCCGAACTGGGGGCTCTCCTCCGGGAGGTACAACTCTGGAGGCTACTCCGGAATGCTGGGCTTGATCTCCGGGTTGCTGGTCTACGGAAAGTGCTCCACCTTGCTGATCGGCGGGGTCAGGTACAGTACTGCTAAAGAAGACGACACAGGGAAAATTATAAGGAAGGACCAGGACAGATCAACGATACAAGCACATGATCAGGGCAAGAATCCAGAGATTCAGAGGATATGAATGGAGATCAAAGACGAGTACTGATTGAGACATCTATCTGCTAACCCTCACATATCTTGAATGCCATGACCTGCATGGGCCACCACTTAAACCATGTGACGCCCCAGTACCAGAATACTGGAGAGCGGGAGCAAACATAGCCAGCTACGTATATTGAAATAGAATCCACCTCGGTATACGGTCACGGCTGTCTAGATATGAGGGTTTACTACAAGCCAACGGTCTCTTAAGGTCAAGTCTATTGTCTCAATCTCAAGCAAGTAATATAATTACAAGATGTTAGACTACCAAATATACAATAAAAGGCGTCCCAAATATTACATATTCAACTGATCATGAAGCTAGTCATCCAAAATATGAGGAATAGCAAGAGTTAAGTCATACATGGTCAACCCTAGGATTTTTTAATCATGTTACAGCCCGTAGGCAGACAGTAAGTAAAGATGCATCGAGCTAACAGGTGCTCGTCGGCTAAACGCCTCAAAAGAATAAATTTACAATGTAGTGGGTGAAACAAAATGGAAAACCCACTCGTAGCCCGGGTTCCTTCTAGTCGCCACCATTGGGCTGGAGATTCGGTAGATCCTCGGGTGCTGCTCCGAAATCTGGCCACACAAAATAAGCTGGGTCAAACCCCAGAAAGAGCAAGTGCCACAAAGGAGGCCACGAAATAAAAACAAAGCCAGCATATCAGAACATAAGAATATAGAAGAAACGTACAAGTAATAAAAGTACATCAGGACAATAAATGACTAGTGACGTGGAACCATTCTGGGAGCCAGGTTACAACCCGTAAACCAAACAAGGACCCGGGGTTGTAATCCTTCGCCTGAATAGCACTTTGTCTTTATCCATTTATTGTTAAAGATAAGTAAAACAACCATGTTCAGGGGTACCAGGTACTGGGACTAGACAAGACTTAGACAAGGCTGGACACCATCCATTCACAAGCGGCCAAGCAAATACTACGGCTTACTACTTAACTAACTAGTGCTATCACAAGCCTAAGTACTAACAAGATGCAAATAAGAAATTTCCAGTCCCAAGCCCTGTAGACTATCCAGTTATCCTTCCGCGGGTTGAGAGTATGGTTGGGTACATCGCCCTGGAGACGATATACCCTTAGGTGACTTAGAGAGTGCAACACATGATAGTGTGCTGGAAATGTGCCCTACTCGTCGGAGGCTACAAGTCCATTTAAAGTGCCCAGATAACGAGATCGCCTTTGACTGGAAATTCTCCATGTTCTAGTTTGATCTAACCATTAGCCTAATTTGATTTAGCACGAGTCCCTGTCCGTGGTACCCAGGAAGTCACGTCCTAGACATGATGCAAGACAAGACAAGTAGATTATACAAAACAACAAGAAAGAACACCCACGGTGTCAGGGCAAGTCAATGTACGACCAGTTATCAAGTTAAGTCAAGTCAAGTCAGGAGTGCGCCACGGCGGCCACTATCAAGATATCAAGTTACATGGGAATATTCACAGGTTGCAGGTTACAAGTTAAAAGCCACAAGTTACAAATGTACCACATCGAGTTACTGCCAAGATCAGAGAATGCTAGCCATAAATTAAAACACAGAAAATCGTGTCAAGACGTGTCGGGTTAAGTCGGGCATCAAGATCTCAAAAAAACAAAATCAGCAAGAAAGAAACTGAGGACCAAGGGGAACACCAAGGGTCAGGAAGGGAAGCCATGGCACAGGGTGTGCCAGATAAGGGGCTCGGGCAAGCGGCAACAAGAGATGCGATCGGGAACGGTCGCAGCGCGCCAAGGGGCGCGAGCGGGGTCAACAGAGACAACTGCGCGTGGGGCATGCAGGGGGTAAGGCAGCCAGGCGCGCAGGAGCGCAAGGAAGCAAGGCGCGCAGGGCATGCACGGGCCAGCAAGGCGCGCAAGGGCACGCGACGCAGGGGCGGGCGGCGCGCAAGCCAGCGAGGCGCGCGGGGCACGCAAGCCAGCGAGGCGCACTGGGGTGCACAGGCCAGCGAGCCGCGTAGGGCGCGCAAGCCAGCGAGGCGTGCGGGGGCGCGCAGGTCAGCGGGGCATGCAGGGCGCGTAAGCCAGCGAGGCGTGGGGGGGCGTGCAGGTCAACGGGGCGCGCAGGGCGCGCAAGCCAGCGAGTTGCGCGGGGGCGCGCAGGACAGCGAGGCGCGCAGGGCGCACAAGCCAGCGAGGTACACGGGGGCACGCAGGCCAGCGAGGCGTGGAGGGCACGCAAGCCAGCGAGGCGCATGGGGGCACGCAGGCCAGCGAGGCACGCGGGGGCACGCAGGCCAGCGAGGCGCGCATGCCAGCGCTAAAGAGCTCGACGTGCAGGGGATCAGCCCGGCGCTAAACAGCGCGGCTGGGGAGAGGGTCTTCTTCTTCCTTAAGCTGAGAGGAAGAACACCAATGGCCTCAAAACTTTGGAACTTCATAACTTGGTCCATAAAACGCGAAATCCAGAATTTCAAGAGTCTAACTTGCGGAAAATTCGATTCTCTACAACATAGAAGCATCAAAACAAGCAAAAATCCAAGTTTGGTAGATCAAACCCAAGAAATTCCGAAAATGGTAAAACTTAGATCTTGGAGAATCCAAACTCCAAATCCAAAAATGTCAAATTTTAATGTTGTTCTAAATCATCTAATTAAGCTATTAGACAAATAAAATTTGGTCTTCATGTGATGGCAAGATGCACTTGCCTAAGGGTGGGATGATGGAAGAAGGAAGAAGAAGGAGTTAGGAATTTAATGAGGAAAGTAATGAGGAGAGAGAATGGTTGGTGGAGATTTTAATGAGGGTGGGTTGTGGTGGAATGAAGGTAGAGTATAGGTTAAGATGTTCCATTGGGTTTAAAATCAAACCAACCCAACTAAAACCGAGCCGAGCCGAAACCCAAAATACGAGAAAACCCAAAATTCTGCAAGTCGAGAAAAATAAAATTACATGCCAAAATCCAACTGTGAGTATAAATACGAAATACGGAAAATGAGGGTGACACCTACTGAAATTGACTAAGGCTAATAACTAGAATACTTCAGTAGTCATGAAGAGATTTCTCAGCTACAGGCAATCCCGTTATCTGGGCGCGCTAGTAGATTTGTAGCCTGCCGACGAGTAGGGCACATTTCCAGCACACTGTCATGTGTTGCACCCTTCTTGAACGAATATTCGACCTGGATAACCTGGATGGTCTACAGGACTTGTGGCTGTTGGAGTAATCTCACTGCATCTTGTTAGTAACTAGGTCTGCGATAACCCTAGTTAGTTAAAGTATCAAGCCGTTCTCATTGCTTGACCATGATTGATTGGATGGAGTTTAGCCCAGTTTAGTCTTGTCATGATCCTTTACAAGATTGTAACATGACCTGAATGCTTGTGCTTTATTTTATCTATAAATGGTGGGAAACCAAGTTTCATTCAGATGAAGAGTTACAATCCCGGTCCTTGTTTGGTTTAAGGGTTGTAACCTGGCTATCTGAATAGTCCCATAGTTATCTTATCGTATATCATCATGATTTCTATATCTCCAGTTTTATTATATTTTTTTTATGTTCTGTGCTAATTGCTGGTTTTAGTTCTTAAGTGAAGCCTCATTTGTGGTACTTGCTCTTTCTAGGGTCTGATCCAGCTGGTTTTGTATGGCCAGATATCGGAGCAGCTCCAGAGGATCTACCTACCTTCCAGCCAGATGGTAACCACCAGGCGTAACCAAGGCAATGAGTAGGTTTTCTTTTTGTTCTTCCACTTGATTGTATAAATATTCTTTTAAGACGTTTAGCCGGCGAGCACGTGTTAGCTCGATTGTACTTTACCTACTGTCTGCCTACGGGCTGTAACTGTAGTGCCCCGTCCCGCAAAATCAATCGGAGGAATCGAAATGCCGACGGCGTTGGAACTTAGCCTTGCAACGGCTGCTCGAAGGCTCGCTCGGTCAAGACGACCGCTCGCTCAGGTGGGGTAGTTTCGGTGAACTTGCCTCATCTTTGCCTTCACATAATAAATCGTGTTTTCAACTTGCACAAGTAGGCTTAATAATAAAAGAGACGAATCTACATAGCTAAGGAAATAATTCCGACGGGTCAAAATGAGTTAGAACATGGAAAACGTCCCACGGTCGGCTTAGAGTTGGTGCACGGCGTGCATTGAAAATGACACTCGATCCTTTGTCCCGTGGCTTGGGAGAAGGAAAGTTGGTCTTCGACACAAAACTATAAACTTGCCTAAGTCATAGGCGTCGCCCGCATAAATGCTCGATAAAGCATGCACGTTTCCGAAATGCAAGGCTTGGCATAGCCTTTGCTCGTCCCTCGGGTTAAGTTGTAAGCTTGAGTGAGTTAGGCAAAGTTATGCCGATCGACCTAAGTTATTCCAAGTGCTGTCCCATCCTTTCTGCGGTTGTCAAGTTAAATAGTCCCACGATCCCAAGGCCCGTCATATGAGGTATGACTTGGGCGATAGCGTCGCGTAGAACGTAAGTCGGTTTGAGGCACGATGCTCGGACTTAGCGTTAAGGCATGAACCACGGTCGACTTGATAAGTTTTTGGAGAAAAGACTATCGAATAGGCATTACTGAGTTGAATGAGATGATACGGTAACATGGAAAGAATGCTCGCGACCGTGGGTCGTCGAGGGGTCTCAAATGATGAAGTCTTGAATGTGGAACTCAAAAGATAGTAAAACAATGAAAGTAAAGAAAACCAAGCGATCCTAAAATGAAGAAGTGGGTCGAGTCTGCATGGTCATTGGACAACTTGTGTACCGGTGCACAAGGATTTGAGATTTGTTCCTCAGACGGTTGCCGCGGCCACGGGACCAATCTGGCCTAGGAGGAACCACGGGCCTACGGGACCCTTGGATGGTGTGCGACCTGACCCAAGGGGTGCGCCGTAGGACGGCTATTAGGGGAAATTCGGCGAGATCGTGCCGCGTTTGACGAACGTACCCTAATATCCAATGGAGGTCCAAGATAGCTTGTCGTGCTAGTGACTAAGTTCATATAGATGTCGGCATGATGGCGGCAAACCGTGAGTGTGCCTTTGGATTTGGTCGAGTATTGAGTGCGCTATATTAAGGAGTCGAGTTGAAGGTGTGTGTACAAGTCAAAGCACAACGTTGGGCCTAAGATTTGGTTTCAACGTAGGCGTCGTGCTTCGGCACGAGCCGTGGCATCGAGTCTTAAGATGTTGGCATAGAGTTGCACAAGTTTGATTGAGTCGTCGCAGGTTTAAGTCAGAAATCGCCGCAAGGCAAGTTGGTTGAGCGACACTAAGTTTACAAGTCTCGATTGGGTCAGTTGGTGATCAAAGTAGCAAGGGCCGCGAGGCGGCAAAATGGTTAAGTCTTACTGAATTGCGAGGCACGGCCTCAGCAAGGGTTTGTGGCACGGTCACACGGAAATGAAGCCTCATCACGTAGTTGCGTCTCTGATTTTGGCCGAAAAGGTAAGCACGACTTGATAGGTTAACGTTGTTGGCACAAAAAGGGGGTCTAGAGGTAAAGTATGAGTTAACGTTGTGGTACAAGCACGGGATGGTCCTCATACACAAATATGCCAAGGCATCCGTGGTCTTAAAACTGATCCTAAGGCAAGACTAGAAAGACAATAGAAAGGGATTTAAGCTGCACAAAGTAAATGAACGTGTAGGTTTTGTATGGGTGAACGAGGAGCTCACTCCACCAGTACAGTTGAGTACTGACATCCACACAGTGTTCATGTGCAGACACAGGTAGAAGCTCGTGGCGCGGAGCTCGCTTGGATGCGTCGAGGCACGGAGTTCCTTGGCGATTCGAAGCGTGCGGCCACGTGGAACCGAAGACTTATACAGGACATAATGTATGGACATCGTCTTCCGAAGCTTTCGCTGGTTCAAGCATTTGTATCGAGAGATGAGAGAGAGCAGAGTGACTTATAAAATGAGAGAAAAGTGAGCATGAGAGAATTTGTAATTCGGCCTTGCGCCCACAAATGTAATCTTGTATTCAATATCAATAAAGAGCTTCTTTTGAATGACTTGTGTTCATGTGTTTTTGTTCTAATTTCTGCTGCATGTTTCAATGTATCTGTTTGGAACTTCTGTGCGATGACCCCGTCGCCGCCGATGAAATCGGCCGTTATGAAACTGCCTTGCACGAGCGCAAATTTAGGCTCGTGCGGCATCATGCCTTAGCGAGGACGATCGCTCCTACGGGAGCGGGGCATGACATAATGGTATCAGAGCACGGCTTTACGTCCTTGGACTTTACGTCAAATTTCTCAGTTTTGAAAGCTCGTCGTTGGAAAAAGAATTGTGCGCTCTCTCTCAAATGTCCCTCGACATGTCCATACAATAAGTCTAAATACTTTCGAAAGCTCATTCAAGCGTTCCATCGAATGCATCGATAGGCAACGGCCTTTGTGCCGAACGATGTTACACATGACTCGATAGAAAAAACATGCTAAGTTAACATGTCGCATGCGTGTCCAACTAGTCCTACGTCGACATTAGCAAGTGAGTGTGCAAACTTGAATATAGTCCGCACGGGATGACTATGCGGCACAACTTAGTTCGCTTATCGCGCACCTAGACTTATGGTGCAAACGACTTGTGAGCGATATTGAGTATCGCTCGGTCGGGAACGAAAATACACTTAGAGTGTCTATCGATAGGGATGCTATCGAGTTAACGCTTAGGCGTATATGGAAGATTGACTTGGATTTCGAGGAATAGTACGAACAACTTAGTCCGTCGATACGACGTGAGCGATTACGCTAGAGATTCGTCGAACGAATCTGAAGGACGAGTTAGCGAGTAATATGAATGTGATTGTGGTTTAGATCAGGATGGCTCGAATCCGAGTGGTGTATGGACATTATAGAAATTGTTCGAGCAAGACTAAAGGATTTACGTATGTCGGCACGCGATGGTATCGTACAAAGCCTTGGAACGCGTCACGCTTAGTTGGGACCTCGTGTGTCCCGAACGAGATATCGTTTGGACAACTTGTGAACGGGCAACGCGAGTTAGAAAATGATATCGAAATGATTCGGAACGATGAATGAAAATGAATGGTCTTGATCGAGAAAACTTAGAGGATCGCGCGTACGATATCGGATTGATGCAAATAAAATGTGACTTGAGTTTCGACCAACGATCTTGAAACGAGCTTGAGGAATAGCGAATCGAACTTGATCTTGAATATCGAAGAAAAATTGTGGAATAGCTAACTCGGACAACAACATCAACGCACGACTCGAAATTGGTTGCAAAGGAAGATCGTCAGGTTACGCATATCGTCGATGATATTGAGGCGTATCAAAGATCGATATGCGATAACTCGGGGGTACTCTGATTCAACGAATGACGATCGTACAAATGTCATGGTTTCGATGGGTGCTATACTCGGGATATTGAAACGTGTCGAGGAAAAGATTAACTTGGCTCGAGGATTTTCTAGTTGAATGAATGACGGTCGGACTATCGAACTTGGATTGGATGAAAATGATATGTTTGGATTTGCTTCGTCGATAACCATAACTTTAACATTCTTGTCTTATGCGAGTGCAACTCCAGCCTCGCACATGCGTTGCACCGATTTGAGACGATCACTCCGCGTGTGCGCTGGTATGGTGATTCATACAGCAGGAGTGATTGAACTGGCATGGCATGGCAATTTGATGCTTCGACTTGTGGTTTGACGTGAAGGTGACTCGAGAATGAATTGTGTGCTTGAAGAATCGAATTTGAGGATTGAATAGGTCCAATCCGCGTATCGAAAATGAATAAGTCTAGACTCAAACAAGAGTTACGCTCCGATGAGAATGATTATTTCGCAAGTATGTTGCATGGTGATTCATGAACCACCGTGGATAATCGGACTCGCGTGAGATTGGGGCGCAACGTATTGTCGAGCTAGACGACCTCATGATTGAATACATGAATTGGTTAGAATTGGTGATTGAACGGATTTGAATTCGGGCAACGAAATACATTGATGCGAATAGGTGATCGTGCTCGATGTTTAGAAATCTGAGTGACGCGAGCTTGGGTAGAAAACCCCGTACTACCGACTCTGGTTTGACCTTAGGATTGGGGTCAGTGTTGGCATTATTGTTAGGGAACTATGATTCCAATTCTGACATTGACTTAGCCTCGTAAAGATTGGCCTAGCGGTTAGGCGAAACGCCCCTGTTGCAAGAGTTATCAATCGAAGGATTGATCTTGAGGATTGGTATGAAGGGATAGTTTGAATCACGAATGCAGGAAACCCTGCTCACGAGATTCGGCTGACATGTATATATTTCAGGGACGCCTGGGTATGTGCACGATGCGACTCGAGTGAGAATGACAAATTCTCTATCATACGGCTTGGCGAATCCATGTATTTTAGGGATGCTTGGAATGCGTGCACGATCCGGCCAAGTGATACAATGAGTTCAAGCAAGACTTAAAAGGGGAGAGTGCCGAGATCTTGGAATCGTGTGAAAAGAAAGATTGATTGTGGTACGAGCGTGGCTTGGAATTCAGGAAACGCATAGGCGGAGTATGCTCGATTAAGTCTTGGCCATAGAAATGGTAGGATGGCTGCCACCAGAAAAGTCTTGAGGACGAGACTTGTTCTGAGTGGTGTATGTTGCAGTGCCCCGTCCCGCAAAATCAATCGGAGGAATCGAAACGCCGACGGCGTTGGAACTTAGCCTTCAACGGCTGCTCGATGGCTCGCTCGGTCAAGACGACCGCTCGCTCAGGTAGGGTAGTTTCGGTGAACTTGCCTCATCTTTGCCTTCACATAATAAATCGTGTTTTCAACTTGCACAAGTAGGCTTAATAATAAAAGAGACAAATCCACATAGCTAAGGGAATAATCCCGACGGGTCAAAATGAGTTAGAACATGGAAAACGTCCCACGGTCGGCTTAGAGTTGGTGCACGGGGTGCCTTAAAAATGACACTCGGTCCATTGTCTCGTGGCTTGGGAGAAGGAAAGTTGGTCTTCGACACAAAACTATAAACTTGCCTAAGTCATAGGCGTCGCCTGCGTAAATGCTCGATAAAGCATGCGCATTTCCGAAATGCAAGGCTTGGCATAGCCTTTGCTCGTCCCTCGGGTTAAGTTGTAAGCTTCAGTGAGTTAGGCAAGGTTATGCCGGTCGACCTAAGTTATTTCAAGTGCTGTCCCGTCCTTTCTGCGGTTGTCAAGTTAAATAGTCCCACGATCCCAAGGCCCGTCATATGAGGTATGACTTGGGCGATAGCATCGCGTAGAACGTAAGTCGGTTTGAGGCACGATGCTCGAACTTAACGTTAAGGCATGAACCACGGTCGACTTAATGAGTTTTTGGAGAAAAGACTATCGAATAGGCATTAATGAGTTGAATGAAATGATACGGTAACATGGAAAGAATGCTCGCGACCGTGGGTCATCGAGGGGTCTCAAATGATGAAGTCTTGAATGTGGAACTCAAAAGATAGTAAAACAATGAAAGTAAAGAAAACCAAGCGGTCCTAAAATGAAGAAGTGGGTCGAGTCTGCATGGTCATTGGACAACTTGTGTACCGGTGCACAAAGATTTGAGATTTGTTCCTCAGACGGTTGCCGCGGCCACGGGACCGATCTGGCCTAGGAGGAACCACGGGCCTACGGGACCCTTGGATGGTGTGCGACCTGACCCAAGGGGTGTACCGTAGGACGGCTATTAGAGGAAATTCGGCGAGATTGTGTCTCGTTTGACGAACGTACCCTAATATCCAATGGAGGTCCAAGATAGCTTGTCGTGCTAGTGACCAAGTTCATATAGATGTCGGCATGATGGCGGCAAACCGCGAGTATGTCTTTGGATTTGGTCGAGTATTGAGTGCGCTATATTAAGGAGTCGAGTTGAAGGTGTGTGTACAAGTCAAAGCACAACGTTGGGCCTAAGATTTGGTTTCAACGTAGGCGTCCTGCTTTGGCACGAGTCATGGCGTCGAGTCTTAAGATGTTGGCATAGAGTTGCACAAGTTTGATTGAGTCGTCGCAGGTTTAAGTCAGAAATCGCCGCAAGGCAAGTTGGTTGAGCGACACTAAGTTTACAAGTCTCGATTGGGTCAGTTGGTGATCAAAGTAGCAAGGGCCGCGAGGCGGCAAAATGGTTAAGTCTTATTGAATTGCGAGGCACGGCCTCAGCAAGGGTTTGTGGCACGGTCATACGAAAATGAAGCCTCATCACGTAGTTGCGTCTCTAATTTTGGCCAAAAAGGCAAGCACGACTTGATAGGTTAACGTTGTTGGCACGAAAAGGGGGTCTAGAGCTAAAGTATGAGTTAACGTTGTGGTACAAGCACGGGATGGTCCTCATACACAAATATGCCAAGGCGTCCGTGGTCTTAAAACTGATCCTAAGGCAAGACTAGAAAGACAATAGAAAGGGATTTAAGCTGCACAAAGTAAATGAACGTGTAGGTTTTGTATGGGTGGGCGAGGAGCTCACTCCACCAGTACAGTTGAGTACTGATACCCACACAGTATTCATGTGCAGGCACAGGTAGAAGCTCGTAGCGTGGAGCTCGCTTGGATGCGTCGAGGCACGGAGTTCCTTGGCGATTTGAAGCGTACGGCCGCGTGGAACCAAAGACTTATACAGGACATAATATATGGACATCGCCTTCCGAAGCTTCCGCTGGTTCAAGCATTTGTATAGAGAGATGAGAGAGAGCAGAGTGACTTATAAAATGAGAAAAAAGTGAGCATGAGAGAATTTGTAATTCGGCCTTGTGCCCACAAATGTAATCTTGTATTCAATATCAATAAAGAGCTTCTTTTGAATGACTTATGTTCATGTGTTTTTGTTCTAATTTCCGCTGCGTGTTTCAATGTATCTGCTTGGGACTTCTGTGCGATAACCCCGTCGCCGCCGATGAAATCGGTCGTTATGAAACTGCCTTACACGAGCGCAAATCTAGGCTCGTGCGACATCACGCCTTAGCGAGGACGATCGCTCCTACGGGAGCGGGGCGTGACAGTAACATGATTGACGAATCCTAGGGTTGATCATGATGACTGAAACTCTTGCTAGTCTCCATATTTTGTAATGACTAGCTTCATGATCATCCAAATATGTAATGTATGGGACGCCTTACTATTGTATATTTGATACTCTAACATCTTGTAATTGCTTTTACTTGCTTGAGATTGAGACAATAGGCTTGTTCATGACCATAAGAGACTGATGGCTTGTAGTTAAACCCTCATGTATCTAGACAGCCGTGACCGTGTAGTAAGGTGGGTTGTACTTCAATATACGTACCTGGCTATGTTCGCCTCCGCTCTCCAGTATTCTGGTTTTGGGGCGTTACATCCATTATTTCATTTCTCTTCATCTTCATCCTCTTCATCTTCTTCCTCCAACCTAAGGTAAGTACATCTTGTCAAATATTGGACAAATATTATTTTGTTTGTTCTAAACTCTTCCTTACATGATTCTAAGCATCTTTAGAACTTTGTATTTTTTATTTTGGTGGATAAATTTTATAGATCTAAGTTTATAGCTTTTTCGGTTTTCTTGGGTTTTGATCTACTAAACTTAATTATTTTCAAGTTTTGATTGTTTTATGTTGTAAAGAATTCAATTTTATCCAAAATAGACCTGTGAAAAGTTAGATTTTGATTTATTTTGAGGAAGTTATGGCCAAATTAAGATTTGGACATTTTCTAATTCATCTATCCTAAATTTGGCAGGGACGATGAATAGTGCTGCAGGAATGAATAGTGCTGCATGGCTTGCATATTACCGCAGGAATGAATAGTACCGCATAGATGAATAGTGCCGCATGGCTTGCATTATGCCACAGGAATGAACAGTACCGCAGGTATGAATAGTGTCGCAGGAATAAATAGTGCCGTATGGATGCATAGTGCCGTATGGATGAATAGTGCCGTAGGAATGAATAGTGCCGTATGGATGCATAGTGCCGCATGACTTGCATAGTGTCGCATGGATGAATAGTGCCGCATAGAGCCCTATTTTGGCTGTTTTTGGCTATTTTTGGTTGTTTTATGTCCTATTTGGCTGATTTGTGGCCAGAATTTCTCCCGACTCCCAACATGAAAGTTGTAGATCTTTTTCTTGGCTTCAAAATATGTTACCAACTATTTTATGCAAGTTTCTTTCATTTTTGATATGGAGCTTATGATTGCATTGCATGTTTTCTATCTTGGCCTAAATTGCGACGATCCTACTTAATAACTAGATATTTCTTTACTAAATGAATCTCTTAACATGATTTGATAATATTTTACAATTAGAGAATGATTGTACCCCTTATATACCCTTAACACTAGAACAGATTCAACTGGTGTTTTAGGCCAAGTAGTTACCTCATTTATTCCTTCTCATATGTTATGATGCACATTTTATCAAGATCTATCTACAAGCATTCTTACGTCTAGGATTGCTTAACATGATAGTGACCCGTGGTGGGGCACTCATGATTTATGTCTTCATTCTTTTGCTTAACATAATAGTGACCCGTTGTGGTGCACTCATAATATATGTCTTTCTTCTTTGCTTAACACGATAGTGACCCGTTGCGGTGCACTCAAGTCACATGTCACTTCTTTGCTTAACATGATTGTGGACCTTAGTGGTGTACCCCTAACAAGTATTCTTAACATGATAGTGACCCGTCGTGGTACACTCCAGACAAGTAACATGACATGACAAGACATGAACCATGAATGTTGTTACGACAGCTTTATTGGCTTACAAGTAATGAATGATTTGGACACCGTAGATGTTTCTTTTGAGTGTTTTTGTACAAGCTACATGTTCTGTATTGTATCATGTCTAGGACATGAATTTCTGATTTCTCACGGTCAGGGATTCATACTGAATCTGGCTAGGATTAATGACTAGATTGATCAAGTTGTTCATATAGAGAGGTATTCCGACTACAAGCAATCTCGTTATCTGGGCGCCTTCTCTGATGGACTTGTAGCCTGCCGACGAGTAGGGCACATTTCCATCCCACTGTTACGAGGGGCACTTTATGAAACAAGTAATATGCACACTGTCATGTGTTGTACCCCCAAGTCACTTGATAACTCTCTTAGGGTACATTTGTTTCCTGGGCGATGTATCTGCTATAATTCTTGTAACTTGTGTCTGGATAACCTGGATAGTCTGCAGGGCTTGTGGCCGCAGGGATACCTCGTTGCATCTCGCTAGTATCTAGGCTTATGATAACCTTAGTTAGTTAAAGTATCAAATCATACTCATTGTTTGGCCGTGAATGATGGATGGAGTCAGTCCAGTCTAGTCTAGTTTCATCTAGGCAGTGTCCGTATGTTTATTTCAATACCCTATGGTTTATGCTTTACTTTTATCGATAAATGATTATAGACTAAGTTCTATTCAGGAGAAGGGTTACAACCCCGGTCCTTGTTTGATTTACGGGTTATAACTTGGCTTCCGGAATGGTTCCTAAGTTATCCTATTAATTGTCGTTCTAATTAGTACTCATATGTTCTACATGATCCTATATGGTTCCTAATTAGTACTCACATGTTCCTTAGTCCACATATCATTGTCTTTCTATATAATTCTTACATGCTCACATGTTCAATTATCTCATAAGCTATACAAGACTCCCTATGTCGGGTCGCCATGCTCTCATGACTCGGCTATCTCACAAGTTCACATGTTCAATTTCTTTTACATATTCTCAAGCTTCTGTTTACTTAACATGTCTACACCTTACATTATGTTGCACGATAATTACTTTATGCTCCAAGATGCTTACTTATTGTCTTCCTATGTTCCGGATAAGTGCATTGGTAGTGCACGAGTCTCGATCTGCCCTTACTTATTTGTATCTCTAATTGTTGATGTTAGTGATTGCTGGTTTTAGTTCATAGTTTGGCTTCCTTTGTGGCACTTGCTATTGGGGGTCTGACCCAACTGGTTTTGTTTGGCCAGATCTAATAGAGAATCCCAAAGGATCTTCTGCACCATCTACTCGACGGTGACCATCCAGAGCACCAGAGTACCCAAGTGGGTTTCTTATTTTTATTCTCCCACTGGTTATGTACATTATTCTTTTGTAGCGTTTAGCCTCCGAGAACGTGTTTAGCTCGTGTTTTGGTCCTTGACATTTAGCCTACGGGTGTAGAAGCATGGAATTTCACAACCAGAAAGCCCATGCGCCAGACACTACATGCGCCAGAACTCAGACGAAGAAGTTCACAGCAAAGTCAATAAGTATAGACATTTGAAGAAGGACTTTTTATTTATATATAAAAGTCTATTACATGTCTAGAAAAGGTTGTACAAAGGAGAATTTCTACAAAGGAAAGAGCCTAAGTCTACAGCCAGCGGCCACCATGCGCCTTCAGATAAGCGCAACGGCCACCATGCGTCTCCAGATAGGCGCAGCATCACTATGCGCCACCAGTGAGGCGCAGCAGATATCATGCGCCTCCATCCAGGCGTATCCCATCATCTCTTCAGCAGCTCAGTTATGTGCATCCCTTCAGCCAAATTCTTCCAGCCAGGCTCACCTGGCCGAGCAGAGCCCAGTTATGTGCCGCTCTTCCAACCAGGCTCGCCCGATAAATGCTTCGACACAAAGCATTTAACCCTCTGGCTGGAACCAAGGAAGAGAAGAGCACCGCAAATGCTGTGGCCAGGGGAGGCTTCGAAAGAGCCTCCAAAGCCGAAGGAAGACCGTGATCGAAACCACGGCTAAAGGAGCAGCTTTCGACACGATCAAAGTGGGGAAACCCCACTTTGCAGGAAGAGAGAGCCCTGCACCGCCATTCCGATCTACGGCTCTTCCGGAATAACGGAGACGAGGCTCGAGCATCCCTATCTTTGGATGCAACAGGCACCTTCCGCCTGCCTCAGAAGCCCTCGACTCCGCCTTTTGGATGTAACAGTCACCTTCAAGTGCATCAAAGACAATACAGCGTCTCATCTTCACCCTCGGGAGCACTTCGTCAGCAGAATGCACCCGTATGTTCAAGTTCATATTGGAAGTACGTGAGGGAATGAGAAGCAAATCTTCTCTCCATGCCACTATTTATAGGCCGGGCAGATCAAACCCACGCGCCAAGTGGATGGCCCTCCGAATTCCGTGCAATGAATTTACATTAAATGGATGAACCGGACGCCTCGAATTCAGCCAAACGGCTATTTATAGCACTCGAAGAGCGAGACAGCCGCATCATTAAAAGACATGTCCGATGCGCCAGCCAGACAGCGCATTACACGGACGCGCCCTTCGGCATCAGGCGCATCACACAGACGTGCCCTACAGTACTCGACGTATTATAGAGGGTGCGCCCCCACACATCTCCATACCGAGTGGAACGCCAACCGACGCGCCCACTCAGCTGTCCATCGAACGTCACCAACATTAAATGCTGAACTGACAGAGTTGGCAGCACGCCTCCCAAAGTCTGAACAGTTGATAGCTTTATTCAGAAAACGAAGCGTCGGCAACGTCAGCATCATTATGACTCTATTCCGACGGCTACTGCCACGTGGCCACCCGCATGCGCCTCTACGACCATGCGTCCACACCCGCATGCGCCTCTACGGCCATGCGTCCAAACCAGCATACGCCTCAAAAGCCATGCGCCTCAGACCCTTCACTGATCCCTAAAGACAGAGAAGAGTCTCCGGTTGAAGTTTTGCATGCGCCTCAAAAGCCATGCGCCCCAGACTGATCTTTGATCCCGAAAGACAGAAGGAAAGTCGCCTGCATGCGCCTCAAAAGCCATGCGCCCCAAATAGTTTGTAACTCCTAAAGGTTATGAGCCGCAGCCTCCTCCTGCACCCAATCCAAGGCGCAGCCCACCAGATCACTCCTCTCCACCAAATCTGAGATCTTCGAACCATGAGTCGACGACACGTGTCTTTTGACTCAGCTCGTCCAAGATTTCAGCAACGGAAAGATCTTCCCCCTGCTACGTGCCGGCTCACAACAGCAGTATGAAGAGTTCTCCCCCTCGATCAGGGCGCAGCATCCATGCGCCTCCATCAGCAACCTCCACGTGGCGTCCCCACACCGGCACATCCTACATGCGCGCATGAGCAGCCAGCCTACAAAACTATAAATAGAAGGATCATCCCCTTCACACACACACAGAGACTCAGAACATAAGACTCACAGAGAATCCACAACAGAGAATCACCGGAGAGGCAGTTCTAGACACTCAACGTCTTTCTCCTCTCAGCAAGCTCCAGCACCCAGAGCAATCAATACCTTCAGAGAACCGATAACCGCCGTCAGCCGGTCAACGGAGTCAACGCATTACCACTCGCTCCATTGGCACTAAGGACCCAGCTTAAACAAAAGTATACTCCTAGGACTACATCTAAGTCCTATATTGTATCACTGTTCTGTTTGTATTAAGATTTCAATCAAAACAATTTTAATGGCAAACAAGCTGGCGACTCTGCTGGGGACCTCTTTCTCCTCTACCGAGAAAGTCGTGTCACAGGCCGACGACGTGAAGGTGGGCTCCTCCCACAAGACGCTGGTAGTGCGCCTCAATCAACAGGCGTACGAGGAGTTCATTTCTGAAGGAAGTGCGAGTCCTTCGAAGCGGCTGTCGAAGCCGGAGAAGACCCGCGCAGTCTGGGTGCGCAAAGTCGACGCCTCGGGCACCACCGTTGAAGGGGATGCGCCCATCCAGCCTTCCCTTCCTGCTGACGTCCTCAGCAGTCAAGGTGCGCCCACTGATGCAGCGCATCTCTCGGAAAAGCGTGCGGCTGACCACGTTCCCCAGCCATCTTCCTCTCAGGCGAGAAAGATACGTCGACGGAGCAGGGGCGCAGCCAATGCCCCGCGCATTACTTCTGATGCGCCACAAAGAGCCTCTGTCTTTGACAGACTCACTCGCTGTAACGGCGAGGAGAATTTGGATGCTGAGTACTATACGCCCCAGCGGGCTGGTACGAAGAAATCCAAGACGACACGGGCCATGCGCCACAAACGTGCTATGCCAGCAGCCGGCCAGAGGCACGCGCTTACAATCACGCGCGCTGCCGATGGCAAGCTGTACAAGGTTGACTCAGGTGCTCCTGCACTGACAACGAGTCGACCTTCAAAGTCCTCATCCCGCTTGGGCGCATTCACTGCGTGCACAACCAAGCCGAGAGAGGCAAACTCTGTGGTCTTGAACTCCCGCGCCTCCTCTGGTTGTGCGTTCGAGGTCCGTTCAAGTCACTTCAAATGCTGTGGTTCCCCCACTACTGATCGTGATGCCTGCTTGGTATTAGATCAGGGGGCGCAGCACTCACCCGACCACCCCGGCGCTTGGCCCTGCCATGCACCTGAGAGGGGTGTGAGGGTAGCACTCTCCTCCAACGACTTGCGCAACGTGATCACTCACAAGCGCCGGTCAGAAGAGTTGACCAACAAGCACGATGTGCCTCTCACGGGGCACACTTGTGCAGTGGTCACCATCAACTGCTGTTGTAAGACGGCAGTACCGCCAAAGCAGTCGGTCTTCCAGCGGCTATAATCATCGACACCCCTCCGACATCGCCTTGGGACGAAGGTGTCAGCAGAAGAGGAACTAAAGATTGCGTCATGCAACGTAATCTCCAATTCCTCATCTGTCCGGAAGACGACTGCCAATTCCTCGTCTTCATCCAAAAGCCAGCCGAGGAAAACCAAGGCAGCTGTCACGACCTCTGGAGTGTTCGAAGGCACTCGGTCGAGGAAGAAGTCCTTGGAGGAAGCTGGGGGTAGCCAGACCCTTGTCAAGCCTCCTTCCGAAGACGAAGATGTCCAAAGCACAGCTGCGGTGGATCTTTATCAAGGCGAAGATGGCCTCCCTGAAGCCCCTCAAAATGACGATGTCCTCCAGGACACCGCCGGGGGTAGTGCTGAAAACGAAGAGGCCCTTCAAGACAGAGCTGAGGGCAGTCAGGCCCTTGCAGATGCGCCTGTCGAAGACGAACTCCAGAATGTGGCTGGAGGTGGCCAAACACCAGGAGAAGTAACTCCCCCACATGAGAGCGAGGCTGAGAGCGAAGCCTCAACTAATCCATCCACTTCCGGCCGTGTCATGACAGTATACATGACCGGGGGTGATCTTGAGGCTGATGCGCCGCCACAGGATATTGTCCAGCGCATAGACTCGCTAGAGGGAGGACTCAAAACCCTCTCTGCCTCAATGCAAGCACTGACTCAAGCAGTGTTTGAGATGCGGTCGGCCTTGATCAGGACACCTTCAAATGGTCCCGACCCAGGAGCCAATGGAGAGTCGAGTGTGCCCCTCCAGCGGACACCCTCAGACACAGAAGCACCCCGGACATCGGAGCCCTCAAACGCTCCACTCCAGGTAGTACCTCCTTTCCCGACTCCTAGCTCCACGGAGGACGTGGTCAAAATGATCAAAGATCTGCGGGAGCGCTTCGAGTCCAAGAACAGGCAGGAGGAACGCCAGAAGATGGGCATTCCCCAGCCTTATCCCCTTGAGTGGAACAAGGTGGTTTATCCCCCAAAGTATAAACCACAAACACTCACGCCGTATGACGGGAAGGACTCTCCACGACGGTACCTGACGTACTTCCAGTCGCAGACAGGGCATCTTCCGAAGGAGGACGCGCTCCTCACCAGCATCTTTGTTGGGACCCTGAAAGGGGTGGCGTATGACTGGTACTGCAGCCTCCCCGATAATTCCATATCGTCCTTCGATGACCTGACACGCCTCTTCCTCGACCGCTTCTACGACGGTGGGAAGGATATGACGATGGCGTCTCTCATTGAGATACGCCAGAAGGACAAGGAAACGGTTCGGGCATTCATCGAACGCTTCCGTCAGGCCTGCTTCAGGCTACCTCCAGGCATGCCAGAACATGCGCTTCTCTCTGCTTGCAGTATGAACATGTTGCCTGCAGTAAAGCTCTGGCTTAACTCTACTCCCCCATCCCAGAATCTTCAAAACTCTATGAAGACATCCCGGATGAAGTCCAAGAATCAAACGTCACTGAAGGAAGCCCCGTCTGGCGGATGTTCTTCGATGGCGCTTCAAGAACGGGCCCCAACGGCCAAATCATCGCGGGAGTGGGGGTAGTCTTGGTCTCCCCCGATCAGCTGGTCATCCAGTGCGCATACTCCCTTTCGAAGCCGTGCTCCAACAATGTTGCTGAGTACAATGCACTCGTCATGGGACTCCAGCTAGCACAACAGCTGGGGGTGGATCATCTGGAAGCCTACGGCGACTCGAAACTCGTCGTAAACCAGATTCGGGGGCAATACGAGGTTCGCCATGAAGATTTGATCCCTTACCATGAAGTTGCATTGAACATCATTTCAACCTTCACTGGGTTCTTCATCGAACATGTACCCCGCCTACAAAACTTGGAGGCTGACGCTCTGGTTGGCCTCGCAGCCTCATTGGCCGCGCCCCTTAGGACTCAACACTATGTCACGGTAACTGGCCGAGACTTGATTTGTCCCAGAAACAACCTATGTTTGCAAATGGCTCACGCTATGCCGACAAACACTGGGGTTAATGTCCGAGACTGGAGGTTCCCGTTCATCGACTTCGCTGTCTACGGAATCCTTCCAGAGGACCCGAAGGAAGCCGTCTCAGTCAGGAGACGCTCTCTTCGATTCTACTACGATACAGCCACTAAAATGCGGTACCGACGCTCCTTCGACGGGCTTCTCCTTCGATGCCTGTCTAACGAAGAAGCGGCCGAAGCTCTTCGAGAAGCTCATGACGGAACTTGCGGAGCTCACCAACCAGGTCCTAAGTTGCAAGATCGACTGCGACGTATGGGCTACTACTGGCCAACCATGGTTGCCGACGCAGTGGAATATGCTAAGAAGTGCCATGCATGCCAACTTCATGCAGACTTCATACATACACCATCTGAACCTCTACATCCTACAGTCGCCTCCTGGCCATTCGAAGCCTGGGGCATGGACATTGTAGGGCCAATCACCCCTCCTTCATCGAGAGGACACCGCTTCATCCTGGCCATCACCGATTACTTCTCCAAATGGACGGAAGCAGTCCCACTAGCAGAAGTAAAAAGTTCCAGGGTGGTCAGCTTTATCAAACACCATGTCATTTACCGTTTCGGGGTACCCCGGCGAATCATCCATGACAATGGTCCTCAGTTTATCAGCCACATTTTCAGCAGGTTCTGTGACAAGAATCGCATTCAAAACGTGGACTCAACCGCCTACAATCCGGCAGCAAACGGATTGGCCGAGGCGTTCAACAAAACTATCGTCAGGCTACTCAAAAAAGTCGTGTCATCCAACAAACGCGACTGGGACGAAAAGCTTGGCGAATGCCTTTGGGCCTACCGCACAACGGTACGGACCCCAACAGGCAACACTCCATTCTCCCTGGTCTACGGAAGCGAAGCAGTACTGCCTCTCGAGATACAGATACCTTCGCTCCGCGTGGCAATCACAAACGATCTCACAGAAGAAGACAATCAACGTCGTCGTCTGTGGGAACTGGAGGCACTTGACGAAAAGCGTCTCCTAGCTCAACAACGCATCGAACTTTACCAAGCCCGTATATCACAGGCTTTCAACAAGAAGGTCAAGCAAAGAACTTTCCAAGTTGGCGACCTAGTTTTAGCAGTCAGAAGGCCAATGGTGATAACTCAGAGGACACCAGGGAAGTTCGAGCCCAAATGGGAAGGACCCTTCATCATTGAGACGGTATACTCAAACGGTGCTTACCGGCTCGCCAAACCCAATGGAGACTTGTTCATGATGCCCATCAACGGCAAGTTCCTAAAGAAGTACTACTCTTGACATCCTCCAAGACATGTATTTCCCCAAACAACCTCTTTTCACAAAATCAATCGCTTCCGGAACCCAGCTGTTCCGTGGCATCCTTCCGTAGAAAGATAACCACGTCCACATTACCTCTGAGTTGTCTCTCTACATCCTACAAAGCGGAACCTTACACTTCGTGAGCTTACGCTATCCTTCATGTTTACCACGTCCACATTACCTCTGAGTAAACATCCCGTACAAACAACTCCTATGTTGTCGTACATTGATCGCAGAACTTCCACGTCCACATTACCTCTGAGTTGTTCAGCGTGTCCCCCAGGATCATTCCTACCACGTCCATAAACACCTCTGAGTAGGAAGATTCTATCATTTGAACCTAATGATTGCCATGTCCACATTACCTCTGAGCAAACATGTTGGTTCCTTTATACTTATTATCTGTACCTAAAAACCAAGGTGCGCAAAAGATAATAGGTCCACATAAATCATCAAGTTCATGAGATTAAAAATGAACACATCACAAAGAGATAGTGTATTTCTTTATTTTTCAAAAAAAAAGAGAGTACAGAAATACGCTATTTCCCCAGCAAGAATTGAAAAAACACATAAAAAGAAGAGAAGCTACAATCCCCGATCCTCCCCAGGGTGGGATGAGAGTTCTCTGACTCGACGTCTCAGGTCGGCAGTGCGAGTTTCCACAGTCGCCTGGACTCGCAGCTCGGCTTCTTGACGCATTAACCCGACAGCCTCAGCGAAAGTTTTACTCTCATACTTCTCATCAAGCTGTCGTCGCTGTTGAGCCAAAGCAAGGGTCCGCTGAGTAAGAGTCGTTTCCTCCTGCTTGAATGCCACGTGTTCAGCCAGGACACGCTCAGCCTCTAGTTGAAGTTGGGCCCGCTGGTCTTCAAGACGGCGCATCTGAGCATCAACCTGTGCGATGTTAGCATCCACCGCAGCCCGCTTCTCCGTCGTCTTCTTCATAGATTGAGACAGCTGCTCCGTCGCAGCCTCAGTCCCAGCCACTTCACGCTCCCAACTGCTCACATCGGCTCGATGGGAAGCCTCGATCTCAGCCATCGACTTCCCTATCTCTGCATCTATCAAGACTGAGAGGTCATTTCGTTGGATGCGCTGCAGTTCCGCGAGCCGCTCGTCCAGCTCCATCACCGAAACCTCCAGAATTTTAGCCATATGGTCATGGCCCTGGTGAGTGCGGATCAGCTCGATACAAGGCATTGCCAAAGCTTTTGCCGCCGCAAAGCTCCCCTTGGCATCTACCACTGCAGATACACCTTTCTCCAGCATTTTGTACACTCCCTCGACGAGGAACTTCACATACCCGTCGGCTTCCGCCAGCACCTGCGGCGTCATAGCAGGAGTTGAGGGAGCTACTACAGTTTGCGGACCGGAGGAAGATCCGCCGACCTCAATCTGAGAGGTTTGAATCTCGGCAGCAATAGGCTCTTCATCAACAGGGCCCAGACTGCTAGCCCGAGGAGCCGAAGGAACAGAAGGAGCCGACGCATGCGTCGTGATAGTACCCCAAGTAGAAGGAGCAATAGAGGGTTCCACACCCTTACCCTTCTCAAGCCCGGAGAAATTACCGACGTCAACGGCCACCTCTTCCCCCGACATTCTATCAGCATCAGCCACCTCCCCCGGCAAAACGGGGAGGTCAACATTTATCTCCTGGCCAGCCCCAGGAGATAAGACCGGCAGAAGAGTCTCATTCTTCTCAAGTCCCTCTACAGGGACAGAATCTGTCGCTACCGCCTGATCGGTAGCCATCTCTATGTCCATGGTTGAAGCCAAGGAAGGATTCGGCAATGATTCAGCTGACCTCCCTTCATCAAGACAAGGAGGGGAATCAACCCTCTCCTCTATCCTCACCGCTTCTGCTGCCCCCGCAACGGACCCTTGCAAGGCTGGAGGGACGTCACCAGAAGGCGACGAACTCCAATCCACTTCATCATCAGGATGCTTCGAGTCTGTAGGACCCTCAGCGTCCAAGGCCTCCACGGCAGATGGTACTATCCCAGAAGTTATTGTGACTTCAAAGTCAGGAGATACTAAAACCTCCGCGGGAACATCTTCGGGACCCTCCTCCACATGAGACATCATCGTTGGTGGAATGTGCTCCTCAGAAGAGCCTGCCACCTCCTTCGACTTACTGGTGCCCGATTTCGAAGCACGAGACTTCTTCTTCAATCCCTACAAGAAGAAGAGCATAAGTCGCCACAATGACATAAAAAAAACTGGAAAGCACTCCTTACCTCAGCGGGAGCTAAGCCCGTTGGCGTTACAAGTGGCGTTTCCGTAATCTTCGGGGTCGACGTCCTTCTCGACCTTTTTGGTACAGAAGAACCAGCTTCTGTGTCAGCCCGTCTTTTCCCGACAGACGGGTTTCTCACTGGTGCCACAGCAGCAGCCCGATACCCCGCTAATTCTGGCGGACGATATGACCGAGCTGCCACCAACATATTCGTTGTTGCCTCCAACTGGGTTCCAATGATGAAACTAGTCTCCCTGTCATAACCAGGAGACATAGTATTCATAGTACAATACAGCCTGACGGCCAGATATAAGATCGGCGGCCGAGGATTGCGAACTGGTGTGGTAAACTTAACGCTAGTGCATCCAGCGTTATAATACTGCCAGCCCCGGGCTCCATCCAGCAAACTCCCGATGAAGCCTAGACTACTACTGGGATTCCGCAGCATTAGCTGAGTGTAGCCAAATTGACGAGCAAATCGGCTTGGCAAGTACGGTTCCAGATAACACCTGTTCTGATTTCGGTAGACCAGATACGAAGGCCGGATACTCTGCAACCAACGAAAACTCCATTTCGGCAAAGTAACCGCATCCTCGCCAGAATCAACCAAATCCTGGTCGGCCTCGAAATTCTTGAAGATCGGGCCAATCTTCACGATTTCCCACCCCTGAAGGAAGGACAAAACCCTCCTACAAACGGGGACGCCAGTGTAAGACCACTTCCTCTTGTAGAAGCGGCGAATGAAGGCATCTCCTTCAACATGGTCCTCCTCAGGACCAGGACTCATCACATTCGGATGATGTAAGATCAGCCAACCCATAAGATAATGGAAAGGCAGCTCGGCCCGGGGAAAGTTGTCATTATTACCTTTCTCGTGGATCACATCATCAGCAAAAGACCTCAAACCGCACAGCAGGTTGCACACCATCGCGGGGAGGAGAGCCAAAGGTCGTCCAAAGGCCAACTTCACTGCAGGCAAAATGAGATTCCGATGTACCCTCTCAACAGCACCGGATCCCCCTACAAATATACAATCCCGGAGCCATATCATCAAGTAGGCCGTCAACACTGCCTTAGATGACATCCGGTGCCCGCAGTGCCAGAAACAGCTGTACGTGTTCTTGCCGCTCTCATTTGAATGTGGGGTCCTCTCGTCCAGCCGGGTTATTTCAGAACTCACTTCCGCGGGTGTCAAGCCCTGCGGAGTCGCAAACCGGATCCTCGAAGGATCTGCCAAATCCTGTCTGAAAACATAGTCCCTCCAAGCAGTCACGTGAGGTTGGGTCTTACCCTTGTCTTTCCGGTGCATCAGATAATGATGGCTCGTCACCTCCTTGAAAACGACCATCATCTCCGGGTCCTTATCTTCCAAGACCTGGATCTCTTCATTCGATGGGAAATATTCCTCGTACGGTTCCGAGCCCCAAGGAAGCTTGGACACTTCGTACATCTCATGAAGGGCCAATCCCAACTCCCCCACTGGAGTAAGGAAGCTGCCAGTCTGGGCGTTGAAAAGCTCCAACAGCGCAAGGAACATCGGCTTATTGAGGTCCACGCCTGCCTGCGTGGCCCGAATGGCGGCAGTCAGCCCTATCTCTTTAAGCTCAACTTTGAACCTGGAAAGCACCCAGGAGGTCAACTCGTCCCACTTTGGGATGTAGTGACACCAACCTTCGACTCTAAAACCAGCTGTCGGATACGTGACCTTCGACGTCAGCATCCGATTTGCAAAAGTCGGGGCACTGAAGGGAAACGTGTCATTTGGGACTTCACTATAGATGCTCCCGGGACGCAAAGCTCGGTAACTGAACGAAGAACCAGTTCGTGAAGCGGTCAAGGTGTCTCGCTGGTTCGAGGTGGTGTCAATCGAAAGGGAGCCCCCCAAGGCACCTCCTTGAGAAGGAGTAAGTTCCCAACCCATCCTTCTCTTCGAAGCTAGACGATAAAAGGCTGTCAATGGCAACTGGCGGTCAACCTGCCGCATGTATAACATCATGTCCTTAGCAGCAAAGAACCAGTCTTCTCTGATCTTCAATATCTTCGCCTCGGAAGAGACTAATCGGTCGCCAAACAGAAAGGCTGGCTTTAAGAAGGTCACACCTTCAGAATCAGCAGACTTCAGTTTACCGCTCTCCATCATACTCTGGAGGAAAAGCGGCAACTGGACCTGGATTTGTAGCATCCTCTCACGAGGTTGGTCCTGAAGGATAGCATCCTTTGCAGGGTTGATCACCGCCTCATCAAAATCAACTCCCATCTGGCAAAGAGAAGCGTCCAGAAGGACCTCATTCAACAAAGGGATCGTCATCGACACTGGCACAACAAAAGTGGAAGTCAGGCAAAAAGACAAAATATGTCAAGCAGACTGGCGCATTGCCAGGGTATGAGCCCATACGCATCTGCTTCGGCGCATCAGCAGGGTATGAACCCATGCGCATCTACTTCGGCGCATCATCAGGGCATAGGCCCATGCGCGTTAGCATGTCTCGACGCATCATCAGGGCGTAAGCCCATGCACGTTGGCATTGGAGCGTCGGCGCATTATCAGAGCGTGAGCCCATGCGCGTCAGCAAAGGCTTCGGCGCATCTTCAGGAAATAAAACCCATGCACGTCAGCCATTAAAACCTCGGTGCATGATAAAGGTATAAACCTATGCACGTCGGCAGGACAGAACCTCGGCGTATCATCAAAGACCAAAGTCTATACGCGTTGGCAGTTAGGGCACAGGGCCCAAAGCAGAGACGAAACCCACCTGTCACCTCAGGACGAACGTCGGCAAGAGGCGCAAGAGTGATAGGTACATCTTCATCGACAGACTCCTTCGCTTTTTCCTTCCCCTTGCCAGCAGCGCCGCGAGGAGTCTTGGGAGCCATTCTCTCGAAGAAGGAGAAGTTAGGGTTTTGAAGAAGAAACTCTAAAGAAGCAGAGGCACAGAGAAGAAGAACTCTTTCTCTCTCCGACTCTTACCTATTTATAGGGCATGGTCGCACGCATGAACAGATGACGTGTGATCTCAGCCGTCGCCTCGGGTTCTGTGCACAGCAAATAAGACCAAAAGATCATCATTAATCTTTTCGGTTACCGAGGCACCATCATCATTAACTGAGAATAGCATGCGCCCGAACAGGCATGCGCCCAGAAATCATGCGCCCTGACCTCCATGCTTCTTATTCAAAGTATTCCAAAACTTATTCAAAAGTTTTGAAAACTTTGAAGGGGGTCTTGTAGAAGCATGGAATTTTACAACCAGAAAGCCCATGCGCCAGACACTACATGCGCCAGAACTCAGACGAAGAACTTCACAGCAAAGTCAATAAGTATAGACATTTGAAGAAGGACTTTTTATTTATATATAAAAGTCTATTACATGTCTAAAAAAGGTTGTACAAAGGAGAATTTCTACAAAGAAAAGAGCCTAAGTCTACAGCCAGCGGCCACCATGCGCCTTCAGATAAGCGCAGCGGCCACCATGCGTCTCCAGATAGGCGCAGCATCACTATGCGCCACCAGTGAGGCGCAGCAGATATCATGCGCCTCCATCCAGGCGCATCCCATCATCTCTTCAGCAGCTCAGTTATGTGCATCCCTTCAGCCAAATTCTTCCAGCCAGGCTCACCTGGCCGAACAGAGCCCAGTTATGTGCCGCTCTTCCAACCAGGCTCGCCCGATAAATGCTTCGACATAAAGCATTTAACCCTCTGGCTGGAACCAAGGAAGAGAAGAGCACCGCAAATGCTGTGGCCAGGGGAGGCTTCGAAAGAGCCTCCAAAGCCGAAGGAAGACCGTGATCGAAACCACGGCTAAAGGAGCAGCTTTCGACATGATCAAAGTGGAGAAACCCCACTTTGCAGGAAGAGAGAGCCTTGCACCGCCATTCCGATCTACGGCTCTTCCGGAATAACGGAGACGAGGCTCGAGCATCCCTATCTTTGGATGCAACAGGCACCTTCCGCCTGCCTCAGAAGCCCTCGACTCCGTCTTTTGGATGTAACAGTCACCTTCAAGTGCATCAAAGACAACACAGCGTCTCATCTTCACCCTCGGGAGCACTTCGTCAGCAGAATGCACCCGTATGTTCAAGTTCATATTGGAAGTACGTGAGGGAATGAGAAGCAAATCTTCTCTCCATGCCACTATTTATAGGCCGGGCAGATCAAACCCACGCGCCAAGTGGATGGCCCTCCGAATTCCATGCAATGAATTTACATTAAATGGATGAACCGGACGCCTCGAATTCAACCAAACGGCTATTTATAGCACTCGAAGAGCGAGACAGCCGCATCATTAAAAGACATGTCCGATGCGCCAGCCAGACAGCGCATTACACGGACGCGCCCTTCGGCATCAGGCGCATCACACAGACGCGCCCTACAGTACTCGGCGCATTATAGAGGGTGTGCCCCCACACATCTCCATACCGAGTGGAACGCCAACCGACGTGCCCACTCAGCTGTCCATCGAACGTCACCAACATTAAATGCTGAACTGACAGAGTTGGCAGCACGCCTCCCAAAGTCTAAACAGTTGACAGCTTTATTCAGAAAACGAAGCGTCGGCAACGTCAGCATCATCATGACTCTATTCCGACGGCTACTGCCACGTGGCCACCCGCATGCGCCTCTACGACCATGCATCCACACCCGCATGCGCCTCTACGGCCATGCGTCCAAACCAGCATGCGCTTCAAAAGCCATGCGCCTCAGACCCTTCACTGATCCCTAAAGACAGAGAAGAGTCTCCGGTTGAAGTTTTGCATGCGCCTCAAAAGCCATGCGCCCCAGACTGATCTCTGATCCCGAAAGACAGAAGGAAAGTCGCCTGCATGCGCCTCAAAAGCCATGCGCCCCAAATGGTTTGTAACTCCTAAAGGTTATGAGCCGCAGCCTCCTCCTGCGCCCAATCCAAGGCGCAGCCCACCAGATCACTCCTCTCCACCAAATCCGAGATCTTCGAACCATGAGTCGACGACACGTGTCTTTTGACTCAACTCGTCCAAGATTTCAGCAACGGAAAGATCTTCCCCCTGCTACGTGCCGGCTCACAACAGCAGTATGAAGAGTTCTCCTCCTCGATCAGGGCGCAGCATCCATGCGCCTCCATCAGCAACCTCCACGTGGCGTCCCCACACCGGCGCATCCTACATGCGCGCATGAGCAGCCAGCCTGTAAAACTATAAATAGAAGGATCATCCCCTTCACACACACACAGAGACTCAGAACATAAGACTCACAGAGAATCCACAACAGAGAATCACCGGAGAGGCAGTTCTAGACACTCAACGTCTTCCTCCTCTCAGCAAGCTCCAGCACCCAGAGCAATCAACACCTTCAGAGAACCGATAACCGCCGTCAGCCGGTCAACGGAGTCAACGCATTACCACTCGCTCTATTGGCACTAAGGACCCAGCTTAAACAAAAGTGTACTCCTAGGACTACATCTAAGTCCTATATTGTATCACTGTTCTGTTTGTATTAAGATTTCAATCAAAACAATTTTAATGGCAAACAACGGGCATAAACATGATGTGCGTATTCTAGACTGCAGCGAGACCTATCATGTATGACTAATACTCTTGCTAGTTTCTCTATTTTGTATTACTAGCTTCATGATCATCCATGTATATATGGTTTGGGATGTTTTACTATTGTATGTCTGATGATCATACTTCTTGTACCTTGTATAATTGCCTGTGATTGAGATACCTAGGATTGTCTTAACTTAGGATCGACTGTTGGCTTGTAGAAGTAACCCCCATGTCTTGACAGCTTATACGTGATTTCAGAGTACTTGTGTACTTTGGTATTGCGTAGCTGGCCATGTCCGTCCCTACTTGCCAGTATTCTGGTCTTTGGACGTGACATAGGTTTTAGTGGTGGCTCATGCAGGTCTGATTTTTTAGATATTTGGGGGTTACTGATGTTTAGTTATCTCAATCACAATTATCCTTTATTGATATCCTTCGTATTATTCTCTACCTCTGATCCTTTGACCTAATATCTGCCTTGATCATTGATTTTTCATGTTCTCTCGATTTGATCCTTGTGTCCTTTAATTTTCAGGGACACTGTTCTTAATCCTTCCTATTATCTTGTTTGGGTTCTGCCTATGGCAGGTCAGCAATCTTCTGTTAGGCCAGTTATGGAGGATCAGTCTCAGTATTCAGACGAAGAGTCGAGAGTTGACTCGAAGGCAAAGATGTCAGTCCATCCCAATCGGCCAGCTCGGCCCGTACAATCAGCAGTCCGAGCAGAGGTAGTACCAGGTCAGCCCGATATACCTGCACTCATAGGGATTATCAAAGAAATAATAGAGTCACAACAACGACGAGATTTCGCTCCCCAGCAGAGTATCCAGATGTTGATATACCGTAGTATGCAAGGAATATCCGAGGAACTTCAAGTCGGGACTTGCAGCCAGAGGCAGTACAGGTTAGAGGCAGATAGTACCAGTCATCCAGCCCGTCAGCATATCGAGCCTGACCTACTGTAGAGGCAGTACGAGAGCAAGGGCATGGAGCTAGAAGGACCGCATCCAGAACTGAGGGTCGTAGGAGGAACCATCTGTATGTACCAGGCTTTTCACCTCGACGTCCAACACCAGTACCAGCAGACCAACATCCATATCAGAGCCAGAAGTTATCGATCGTATGTTCCTTCTGTGGAAGGGAAGGGCACACTTATCTTATCTGTCGAAGGGCTAACCATCTATGTTTAGCATGCGTATCACCAGACCACCTGATAAGAATTTGTCCCCGGAGATGTCAAGGTGGATCATCATCTTTCCAGCCTTCCAACCAGCAGGCACCAGCGTCGGTTCAGCAGCAGCAAGCTCCAAGGCAGAGAAGCCGGCAGCAGTATCAGACAGAACAAGCCTATACCTATTGTGGAAAGTTAGGGCATTTTAGATCAGTTTGTCGGACGGCCAATAGGCGATGCTTCCGTTGTGGAGCATAGGACCATTCAATTAGCACTTGCCTATATTCGACATCCCGAGGAAGACCCTCTACACCAGATATACCCCTGCTATCCTTTTAGTCACCCCTGTCATCGCCTCTAGTAGTGGACGAGCAGATAGGGCCAATACTAGATGTTCAACAATTGGCACAGTACCCACCGCCATCGCGAGCTCAGAGGATCAGACAGCTCAGAGCACAGTTGTATGCACAGTACTAGGAGCAGCTCTAGTATCAGCACGAGGATAATACCTTGGGAGTCTCAGGTACTATCTTTCTGGTCTCCCATCAGTTCTTCTCTTAGGATTTGTGTTTTAGTGGCAGGCCAGGTAGTGGCGATATATCTTGGGTTCTTACAGGCGACCTTGTATTCTATCCACGTATGGGGTACAAAGGCCGGCTTGATTTATTTGATGAGTGAAGGCGAGTTTCTTGTCCCCAACTCTTCTATCTTCGTAGTCGAGGCATGTGATAAATTCATTGGTATCGACTACGACGATACGTCCTGGGTAGAGTCCTGTCTTAGACTAAGTCATTGGTACTGACTTATTTTGAGACTTGACCCCTATCTATTTTGGAGTCAGCGTAGGCCAGCGACAACATTGGTCCCGACTCAACCGTCTCGGGAGACATATTTATTCATATGCCTCCAGCCCTTCTTGATTGTGATTGTGTTACTGCTTACGCATTTATTTATATTACAGTTGCCTTTATTTACTTATATGCCATGCTACATTTTATAGAGATGATTATATTTTCTTGAGCTTTTGTTTCGGTTATCTTGCTCGACTAGCTTTAGGAAATTCTGAGGACGGAATTCTTTTAAGGTGGGTAGAGTCGTCACCCCCGTTTTTTGTTTTACGTATTTTTAGTATACGTGTACGAAATTCTGACCCATATTGTGATTTGTCTTAACTAGATAATCTTGGTTTGATCTTGACTTGGTTTAATCTGGGTTGGTTCAACTTGGTTTCGATTGGTTTGAGATGAGAAGGGTTTTATATGAAAACCCAACTCCTCTCTCTCACTTCCATTATTTCATTTCTCTTCATCTTCATCCTCTTCATCTTCTTCCTCCAACCTAAGGCAAGTACATCTTGCCAAATGTTGGACAAATATTATTTTGTTTGTTCTAAACTCTTTCTTACATGATTCTAAGTATCTTTAGAACTTGGCATTTTTATTTTGGTGGATAAATTTTGTAGATCTAAGTTTATAGCCTTTTCGATTTTCTTGGGTTTTGATCTACTAAACTTCATTATTTTCAAGTTTTGATTGTTTTATGTTGTAGAGAATTCAATTTTACCCAAAATGGACCTTTGAAAAGTTAGATTTCGATTTGTTTTGAAAAAGTTATGGCCAAAATAAGATTTGGACATTTTTTAGTTTATTTGTCCTGAATTTGGCAGGGACGATGAATAGTGCCACATGAATAGTACCGCAGAAATGAATAGTGCCGCATGGCTTGCATAGTACCGCAAGAATGAATAGTGCCGCATGGATGAATAGTGCCGCAGGAATGAATAGTGCCGCATGGATGCATAGTACCGTATGGATAAATAGTGCCGCATGGCTTGCATAGTACCGCATAGAGCTTATTTTGGCGGTTTTTAGCTGTTTTGTGTCCTATTTGGCTGATTTGTGGCCAGAATTTCTTTCGACTCCCAACATAAAAGTTGTAGATCTTTTTCTTGGATTCAAGAATATGTTACCAACTATTTTATGCAAGTTTCTTTCATTTTTGATATGGAGGTTATGATTGTATTGCATGTTTTCTATCTTGGCCTAAATAGCGACGACCCTACTTAATAGCTTGATACTTCTTTAATAAATGAATATCTTAACATGATTTGATAATATTGTACAATTAGAGAATGATTGTACCCCTCACATACCCTTAACACTAGCACAGATTCAATTGGTGTTTTAGGCCAAGTAGTTACCTCATTTATTTTTTTCCATATGTTATGATGCACCTTTTATCAAGATCTATCTACAAGCTTTCTTACGTCTAGGATTGCTTAACATGATAGTGACCCATGGTGGGGCACTCATGATTTATGTCTTCCTTCTTTTGCTTAACATGATAGTGACTGTTTGCCATGAAATATAAAAGAGCAGAACAATTATCGGAGGACTGGACTTTTACTTCACGTTACAAACTCGCTTGTCCAAAAAAAGCCTAGGGACGAAAGCCTAGGTACAGCAATCTAAGTACAATTGTTTATTTTAGATTCTGGGGGGTGACGGTAGAGGCTCGGGAAAGCGACGGCAGCTCTGCCTTACTCCTTGGACGATCGGTATGCAGCCTTGGCTCCAGAAGATTGCTCAGCGTTGAGGAAATGCTCTCTTTGCTCTCTTTCTGCTCTTCTCTCCAAGTACTTTGGTGCTCTCTCTGATCACGAAAAGTGCTCCTTTTTGTCTGTGTATGCGCCCCTCTCTGTGTGCGTATCGCTCGCAAGGGAATGGCATCCTGCTATTTATAGGAATGGAGAGACCTCATTAGGGTTCACAATGATTACCCCTCAAGGTGGCGGCGGCCTGTCGATCAATCAATCTGGGCCATTAATCTTGGACGTGATAAATTTGGGCCATTTAGTGTAGATTGCACCAAATCCTATCAGTAATTAATGCTGATTGGAATAAATCTCCGTAGTGATGATTTGATGATATCTGCGAATCTGAATGAATAAATTTAATTCATTCTCCTGCCACATGTCCCAGATTATTGGGATTTGACCCAATCTTTGATTGCAGTAAATCTGGGAAATTGATTGGCTTTATGACACGTGTCCTGAGAGCCGCTGAGGAGGGTTGTGCCGCATAAGGATGGAGCCGCATAAGGATAGAGCCGCATAAGACTGGCCACGTGTCGGGTCTGCTTGGGGAGTGGCCCCCCGAACCTTCGAACTATATGATAATTTGAGCCGCATAATGGGTAATGAGCCGCATAGCGATGATCCTTGCGAGCCGCATGGGGGTCTTCGCTCGAGCCGCATGAGACTGTTTCTGCCTGAGCCGCATAAGGCAGCTTCATCCTGAACCGCATGGGGAGTCTTCGCTCGAGCCGCATATGACCGTCCACGTGTCAGGGCCGCGTGGCATATTCTGGATTTCGGGAGATTGTGTCAGAGATCTCCTTCACTTCCCTAGGGGTCTGTCATTATGACAGAGT
The DNA here is from genome assembly GCA_029216955.1 of Iris pallida. Classification (NCBI taxonomy): domain Eukaryota; kingdom Viridiplantae; phylum Streptophyta; class Magnoliopsida; order Asparagales; family Iridaceae; genus Iris; species Iris pallida. The sequence goes on from JANAVB010042420.1 coordinate 11,827,649, forward strand.
CATAATTACCTTTTTTGTGTCAGGGCTGCCACTTTTTTCAGAGTTGTCAGCCGTCACAGTAATTAATGTAGGAGGGGAGAACTGTTTTTCAAGCCACGTGTCTCCTGTTCTAAGCCGCATAGGACGTCTTGAGCCGCATAGCCCCTCGTACCGCATAAATCTGTGAGCCGCATGGGCTTCCTGAGCCGCATGGAGTTACCTGGCCGCATGGATCTTTCTTTATTATTTTCTATGCTTCTACAAGACCCCCTTCAAAGTATTCAATTTGCAAAATTGAAATACTTTGAATAAGAAGCATGGTTATATTCTTCTGGACGCATATGAAGTCCTGACCGCATGGATGTTTAAGCCGCATAGATAGTTCAGCCGCATGGATGGCTTAGCCGTATAGCTCCTTGCTACGTGTGCGTGTCTTTAATTGCCCTAAATTCGTTTTTTAGCGCCGTCTTTAGGGGGAATCCCAAAGGTTGGTTCATTAAATCTCGAGATTTTATGCCCTGGGTGAATCTCCTTTTATGGGAGAGGGGGCGAAATCCGAGGAGTCGATTTTGTCTTTATACGAGGCGGTTTATTACTCCACGTGTCTTCCCCCTCTCGTCCTCCTATAAATAAGATGAGCTTGAGAGAGAGAGAGGAGTTCTTTACTTCCTCCTTTACTTCGAATTTTCCCCTATTCATCTCTTCATCTTCTTCTTGATTGATAATGGCGCCCAAGAAGATCGTTGCAGCGAAGAAGGCAGCGTCTTCGTCGACCGCGACGGCGAAGGGTAAAACTGCTTCTACTTCGACTGCGGCTGCTCCTCCACCGATCGTCGTCCCCGCGGCTCATCCTGACGTTCATCCCCCCATTGCCGGTATGGACATTGTACGGGTTAAAGAACCCTAACTGCTATGGCTACGTCGCATGCTTTATGCACGGGCCTTTGTGAACTGTATGTTCGACCTATGGCCGAGCTGCGAGCCGCATAAGAATAACTGCTGTGACCGTATACGCGCTGTGCCAACGCAGTCGTATGAGCTATGCTGAGCTGCATGGATTCGTATAAATTTTGTCTGTCACGCGGTTAGTGCAAATTTTGTCCGAACCTTGAGGGCCTTATGAGAGCACTGCCGCATGACTTTTTACTGAATAGGGCCGTATAAGTATTCCTCTGTGATTAAGCCGCATAAGGCTTAAATTGGAGTCGTATGAGGCTCTGTTGAGTCGGAGCCGTATGGGTATTTTCTTTAAGCCGCATGAGGCTCGGAAGTACCCGATCATTTCTTTTTATCCCTCTTTTTAACTTAACTTTCTCTGTCTTCTTTTTTAGTGAATCTGCCGGTAAATGCTGCTGGAGAACTCCTGGTGGGTAGTGCCCAAGCTGCTCTGGGTTATAGGTACGACCATATTGTTCAGCATATGGCGGATCAGTTTCCAAGTGACGAACCCTCGGCTAGACTAAATGCCATCAAGAATCAGTCTTTCCATTTCCTTAACGCTATGATGAACTCCGGGAAATTTGAAGGGGAATATTTGAAGCCTGCGTTCTTTTTTGGAGACGCCTTGACTGTGGAGAACAGTCATGTTCTGGAGGTGTCAGAGAATTGGAGTTTTGTCTCTAACGGGATGGCGATCCGCATCCCCCAAATGGAGCGATACTTTCCATTATCTTGGTTCAATATGCTCCCATTGGACCGGAAGATGGAGGAGACTTTAACCCCTACCCGAGGTGGGATGTTTGTGGGAAGCATCCATTATAACAACAGTCTAAAGTCAGCGACTGCCGACAAGGTGCATACCAGCTGTTCTGTGACAGGATTGGTCCCAGGTACTTTCTTGAATGTGGCGGGCCCCAACTTCACATTTTCTACCGCCGATACTTTTATAAATCAACTTGCTCGGAAGGGCTCCTATCCCGTTGGCCGGTTGATGCTCCCCAGTTGGGTACATCCTATTCCCTCGTGGACCAATCTGTCCATGTGGATCTTGCAGAAGTATGAGGCCTTTTTGTGTGAGATTGGCCTTTACCAAGCTATCCGAGGCACCAGCCATGGTTTGCCCATAAATAAGAAGTTGTTCATGTCTCTGCTGGAGATGTATAACTGCCGTACGGGAACCTTTTATACACCCGTAGGGAAAATGGGGCTTGCACTCCATGAAATGCACGCAGTCTCCAAGCTTCCTTGGGGGGACGAAGCTTTCGAGGCGTATACTCCCACAAATGAGGAGTTTGAAGATTTGGAAAGGCGGTATCCCGGCTTCGTGGCTCTTTACCAAGAGATACTGTGCCACTATAGCACATGTCATCAGATAGCCCGAAAGGATAGGAGCTCGGAAGGGAATGCCCCCCATACCAAGGACTGGGTGCACTATCTCTTCCCAACGGATGCCTCCGGTCGAGTTACCTCCCGTCGCCCTCGATCCCGGGAGGCGGTTAAAGATTTGGTGTCGTCGGCTAAGAGGGTGGCCACCACCAGTGATAGATTCGGGAGTAAGACAGACTCTTTTGGTTATTTTTACTAGGATACCCAAGAGCTGTCAGAGAAGGCGCTCCTGACGGGGTTTTTGATGATATGGCTGGGAAATTGTGTAGTCTCTGGAGGGGCTGGTTCTATCGAACGAATGAGGCGTAACTTCATTCTTCCGGCCGTGAAGTTAGTTTTGAGAATCAGGCTAGCTCTCCTCCCAGCCATGGTGTGCAGCATACATCGTGGCCTTCGTACCTTCACTTCTAAGGTCATCGCTCGCGACGTGACCAAGGATTTTGAACGGACCGAGTTGCCCTATCACTATTTGATGGGGTGGCTGTTAATGCATTATCCGTCTTTGATGTGACCGGGCTCTGAGGATGGTGTAACTGATGATGACGCATTTTTCTTCCATTACCGTGATGAGCCTTGGGAACATGAGACCATGCGGGCTTGCCGGATGGCATTGGCGAGGGCAGATATGTACCATATATTCGTATCCGTCCCTCGCTTTACTGCTAAGGACATAGAGACTGTACATCTTGACGGTATTGCGCCCCCTCAACTTCTGGACGGCCAGATGCTCCTGTAGCTGCGAAACATCTGCCCGGCACATCTGGTGTACCGTAACCGCAATATGGTTTTTCTGGAGCCTTATCTGTCCAGCAGGTTTGCCCGGCAGTTTGGATACAGCCAACTTTGCCTAGACAACCCCAGCTCCTGTCTGGGTTTTGAAGGTAGCCTTCTTGATGGTATCAGGGCTTGGCAATACTACGATACATTCCATACTCGTACCATTTTCTCGGTCCCTGCCATTAAGGCATCAGTAGAGATCTTGTACATGACGGCTTTATATCATGTCATGGCGAACAAACCCCCGGTCGGTTTTAACCCAGGCGCCAGTTTTATTGTTGGTACTGGCCTGGAGGAAGGATCTCAAGGGTCCAAGAAGAGAAAGACTAGAGTCGAAGTGCCAGATTTGGATTCTGCTGCTGAGGATGATGAAGGCAACGAGCATGATAGAGATAACTCTATCCTTCCAGTGGCAGACGTAGAGGTGGATCAGCCGCCTATTTTGTCAGATGAGATGTTGGTGGATCAGTCACCCGTTGCGCCTGGCCCTACTCCGAAACGTAGCAGGCAAGTTTCTCCCGTTGGTGGTATTTCTCGTTCTCGAAAGTTGGTTGCGACCAGACACCGTCAGCTGACTATAAGAGAAAGTGGAGAAGACATTAACCCCGCGTCAGAGGTAACCAAGCCACTCCCGACCCTTCCTTCCTTCTTTCCTTTTAGCTTCGATTTTAATCGTCTTCTTTCCTTTTTGTAGGTGTCAAGAGAAGAAGAAGAGTTTCAAGATGCCGAGGCAGTAACCCGAGATGATGGGGATTTTAATGAACCTGTCCCTGAAACTGCTAAATTTTATCAAGATGACGTTGACCGTGTCGTACTTCCCTACGGGGTGGTTGGGATAGAAGAACCCGCTGAATCTAACTCGGGTAAGGAGGTCATGTCAGCTACGCAGGAGCTACAGCCTCCATATTCTTCTCCTGGTAAGATAAGTCGGATCTTGTCCCGTGAGGAGGCCTACCTGCTCTATCATCACATCCTTCAGGTCACGTCGACTGACCATTGTTCTGGGCATACAGGTCCGGCTCTCCGGTGCTAAGGATGGACACTGTCGAGACGAACTATATCGAAGGGGCACCGATGGAGAGGAGTGCACTTCCTCCTCTTCCGGCTCATCTTGAGGGGCCTCCTGTTGGCTCGAATTCAGAAAATCGGGTGATGGGACGGCCAGGACAGGGGACGACGGTCCTTTCATCCTCTCCTGTTTGGGTGGCTCCGAGGGTCGACCTCTCTGTCTTACCGAGTATCGAGGCTCTTCGGGTGGCGGAGGAAGAGTTATCCATTATCCGTGCGTTGTCCTGCTCGGATTCCATCCCCCTGGTGGCAAGCTCTAGCATCACTCCTCCGATATTGCCGGCCATGCTTCCTCTGACGCCGTCCTCTATAGAGGTCTTGGATGACGCATTACAGGACGTAGTTGCCAGCTTTCACCGTCATTTGAGGAGGGGGATAACGGCTACTGTGGAAAGAGGGACCTCTTTCGTCTTGTCCCGGCAATGTGCCCAGGGTCAAATTGATATTCTAAAGATTCTTCTCGGTGGTGCGGGACTGGCTGCGCTCTTGGAGGCAAAGTTATTGGAGACTGAGCAGTTGGTGGCCCAGCTGCAGGTGCTGCGACAGGCTGATTTGTCTGCTGTTATAGATCGGGAGTGTGGCTCTCTCACTGCTACTATAGAGAAGATAAGGGCTGCTCGAGATAAAACCAGGCCGACCGTACTGAAGGACCTTCGTGATCTGTCTAATCGATATGATCAATTGAGCCGTGAGGGCGAAGATGTCATAGCTCGAGAAGCAGCTGCCTTCCGTGGGATCACCGAGATGCGAGAGCAGATCCTTGAGCTTTAGAGGAAGCTAACTTTCTTGGAGTCCGAACTTGAGACTTCCCGTATTGATAAGGAGCTGATTATTCAGGAGGCTGACAGAGTCAATCGAGCTTCGACTGACTTGGAAGTTGCCCTGAAGAAGTTGGAGGATGACTGGCAGGAGCTCATGGGCTTGGATAATGAAGAGCGGTTATCCCAGGAGGCTGAGCGTCGAGTTAAATAGCAACTTGAACAGGAGGCCACCTTAGTGAAGAATCATCTTTTGGAGTTATATAACGCTGAGCTATAGTCGTCCTTTTCTTCTTGTTTTGTTCCTGTTTTCTTTTTGAAAGGGACATGGTCCCAAAAGATGTAATACTTTTTTCTTCCTTCAAATAAAGAGTACTTTCCATTCTATCCTTTATTTGCATTGCTTGTTGTACCTGTGATATGATAGTGGTGTTGGCCCCACGCGGGGGACTTGTTTGTGGACTCGTCATCCATGGCATACCTTGGTTTTAGGTACGAATAACAAGTTTGGTTAGGATATCTGAAACAGCCATGGCAAAGTGGTCGTGGGTGCTCTTGGTATCGGAAAAAAGAATGCCGTAGAGCAGCTGGGCTCCCGGGACATGATGAGATGGTGGACTTATGCTAAAAAACTTAGCAAAGGATATTTGTGGGCCTATTATCCTTGGTATACCCTGGCTTAGGATACAGATAGTAGGGTGAAATAGAACCGACATATTTGCTCAGAGGTTATGAGGACATGACAAGTATGAGGGTTTTATCGTGGAATCTTCCTGCTCAGAGGTAATGAGGACATGGCATGAGTGAATTCACGGAGGATATTTGTGGTCAACAGAGGACATTTGTGGTCAACAGAGGACATTTGTGGACCTATTATCCTTGTCGTACTCCGGTCGTGGGTACAGATAATAGGTTGAAAGGGAATCGACATACTTACTCAGAGGTAATGAGGACATGGCAAGTATGAAGGTTTCTTCTACGGAGCCTTCCCACTCAGAGGTAATGAGGACATGGCAGGAGTGGGCTCAATGAAGAGGGGGTACATAAAACGACTCAGAGGTAATGAGGACATGGAAGTTCTATGTAGGGGGTAATTTGTTTTTGGCGGAAGTGAAATGACTCAGAGGTAATGAGGACATGGCCATTTTGGAAATTTGTGGATCGCTTACCCTTTTTTGTGCATTGGAAGTTCGGGTATTGGATCATGGGAAAGGATCTCTTCCAGGAAGAAAGTTCAGAGGTATGATCATACATGACATTCTATCTGAAAGAGTGACCGGAATGTGAGTTCAGAGGCACCATCGGGTACATGACTCGATATTATGAAAGTGTGAGTTCAGTGGCACGAGAGGGTACATGACTCAAAAATCGGAAGAATGGTGAGTGTGAGTTCAGCGGTAGTAGCGGGTACGTGACTCAATGATCTGGAAAATTATAAGGGTGAGTTCAGTGGTACCAGCGGGTACGTGACTCAATGATCTGGAAAATTGTAAGGGTGAGTTCAGTGGTACCAGCGGGTACGTGACTCAATAATCTGGAAAATTGTGAGGGCGAGTTCAGTGGTACCAGCGGACACGTGACTCAAAAATTTGGGAATTATGAGGGTGAGTTCAGCGATACCAGCGGGTACGTGACTCAAAAATCTGGAAAATTGTCGTCTATACATAGTATTTCTTCAGGAACTTGCCGTTGACGGGCAACATGAGCAAGTCTCCATTTTGCTTGGCGAGGCAGTAAGCACCGTTGGAGAATACGGCATCGATGATAAATGGACCTTCCTATTTTGGCTGGAACTTGCCGGCGGTCTTGTGAGTCATGACCATCGGCCTCCGGACTGCCAGAACAAGATCGTCCACTTGGAATGTCCTAATTTTGACCTTCTTGTTGAAGGCTCCAGAGATGCGTGCTTGGTATAGCTCGATCCTTTGCTGAGCCAGGAGGCGCTTTTTATCTAAGGCCTCCAACTCTTGTAGTCGACGTTGGTAGTTATCATCCATCGTCAATTGATAAGTGAGGGCGACGCGGAGTGAGGGTATTTGGGTCTCTAATGGGAGAACTGCCTCACTCCCGTATACCAGGGATAATGGTGTGTTCCCGGTAGCTGTTCGGACTGTAGTACGGTATGCCCATAAACATTCACTGAGCTTCTCGTTCCAGTCGCGTTTGTTGGAAGAGACAAACTTCTTGAGGAGTTTGATGATTGTTTTGTTGAATGCCTCTGCCAACCCGTTCGCTGCTGGGTTGTATGGTGTCGAAGCAATATTCTGGATGCGATGTTTGTCTCAGAACCGATAAAAAGTGTAGCTTGTAAACTGCGAACCATTATCGTGGATGATCCTCCGAGGCAGTCCAAAGCGATAGATGACGTGATGCTTGAGGAAGCTGATTACGTTTGAAGTCTTTACTTCAGCGAGTGGAACAGCTTCTGCCCATTTGGAAAAGTAATCCGTGATCGCAAGTATGAAGCGATGTCCACGGGAGGAAGGTGGAGTAATTGGACCAATGATATCCATCCCCCATGCTTCGAAGGGCCAGGATGCCACTGTCGGATGTAGAAATTCGGATGGCTGGTGAATGAAGTCCGCGTAGACTTGGCAGGCTTTGCACCTTTTTGCGTAGTCTATCGCATCCGCTACCATCGTGGGCCAGTAATAGCCCATTCGGCGAAGACGGTCTTGCAATTTAGGACCAGGCTGATGGGCCCCGCAGACACCGTCATGCGCTTCTCGTACAGCTTATTTGGCTTCTGCATTTGACAGACCCCGAAGCAATAATCTATCGTAGGATCGCCGATACAGCATTTTCGTCTCTGTATCGTAGAAGAATCTGAGGAAGCGTCGTCTGATGGAAGTGGCTTCCTTTGGGTTCTCGGGCAGGATATCATAGACGACGAAGTCGATGATTGGTTGTCTCCAATCTGGGGTATCATCAATCGCCTGAGCAGAATAACTTGCCACGCATTGAACGTTGTTCCTGGGGCAGACCAGTTCGTGGCCTATCACATCTAACGATTGATGAGTATGATTTGGTACTGCTAGGGAAGCGGCCAGGCCTGCTAAGGCATCGGCTTCGATATTTCGGAGTCTGAGGACGTGCTCGATGAAGAACTCCTCGAACGACGAGATGATGTTGATTGCTATTTGGTGATAGGGGATCATGTCTTCGTGGCGAACTTCGTATGAGCCCCGGATTTGATTGACGATTAACTGAAAATTGCCGTATGCCTCAAGATATTCTACCTCCAGCTCCCTTACAAGTTGGAGGCCAATGACCAGAGCGTTGTACTCGGCCACATTGTTAGAGCAGGATTCCGTGAGGGAGTAAGCGCGGTTGATCACCAATCCGGTAGGAGAAACAAGTACCACTCCAACTCCGACGACGATATTGCCCTTAGGTCCAGTTCTCGAAGCGCCGTCGAAGAACATTCGCCATATATCATCGTGAGAGGTTGTATGCGAGTCGGCGACCTTGTCTGGGATCTCTTCATATATTCTGGACGACTCCGAGCCCGGGTGGGCTGCCAAAAAGTCTGCCAGGGCTTGACCTTTGACCGCCTTTTGTGGGACGAAGATCATATGGTAGGGGGATAGCAATATTACCCATGTAGGCGAGAGCTTTGTGCCCCTGGTTTAGTCATGAGGACCCTGAGAGGGTTGACTCATGAGATCACATGTATCGTTTGTCCGGTGATATAGTATCGTGTCTTCTGAATGGCGAACACTAGGGCAAGGCATTCCTTCTCCACAGCGGTGTATCGGTGCTCTGTCCCAATCATCATTCGGCTGAGGTAATATATGGCTTGTTCATGGCCTACATCGTTGTTTTGTGCCAGCAGAGCTCCGAGGGAATGCTCCATTGCTCGTACATAGAGCAGGAATGGTTTTTCAGCAACTGGGGCCACCAGGACTGGAGGGTTCGACAAATATTCTTTGATGCTGTCGAAGGCCCGCTGGCATTCTTTGTCCCATACGAACGAGACGTCTTTCTTCATGAGGTGGGTGAATGGCCGACATCGCCCGGAGAGGTTAGAAATGAACCTCCTGATGTACGCTAGCCTCCCTTGAAGACCTCTGAGTTTACGGGGATTTCTTGGGAGACCCATCTCCATGATTGCCTTTGTCTTCTCATGGTCTACATGGATGCCCTGGGCGGTGATGATGAAACCCAAGAACTTCCCGCTGGATACGCCCAGGAAGGACTTCGTAGGGTTCATTTTCAAATTGTGCGCTCGCATCAGGTCGAATACCGTCCTCAGATCCTGCAGATGGTCTCCCTTACAGCGACTCTTGACGGCGATGTCATCAACGTAGCACTCCACCGTCTTGCGTAAGTGGTCCCTAAAGATGATACTCATGGCCCTTTGATATGTGGCGCCAACATTCTTTAAACCGAAAGGCATGACTGTGTAGCAATACGTGCCAATCGGTGTTCGGAATGATGTGTATTTTTTATCGTCAGGAGACATCTTGATTTGGTTGTACCCCGAGAAGCCATCCATGAATGACATACGTTCAACGCCGCAGGTATTGTCAATCATAATGTCCGTGATAGGGAGGGGGAATTCATCTTTGGGGCATGCTTCGTTCAGATTGCGGAAGTCGATACAGATTCGAATCTTTTTATTCTTCTTGAGGACGGGTACTATGTTGGCGACCCAATCCGGATGTTGTTCCTCACGAATGAAGCCGCTGGCTATCAGTTTGTTGACTTCAGTTTCGATCGCATCCATGATGCCTGGACGGAAGCGTCGCTGTTGTTGCTTGACTGGCTTTGCGTCCGGCTGAATGTTGAGCTTATGAAGAGCAACATCGGGATTTAACCCCGACATGTCTTCATAGCTCCATGCGAACACATCAATGTATTCTTTGACAAGTTCTAGCAGTGATTCTCGCTCTTCGTCTGTTAAGCTTTTACTGACGAAGATTGGTTTTGGGGAAGATTCGCTGCCGAGGTCGACCTGGATAACCTCATCTTCAGTAGCAGGTTCCCTCAGTTCGAACCGCTTTTCCCATTGCACATCCAACTGCTGGACCCACGTCTCTAGCTTGAGGATTTCGGGGATGTCTTCGTCTTCTTCATAAGCTTCGGCGAATGCCATGTTGACTGACAAGACTTGTCTGAATACATCTCCAATGCTGGTATCAGGGTCAGAAGTTGGTGACCCGGTTGAATGGAAATGCCAGTCACATTCTTCATCTAAACTTTCAGGGGTCGTCGTGGGTGTTACATACCCTAATCTACATCGAGTCTTACTATAGTAGTCCCGTGGTTTGCCTGCCGGGACCGGTGGCTTCAAAGGTAATCGTCGCCCCGTGCCGTAGTTCAAGCCTGGCGTAGTCTCCAGATCATACCCCTGTTTTTGCATGAGATATTTAGATTGGGGGCTATAAAGATACAGAGGCAGTCTTTCGGTATCTGATCCAAGGTCGACTTCTTCTATGGTGAAGGGATGAGGGTCGTCCTTCCGGCCGAAGATGATTGGGTGGTCCCCTCCCTCGATTATGCGGTAAGCGTCTTCTGCTGGAGTAAGCTGGATTGCGGTGTGCACATTTGTCACCTGTGTGTGGAGGTGAGTGCTTATACCGTGTTCCATAGCATACATCGTACAGAGCTTATTAAGCTCGAGGTAGTTCAAAGATAGCCCTTTATTGATGAAGTAAGGTATCTTTTCTAGGGGGATTACATCATCTGCGGAGGGAACATCAGTGTGGGCAGTCACATACTTGGCTAGCTCCGGTTCCTCTTCAGACCCCCTGTATAAACGAAGACGGAGAGGACGACCTGGGCAGCTTGATCGTCAGCGGTTCAGCTGGTGGAGCAGAGCGTGGAGTTGTTGGCAAACTAGCGACCTCCAGCTTGGCACTCGATGCTGGGCGGGGCATGGTTGGTTCGCTAGAAGTTCCAGGCCTTGCATCGGGGTGATGACCCTTCTTGGGAAGGCGTATCGTCATTGGCTTGTCGGAGGGATTGAGCTTCTCTGTTTGAGGCTGGCCGGCTCTCGGCAGCCTAATTGTCAGTGGCTCCATTGTGGGTCTTGGCACCTAGCCGGACCTTGGCAGCCGGATTATCATATGCTCTTCTTGTGCCGAGAGGCTGATTACGTCCTTACGCAGAGTGGCGGTAAGGGGTACAAACTTGCTAGTTTTGCGAGCTTGGAGGTGGATCGTCAGAGGCTTTTCTGATCCCGTGGTTATCTCGGTACTAGTTTGTACATCTCCTTCACCAAGATGCTTCTTCGACTTTTCGTACAGGTAGGAGTCTGAGTAGTAGGATTCGACCCCTTTGAAGGAATTGATATCAGCAAATTCCATCCTCACGAAGCCATATTTGTCGACATATTTGAAGCATTGGTGCAGCGTAAAAGGCACGATCATATAATCGTGTATCCATGGACGCCCCAAGAGGATGTTGTAAGAAGTATCCGCATCTATGACGTAGCAGGTGACTTCGGATTGGAGGTCGCCAATTTGACACTTCAGACGAATCTTTCCAATTGGGTAGCTCCTGCCCGAATTGAAGTCGCTGATGGCGGTGCTTATAGGCGTCAGACGATGCATTAGGATACGGAGATGATGTAGCAGACCCTTCGGAATAATACTTATGGAAGAGCCAGGATCAATGTGCATCCGATCCACCTTTACGTCGCCGATGTATCCAGTGTAGTATAACGGGCGATCGTGCAGGTTGGTTTTGATGAGCATGTCCTGCGGAGTAAAGACGATGTTGGGCATTACTCCCGTACAGGCGCTGTCTTGGAGATCTGCAAGCGGGATCTCTCCTGCGAGGTTGACCTGAGCGAGGTACGCATCGGCATTTTGGAGTGCATCGCTCAAAGCCGCACGAACATCCTTGGAGAGTCTCAGAAGCTCGTATAATGACAACTTGGCCGGTGTGTCGGCCAATTGTTCTAAGATGTTGTCACTCCCCGTTCCCGAAATACATATTTTTATATACATGTGCAACTCATGTATATTTATTTAGTATTTATCATGTATTATCCTGTATTTAAATTCCTTTAATTTTATGTTAATTAATTATCTGCTCTTTTCATATCAATCATTTTCCTGCAATTTATTTCTGTATTTTATTTCCTGCTTTTAATCCTCTGCTTGCTTTCGGGTTGGCCTTGGCCGAACCCCCACAAACCCGGCCCATTAGCTCCCACCTACCACCCCCTTTGCTATTTAAAGCTCCCCTCTCCATTCTCTCTCCTCATTACTCATTCTCACCATTACTTCTTCTTCTTCCTCTCATCACTCTCCACCCACCAGCAGTAGCAGTAGGCAAGTGCAATCTTGCTTCTCCTTCATCCATTTTTATGGATCATTACTCTTCCTCTCACGATCCTGAGAGAGTTTAGTTCTTGGCATTTTTGATTTCTATGGCTTGTTTTTCCTAGATCTAAGTTGCTATATTCTCGGTTGTTCATGGGTTTGATCTCCCAACTTAGCATGTTTCTGGCTGGGAACTTCATTTTTCTGGCTTGGGACGAAGGCTCCTGAGTCACGCACACGTCTCTACGTGTCTGCGTGGATTTTGAGACACGCTCATGTTTTTACATGTTAGCGTGTATTTTTTAGTCACGCTCACGTTCTCATGAGCGTGCGTGTATTTTTAGTCACGCTCACGTTCTCATGAGCGTGCGTGTATTTTTAGTCACGCTCACGTTCTCATGAGCGTGCGTGTATTTTTAGTCACGCTAACGTTCTCATGAGCGTGCGTGTATTTTTAGTCACGCACACATCCATGAGTGCATAGATTTTTAGTCACGCACACGTCCTTGAGTGCGTGCGTGAATTTCTTATCATTTTCTACGCTCACTTGTGCGTGCGTGGATTTTCCTTCACGCTCACACTGTGCATGCCAACATGAACCATTTTCACGCTCACTTCGACTAGACTTGTTGGCGTGACTTGTTGGCCTTAGTGTAACCTACTCAACTTGGCGTGACTTCTTGACCTGGGTGTTTTATTTTAATGATGGCATGATAATTCTTCTATTATATCCTTACGCCTTTTGCGTGAATTTCTTGATAAATCATGATATGTTAAATTTGTTAAAATGGATTGTTATGTGGATACCCAGTGAGACTAGAACTTAACCCTGAGAGTTATAGACTCGACCCCATGTAATATTGATTGACTTTCATGCCTTGTCACCATGGATAATGATTGTGACATTGACTAATAATTGATCATGCGTTCCTAGTTGGGACTAAGAGACTGGCTAGTCGTCTTATTGAATTGAATGAATGAGACACGTTCATATAATGAACTATTAAAATCGATTAGCCGATCCCGAATATTGGCATACAGGCACATGCGGGCTTCAAAGTAATTATTTATTAATTATCTTACAAAAACAGCATGTGTACTTTATAGTCAAGGCATGATTACTCCGTGGTTAGATTTGATTGTTGCATCACGCTATGTAAGACCTACAACCTAGCCGCACAGGTATCGTTGTAGAGTTGCACATATCGTACCCCGTACGAAAGTACTCATTGAATGACCATGGTCCACGGCATGGAACTTCACTCAACGTAGAGACCTTTAAGTTAAATAAAATAATGATGGCATGGAGAGAATGGTTTCCCGAGTTCTTACATGGCAGCCCTCTTGGGACTATTAAGTGCTCGACAGGCCGGCTGGTTCCCACAGATACTGTAAATCTGTCACACGGGCAGGGAACGGTATCTGCTTATATTATTGTACATGCTATAACGGCGGGCGTCCCGCTGGGACTCGTCTAACTACATGATTGGCGCAATTGATTGACTGGATAGACTAGCCTTGCTCGCACATAGTAAGAACTGAGGAATCCCTATTTGCACGATTCCAGGATAACTTGGGACTCACAATAGCAAGCCGTAGTAATTGATTGGCCGTCTAAATTGATTTGTTTGTGTACTGTACCTACTCTGTTGCCTAACTGAGATGATCAGAACGTCAGGACATGACGGGCTAACTTCTGTCCTTGTTTGGTTGGGAGGTTGGTTCGAAGTGTCGTGATGTTATGTGAATTCTAGTAGGAAGCAGAGATCTATTATTATATTCTCCTACTTACTAGTTTAGTCCTTCATATCGTGCTCCCTTGTGGTACTTGCTATTAGAGGTCTAACCTCTCTGGTTTTGTATGGCCAGATTTAGAGCCGGTCCCCGAGGATCCAGCTTACTTCTACCTCCAAGATGGTCAATACTAGAGGGATGATCGCAGGAGGACTCGAGTGGGTTTCCTTACTCCACCGCTCATTTTGTTATTTACTTTATGCTTAGCCGTTTGTCACCGACATGTTAGTCGGATTGTCTCGCACTTACTTTTACATAATTGTAATTAAGTCAGACTGCAGCTGATAACAATTGTGTATACGTTACTATACCATCTGGCTATGTTTTGTAAAGCCAGATCTCAAGAACATTTTGACTAAGCGTTTGGGACGCCTTACTGCTTTATCTTACATATTTTCTATTTCTGTTTCTTGTTTGAATGATTGAGACAATAGATGTAAAGTGACCATAGTAAGACTTTCATGTAGTATGCACCCCCTCGTCTGGTTAGACAACATTGATCGTATTATACGGTATTCATCTACCCGTAATACGTAGCTGGCTGAGTCATTCCCCCGCTCTCCAGTATTCTGGTTCTGGGGCGTGACAAGGTTTTAGTGGTGGCCCATGCAGGTCTAATTTCAGACTTATAGGGTGTTTTAATTTATAGGATGTCTCAATCACACGTGTTCCCCCTTGATCTCATGATTCGTTATTCTCAACCCTTGCTTGACATTCCGGTATCCTTTGACTTTATTGATCCTTCATGTCCGGTTGTTTGATTGTTCTCTTGTCCCTTTTCTTAGGGGCACTTCGTCCGCATCTGCCAGGACTGGACAACAACAGCAAGAGCAACATAGACAACCTGACCCTGTTGGTCAGCAACAAGGGCCAGTCTCACCTCAGGAAGCTACCCAGGAAGAAGTGATAGTGGAACCAGCAGCTGGATCGCAGTATCCGGATGTTCCACCACCACCGACAGTTCTACCTACCCAAGTGGACACACCGGCCCTTCTGGAGATCATGAGAGGAATGATGGCGACTCAGCAACATCAGATGTTGGCTCAGCAGCGTATGCCACTCAGCTACAAGAGCAGAATGTGTTGCTTAACCAAGGATTACAGACGGCTTTGGAAAGATGAGTGGGGACTGATTCAGGAGCATCAGCCAGGTTTTGCAAGTACAACCCCCGCCGTTTCGATGGCACGGAGGATGCCGTCTCAGCCGATGCATGGCTTAAGGATATGGAGGCTATTCTGACAGCAGCTAAGGTACCGGCGGAAGAACGTATGGATCTAGTGAAGTTGTTACTTCAGGATCTCGCACGTGATTGGTGGGAATCAGAGGAAGAGGACATCAGACGTCCTGTGGCTTGGGACGATTTCACTACAAGATTCAAGACTAAGTACTATGGAGTTGTGGCACGGTTTGAGCTACAACAGAAGTTTATCAGCCTCAGGCAGGCCGGCAAAACTGTGGATGCTTATGCAGCGGAGTTCTGCAGATTGAGTAGATTCGCCCCAGAGATGGTAGCAACAGAGAGCCAGAGAGCCATGAGGTTTCAGCAAGGGTTTCATCTTGAACTCTTGCAATTGATAGAGGGGCATAATTACCAAACTTTTGATAAAGTATTGACGGCGACTCGAAGGCATGAGATCACCATTCAGAGGCTTGCGACGTCTAGGACTGGGGGTCAGAAGAGGTCCCACAGTCAGATTGAAGGAGGAGGGGGAGCAGCGCCCCGAACAACAGCACCATCCACTGGCATTCGTATCCACGATGTGGCGATACGAGGACCACCACCACCACCCAGGCAGCAGCAACAGCAACAGAGAAAGAACCAGCAACCCCCGGCGGGCTGCACTTATTGTTGGAAGATGGGGCACACTAGAGATGTGTATCGAACATTGAATGGATTATGTCTGATATGTGGAAATCCAGACCATCGGGTTACCATATGTCCCATGAATTCGAGGTCAGGAGGACCAGGACAGCAGTTTCCTGCTCTGCCAGCCCCAGGGGCAGGATAGTATCGAGGACCAGCGGTGGAAGTTAGGCCGTTGGCACAGCGTCAGTTATTGACGCAGGCTCAGATATTTCGGCAGCAGGGGCCGCCGATGCAGCAACACCAGCATAGACCACCCCAGCATCATCAAGAAAGGGGCTAGCAGCAGCATCAGGCTAGGCCGCAGCATGGAAACCAGCAAGAAGGCCGAGGGCAAGCATTCACTTTATCCTTGGAGGAGGCATTGGCATCGAAAGATGTTGTGGCAGGTAACATTCTCGTCGCCTCATATCCCGCAGTAGCATTGTTTGATTCGGGAGCATCCCATTCATTTATATATGCTCAATTTACGACACGACTAGGAATGGAGTTCGAGGCATTGCCAGGGAGGTTGAATATACTCACTGGTAATGGGCTCGTAGGAGTTAGTAGAGTTATTTTAGCGTGTAGTGTTGTAGTTTGCGGGCATTCCTTACCCGTCCGGTTGATAGAATTTCCTGTTGGAAATTTTGACGTTATCTTAGGCATGGACTGGCTGAAAGACAGTCATGCGACAATAGATTATCGTAGAGGGAGTGTGTCTTTTGATGTTCCAGGCATGGAGAGGTTCACCTTAGTCAGATCAGAGGCAACTCAGCAGGAGCAGGGATTAATAGCGGCAATGAAAGAAGTTCAGATTCCGAAGGTAGTTGAAGAATTCCTAGACGTATTTCCTGAAGAACTTCCAGGTCTACCACCGGTTAGAGATATTGAGTTCAGTATAGAATTGGCACCAGGAACTAAACCGATATCAGATCAAGTTTACAGAATGGCGAATTCAGAACAGGCCAAGGTATACCAGCATATAGAGGAACTGAAGGAGAAGAAGTTCATCCAAGCTAGCGTGTCACCATGGGCAGCACCAGTGGTACTTGTGGGAAAGAAGGATGGGTCATCCAGATTATGCATTGACTACAGGAAGCTTAACGCGGCAAAAGTGAAGAACAAGTACCCATTACCCAGGATCGACGACTTATTTGATCAGTTGAGCGAAGCTAGAGTTTTCTCCAAGATAGATCTTCGTTCAGGGTACCATCAGGTGAGGGTTCGGAAGGAGGATATTCCCAAGACAGCATTCAGGTCGAAGTATGGGCATTATGAGTTCTTAGTAACGCCGTTTGGTTTGACCAATACTCCAGCAATATTCATGGATTTGATGAATCGCATCTTTATGCCATACTTAGACCAGTTTGTCGTTGTATTTTTTGACGACATTCTCGTATACTCTGCTAGTGAAGAGGAGCATGAAGACCACCTCAGGAGAGTGTTGCAAGTTCTGAGAGAGAACCAGTTGTATGCCAAGCTCAGCAAGTGTGAGTTTTGGTCGGATCACATTTCATTTTTAGGTCACATCATATCAGAAGCTGGAGTAGTAGTAGATCCCAGGAAGGTAGAAGCAGTAGAAAGTTGGCCAGTACCCAAGACCGTAGCAGATGTGCGGAGCTTCTTGGGATTGGCAGGATATTACAGGAGGTTTGTGTCAGACTTTGCAAGGCTTTCATCACCCATGACCTGCTTGACCCGGAAGGATGTACCATTTGTTTGGTCGGCAGAATGTCAGGCATCATTTGAGACTTTGAAGCAGAAGTTGATATCAGCACCTATCCTTACATTGCCAGTTGGACCCGGAGGTTTTACAGTATATTGTGATGCGTCAGGTAAAGGACTTGGATGTGTCCTTATGCAACATGGGAAGGTGATAGCATATGCATCTAGGCAGCTTCGGGACCACAAAAAGAATTACCCAACTCATGATTTGGAATTGGCGGCAGTAGTGTTTGCTCTGAAGCTATGGAGGCATTACTTATATGGTGATCGAGTGGAGATGTACACAGATCATAAAAGTCTGAAGTATATCTTTACTCAGAAGGAACTGAACATGAGGCAGAGAAGATGGTTGGAGTTGATTAAGGATTATGACGTGGAGCTTCAGTATCATCCAGGCAAGGCTAATGTAGTAGCAGACGCTCTTAGCAGGAGAGGCGACGCATTTATGTTGACAACCCAGAGGCATATCTTAGAAGACCTTCAGGAGATGGGCATCGAAGTTATACTTCCTAGTGATGTAGGAGTTCTAACGAGTCTACAAGTTCAATCCGACTTGGTAGGTAGGATCAAGGCAGCTCAGGCACAAGACCCAAGGATTCAGAAGCTTAGGGCAGAATGTGAGTCAGGACTCAGGAAGGAGATAAGAATTCATGAAGATGGTACACTTAGGTTTGGATCACGTCTATGTGTGCCTAGTGGAGATATCAGACAGGAGGTTATGGCAGAGGCTCACAGTTCTCAGTATTCTATTCACCCTGGAGGGACCAAGATGTACCAAGATATCAAGCAGTATTTCTGGTAGAACGGAATGAAGAAGGAGATAGCTAGATTTGTTTCCCATTGCTTGGTATGTCATCAAGTGAAGGTAGAACAGCAGAGGCCAGCTGGGTTATTGCAACCGCTTCCTATTCCGGAATGGAAATGGGAGCATATTACAATGGACTTTGTGACCGGTTTACCGAGATCACCAAGTGGTAAGGACGCTATTTGGGTAATAGTGGACCGACTTACGAAGGTAGCACACTTTCTTCCTTTCAGAGTAGGGCAATCTACAGAAAAGTTGGCAGAATTATATATGCAACAGATAATCAGGCAGCATGGAGTCCCTGTCAGTATTGTGTCGGATCGAGATACCCGCTTTACATCCCATTTCTGGAAGAGCTTACATCATAGTCTGGGTACCAAGTTAAGGTTTAGCATGGCCTACCATCCGCAGACGGATGGGCAATCAGAAAGAACGATTCAAACTTTAGAAGACATGTTGCGAGCTTGCACTCTAGATTTTGGAGGGTCTTGAGAGAGTCACCTGTACTTGGTCGAGTTCTCATACAACAATAGTTATCAAGCCAGTATCCAGATGGCGCCATTCGAAGCACTATACGGTAAGAAGTGCAGGTCACCGCTTGCATGGGACGATATCGGAGAGAGGAAGATATTAGGCCCAAAAATGATGGTTCAGACGGTTGAAATGGTTAAGGGAATTAGAGAGCAACTTCGAGTTGCGCAGGACCGGCATCATCATTGGGCGGACCAGCATCGTAGGCCGTTAGAGTTCTCTGTTGGGGACCACGTATTCTTGCGGATCTCACCTACTCGTAGGGTCATTAGATTTGGCGTTCGCGGGAAATTGAGTCCGCGGTACGTGGGCCCATTTGTTATCCTTGATCGGATAGACGATGTTGCTTATCGTTTATCCCTTCCGCCTTCGTTACGAGAGGTGCATGATGTGTTTCATGTATCTCAATTACGTAGGTATGTATCGGACCCAAGCCATGTCCTCGATCACTCTGAGCTGGTTGTTGGTACCAACCTGTCTTACGAGGAATAACCTGTGTCTATTTTGGACCGAAGAAAGAAGATACTCAAGAACCGAACAATTAGTCTTGTCCGTGTTGCTTGGGGTCATCACTCCTTAGGAGAGTCAACGTGGGAACGTGCGAATGATATCCGATCACGGTATCCACACCTGTTTGACTCACAAGGTATATCGCTTTCTGTATAACTTGATTGTCCTGATTCTTCATGCTTATCACCTTATGGGTAGAACTACTTGATATCGTGGATTGATGATTTTACATATATAGTACTTGCTTTTTGACATGGTAAAATGATTGCTTGTTCCCTAGAATTGTTTGTGTTAGTTTAGCTCCGATATTTCTACCTGCTTGGATTTGAAATTCCGAGGACGAAATTTTTCTAAGGTGGGTAGAGATGTCACTCCCCGTTCCCGGAATGCATATTTTTATATACATGTGCAACTCATGTATATTTATTTAGTATTTATCATGTATTATCCTGTATTTAAATTTCTTTAATTTCATGTTAATTAATTATCTGCTCTTTTCATATCAATCATTTTTCTGTAATTTATTTCTGTATTTTATTTCCTGCTTTTAATCCTCTGCTTGCTTTCGGGTTGGCCTTGGCCGAACCCCCACAAACCCGGTCCATTAGCTCCCACCTACCACCCCCTTTGCTATTTAAAGCTCCCCTCTCCATTCTCTCTCCTCATTACTCATTCTCACCATTACTTCTTCTTCTTCCTCTCATCACTCTCCACCCACCAGCAGCAGCAGTAGGCAAGTGCAATCTTGCTTCTCCTTCATCCATTTTTATGGATCATTACTCTTCCTCTCACGATCCTGAGAGAGTTTAGTTCTTGGCATTTTTGATTTCTATGGCTTGTTTTTCCTAGATCTAAGTTGCTATATTCTCGGTTGTTCATGGGTTTGATCTCCCAACTTAGCGTGTTTCTGGCTGGGAACTTCATTTTTCTGGCTTGGGACGAAGGCTCCTGAGTCACGTACACGTCTCTACGTGTCTGCATGGATTTTGAGACACGCTCATGTTCTTACATGTTAGCATATATTTTCAGTCACGCTCACGTTCTCATGAGCGTGCGTGTATTTTTAGTCACGCTCACGTTCTCATGAGCATGCGTGTATTTTTAGTCACGCTCACGTTCTCATGAGCGTGCGTGTATTTTTAGTCACGCTCACGTTCTCATGAGCGTGCGTGTATTTTTAGTCACGCTAACGTTCTCATGAGCGTGCGTGTATTTTTAGTCACGCACACATCCATGAGTGCGTAGATTTTTAGTCACGCACACGTCCTTGAGTGCGTGCGTGAATTTCTTATCATTTTCTACGCTCACTTGTGCGTGCGTGGATTTCCCTTCACGCTCACACTGTGCATGCCAACATGAACCATTTTCACGCTCACTTCGACTAGACTTGTTGGCGTGACTTGTTGGCCTTAGTGTAACCTACTCAACTTGGCGTGACTTCTTGACCTGGGTGTTTTATTTTAATGATGGCATGATAATTCTTCTATTATATCCTTACGCCTTTTGCGTGAATTTCTTGATAAATCATGATATGTTAAATTTGTTAAAATGGATTGTTATGTGGATACCCATTGAGACTAGAACTTAACCCTGAGAGTTATAGACTCGACCCCATGTAATATTGATTGACTTTTATGCCTTGTCACCATGGATAATGATTGTGACATTGACTAATAATTGATCATGCGTTCCTAGTTGGGACTAAGAGACTGGCTAGTCGTCTTATTGAATTGAATGAATGAGACACGTTCATATAATGAACTATTGAAATCGATTAGCCGATCCCGAATATTGGCATACAAGCATATGCGGGCTTCAAAGTAATTATTTATTAATTATCTTACAAAAACAGCATGTGTACTTTATAGTCAAGGCATGATTACTCCGTGGTTAGATTTGATTGTTGCATCACGCTATGTAAGACCTACAACCTAGCCGCACAGGTATCGTTGTAGAGTTGCACATATCGTACCCCGTACGAAAGTACTCATTGAATGACCATGGTCCACGGCATGGAACTTCACTCAACGTAGAGACCTTTAAGTTAAATAAAATAATGATGGCATGGAGAGAATGGATTCCCGAGTTCTTATATGACAGCCCTCTTGGGACTATTAAGTGCTCGACAGGCCGGCTGGTTCCCACAGATACTGTAAATCTGTCACACGGGCAGGGAACGGTATCTGCTTATATTATTGTACATGCTATAACGGCGGACGTCCCGCTGGGACTCGTCTAACTACATGATTGGCGCAATTGATTGACTGGATAGACTAGCCTTGCTCGTACATAGTAAGAACTGAGGAATCCCTATTTACACGATTCCAGGATAACTTGGGACTCACAATAGCAAGCCGTATTAATTGATTAGCCGTCTAAATTGATTTGTTTGTGTATTGTACCTACTCTGTTGCCTAACTGAGATGATCAGAACGTCAGGACATGACGGGCTAACTTCTGTCCTTGTTTGGTTGGGAGGTTGGTTCGAAGTGTCGTGATGTTATGTGAATCCTAGTGGGAAGCAGAGATCTATTATTATATTCTCCTACTTACTGGTTTAGTCCTTCATATCGTGCTCCCTTGTGGTACTTGCTATTAGAGGTCTAACCTCTCTGGTTTTGCATGGCCAGATTTAGAGCCGGTCCCCGAGGATCCAGCTTACTTCTACCTCCAAGATGGTCAATACTAGTGGGATGATCGAAGGAGGACTCGAGTGGGTTTCCTTATTCCACCGCTTATTTTTTTATTTACTTCATGCTTAGCCGTTTGGCACCGACATGTTAGTCGGATTGTTTCGCACTTACTTTTACATAATTGTAATTAAGTCAGACTGCAGCTGATAACAATTGTGTATATGTTACTATACCATCTGGCTATGTTTTGTAAAGCCAGATCTCAAGAACATTTTGACTAAGCGTTTGGGATGCCTTACTGCTTTATCTTACATGTTCTCTATTTCTGTTTCTTGTTTGAATGATTGAGACAATAGATGTGAAGTAACCATAGTAAGACTTTCATGTAGTATGCACCCCCTCATCTGGTTAGACAGCATTAATCGTATTATACGGTATTCATCTATCCGTAATACGTAGCTGGCTGAGTCATTCCCCTGCTCTCCAGTATTCTGGTTCTGGGGCGTGACAGATGTCGAAGTTGTAAGGCTTCTCCAGCCCTTGTGATGCCTCTTTTTGGAGGGATTTGTCAAAGCGAGTCTCCCTCGGCCTAGGCTTGTCGGTCGTCGGAGGCTGAGCCGGTCCCGGAGGATCAATTGTAGTGGGTTGATGATCTTCAGCTGGATTGTCAACCACAGGTTGGGATTGCGCCCCAGACCGCGTGACGACGGCTGTAGCTTCTTCGATGTCTGCCGAGATTGTGTGGCAGGTCCTGACTTTTCCACTTTTCTTCTTCTAGGTGGAAGATGGAGTGGGCTGAGTCACTTCCGATACCAAGTCTGGATGGATCCACATGACCTCCCCTCGTGATGTGGTGAGGGACACTAGACCGATAGTCTGATCTCGGGGAGGAGGAAGATTAAAGATCTCCATTGTTTCCAGAGGGATGGGGACCACCCCGTGTTGAGTTTCCGTCGGAGGAAAGCTGCCAAATTGTACTGATACTATATTGGCTGCCATGGTTACCTCTTCGAAATCGATGGCCAGAGCGTTCGAATCGATGAGATTTTGGATGTACCGTTTTAGCTGGTAGCAGTCGTGTGTAGCATGGTGGACGTAGCAGTGATAATGACAGTACTTTGGGTTCTCCATCTCTGCCGACCGCGGTTCCTGTCTTGGTGGAGGAAGCTGGATTCTGTCTCCTTGTATGAGCATGTCCAAGATGGGCTTGACGTGACCGTCTTCGAAGGAGTAAGCCATTTGCGGCCATTGTTTGTCTGCTGGCTTTGGCTCAGGTTTTTGTGCTGTATCGGCCACCATAGCCTGTTTTCCCCTGCTGTCCCGATTGTTGGAGGGGCTACCCCTATTGTCGTTGTTGGGACGCTTGCCCTTGTTCTCTCCGTCTGAGATGTACAATCCCAGTTGGAGAGCCTTCTTCATTCGTTCTTCGGCGCTTGTGGCATTGATGATGAACGTCTTCCAATCCTTGAATTGACTTTCGCCCATCCAAAGACTGATTGTTGGAAGCAGTCTCTTTTGGCAAATTTCAATCAAGGAGGAATCCGGGTTTCCAGAGGGCAACTTTATGGCGGTTTGACGGAACTGCTCGATGTAGTTCCTTGTCAGCTCTTTTTTTCCTTGGACGACGTCCATAAGGGTGGACATGGTGATGTCCTGCCCTACTTCGTAGAATCTCTCCAAGAACATGCGCTTGAATCCGGCGAAGGAGTGGATGCAGTTGTCCGGCAGATTGCGATACCAGTCGAAGGCGACTCCTTCCAATGCCCCGATGAATAATCGTGTGAGAATGGCATCGTCATGGGGCAGGTGGTCGGTGGTGACCTTGAAGTAAGTGATGTACCGACTTGCTGAGGTCTTGCCATCATAAGGATTGATATTGAACGGCTTATATCTTGGTGGGAATGGAACATCCCTCCATGCAGCAGGGTATGGTTGCCGTATCCTGAGGTCTTGAGAGTTTTCTCGAGCGTGGAACATGGCTCGGACCTCTTGGACCTCTCTTCTTGCTTCGCGGGCCTCATCCATAGTGGTGGGGGCCGTTACTTCGGGAGGACTGTTGCCCGGGTTCGGTGCCGCTGAGTTCGAGTCCCCATTGACCGCGGGACCCGCACTTGTTTGGCCAGGCGTCCCTCCTTGGAGAGTTGGAAGGGCCGCTTTGATCTCGTCCACAGACTTGACTAAGGCACGCAGTATGGCCTCCAAAGTGTCGATACGTTGGCGATCACTGGAACCACCTTGGTTGCTGTTCGTCATGAACACCGTCTTTACATGAGGAGAGATAGAAGGAACGGTGGAGGACGAGCCCTCCGAATCATACCCTTGTAGTAAGAAGTCATCGGGGTATGTGGGTATGTTCCCTTCTGATTTAGACTCGGAAGGAACAGTACCCCCAGTCTCCGAGTTCGCCTCGTCTTGGGAGTTGTGGACGTCCTCGGGGACGTCGAGGTTTGCTATATCCGATAGGAGAGTTGTCTCCCCCGGCTCGTCTTCTTAGAACATCGGATTGCTGTGGAGGCTCGGAGGGGTGCTACCCCCAGCCCCAGCAACCCCCTGCGTTGTGGACGACGAATCTTCTACTGTAGCAGATTTCGTCTTAGAGCGAGAACCTTGGAAAACTCCGGTGGTGGGCACCCGCTTGGATGACAGTCTTTTAGTCGCAGTGGTTAAAATCTTCGGGCTGGGAACATTTGTCTTCTTCCCCCTTCCATCAGCGGGGACTTTCCGAGCAGAGTTGCAGGAGACGATGGGGAGTGCCTCGTCTTCTGAAGATGGCTGTTGCAGTCTTTGAAAGACAGACTGTCGGTCTTCTCGCATCATCGCGCTGTTGCAGCAGCAGTTGACGATGACTTGGGTGCAGTGACGTCCGTGGGAGGACTCTTTGTACCCTGATGTATCTTTTCTTTCCTTGCGTTTGTGGAGGATAGCCTCACGCAAGTCAGATGGGTCTGGACCGACCATGTTCGCTCCCAGGATTTTGGAAGACTTTTGCGAACCTCTCTGTCCGTCTGCCGCCGGGGGCTGGACTCGAGTGGTTCTGTACAACTTCCCATCCGAGGCCCGCGTAGCAGTATACGGAATGCTCGGATGGTCAGAGGTCAGATCAGCGGACCGAACTCGCCAGGCTCGCACTGCTTTAGACTTCTTCGCTCTAGTGCGTAAGGGCACATAGTAGAAAGAGTCTAAGTGATACTGGAGAGAGTCAGACATATCTTCTTGGGAGCACAAGAGATCAGGACCGTACGAAAGGCGGTCGAAGACAGAGCCGCGTGGAGTAGACGTCATGCGGCTGTCATCGTTGATCCGTATGCGGCTGGTAGACGTAGCCGCATAGGCTTTCTTTATGCGGCTGGGAGTCTCAGCCGCATGAGTCTTCTTTATGCGGTGGATGATCTGGCCGCATGGATTTTCTTCATGCGGCCGGTAGATCCACCCGCATGAGCCTCCTGCATGTGGTAAACAGATTTGGCCACAGGAGTGCTCGGCATCTTCTTGGGGCACATAGAGTCGCTCTTTGTCCCTACAAGTCCAGCATCGTAGTGCTTTCCTCTGCCAGACTTGGGGACAGCAGAGTTCTCTACGGCTCGAAGTGGAGCCGTATGAGAGTCGCCTTCGCCGTCTTGGGTAGCAGAGAGTACCCCGTCCAAAGCTTGTGGGGGAGCAAATGATTTTGGCCTCCACTCGCAGCGAGCTTTCTTTGTGCGTGTTCGCTTCTAGATTGGGCCGACACTTCCTTCAGAAAGCATGTCTTCAAACGCCTGTTGGTCGAAACGGACGACCATCTTCTGTTGCGTGGAGCCAAGCTTGGTTGTATCCGACTGCGTCACCAACTCCTCAGCCGTGGAAAAGTTTGTCCCCAGCAGAGTCGTCATCGTATTTGCCATGAAATATAAAAGAGCAGAACAATTATCGAAGGACTGGACTTTTACTTCACGTTACAAACTCGCTTGTACAAAGAAAGCCTAGGGACGAAAGCCTAGGTACAGCAATCTAAGTACAATTGTTTATTTTAGATTCTGGGGGGTGACGGTAGAGGCTCGAAAAAGCGACGGTAGCTCTGCCTTACTCCTTGGACGATCGATATGCAGCCTTGGCTCCAGAAGATTGCTCAGCGTTGAGGAAATGCTCTCTTTGCTCTCTCTCTGCTCTTCTCTCTAAGTACTATGGTGCTCTCTCTGATATCGAAAAGTGATCCTTTTTGTCTGTGTATGCGCCCCTCTCTGTGTGCGTATCTCTCGCAAGGGAATGGCACCCTGCTATTTATAGGAATGGAGGGACCTCATTAGGGTTCACAATGATTACCCCTCAAGGTGGCGGCGGCCTGTCGATCAATCAATCTGGGCCATTAATCTTGGGCGTGATAAATCTGGGCCATTTAGTGTAGATTGCACCAAATCCTATCAGTAATTAATACTGATTGGAATAAATCTCCGTAGTGATGATTTGATGATATCTGCGAATCTGAATGAATAAATTTAATTCATTCTCCTGCCACGTGTCCCAGATTATTGGGATTTGACCCAATCTTTGATTGTAGTAAATCTGGGAAATTGATTGGCTTTATGACACGTGTCCTGAGAGCCGCTGAGGAGGGTTGCGCCGCATAAGGATGGAGCCGCATAAGACTGACCACGTGTCGGGTCTGCTTGGGGAGTGGCCCCCCGAACCTTCGAACTATATGATAATTTGAGCCGTATAATGGGTAATGAGCCGCATGGAGATGATCCTTGCGAGCCGCATGGGGGGTCTTCGCTCGAGCCGCATGAGACTGTTTCTGCCTGAGCCGCATAAGGCAGCTTCATCCTGAACCGCATGGGGAGTCTTCGCTCGAGCCGCATATGACCGTCCACGTGTCAGGGCCGCGTGGCATTTTCTAGATTTTGGGAGATTGTGTCAGAGATCTCCTTCACTTCCCTAGGGGTCTGTCATTATGACAGAGTCATAATTACCTCTTTTGTGTCAGGGCTGCCACTTTTTTAGAGTTATCAGCCGTCACAGTAATTAATGCAGGAAGGGAGAACTATTTTTTAAGCCACGTGTCTTATGTTCTGAGCCGTATAGGACGTCTTGAGCCGCATAGCCCCTCGTGCCGCATGAATCTGTGAGCCGCATGGGCTTCCTGAGCCGCATGGAGTTTCCTTGCCGCATGGATCTTTCTTTAATATTTTCCATGCTTCTACAGTGACCGGTTGTGGTGCACTCATAATATATGTCTTTCTTCTTTGCTTAACACGATAGTGACCCGTTGCGGTGCACTCAAGTCACATGTCACTTCTTTGCTTAACATGATTGTGGCCCGTCGTGGCGCACCCCTAACAAGTACTCTTAACATGATAGTGACCCATCGTGGTACACTCCAGACAAGTAACATGATATGACAAGACATGAACCATGAATACTGTTGTGACGGCTTTATTGGCTTACAAGTAATGAATGATTTGGACACCGTGAGTGATTCTCTTGAGTGTGTTTGTACAAGCTACATGTTTTGTATTGCATCATGTCTAGGACATGGATTCCTGATTTCCTACGGTCAGGGATTCATACTGAATCTGGCTAGGATTAATGACTAGATTAATAAAGTAGTTCATATAGAGAGGTATTCTGGCTCCAAGCAATCCCGTTATCTGGGCACCTTCTCTGATGGACTTGTAGCCTGCCGACGAGTAGGGCACATTTCTAGTCTACTGTCACGTGGGGCACTTTATGAAACAAGTAATATGCACAATGTCATGTGTTGTACCCCCAAGTCACTTAATAACTCTCTTAGGGTACATTTGTCTCCTGGGCAATGTATTCGCTATAATTCTTATAACTTGTGTCTAGATAACCTGGATAGTCTGTAGGGCTTGTGGCCGTAGGGATTCCTCATTGCATCTCACTAGTAACTAGGCTTCTGATAACCCTAGTTAGTTAAAGTATCAAGCCGTATTCATTGTTTGGCCGTGAATGATGGATGGAGTCAGTCCAGTCCAATCTAGTTTCATCTAGGCAGTGTCCGTATGTTTATTTCAGTACACTATGGTTTATGCTTTACTTTTATCGACAAATGATTAGAGACTAAGTTCTATTCAGGAGAAGGGTTACAACCCCGGTCCTTGTTTTGTTTACGGGTTGTAACTTAGCTTCCGGAATGTTTCCTAAGTTATCCTATCATTTGTCGTTCTAATTAGTACTCACATGTTCTACATGATCCTACATGGTTCCTAATTAGTACTCACATGTTCCTAAGTCCACATATTATTGTCTTTCTATATAATTCTTATATGCTCATATGTTCAATTATCTCACAAGCTATACATGACTCCCTATGTCGGGTCGCCATGCTCTCATGACCCGGCTATCTCACAAGTTCACATGTTCAATTACTTTTACATATTCTCAAGCTTCTGTTTACTTAACATGTCTACACCTTACATTATGTTGCACGATAATTACTTTATGCTCCAAGATGCTTACTTATTATCTTCCTATGTTCGGGATAAGTGCATTGGTAGTGCACGAGTCTCGATCTGTCCTTACTCA
This sequence comes from Iris pallida, assembly GCA_029216955.1. Classification (NCBI taxonomy): domain Eukaryota; kingdom Viridiplantae; phylum Streptophyta; class Magnoliopsida; order Asparagales; family Iridaceae; genus Iris; species Iris pallida. The sequence continues at coordinate 11,856,196 of JANAVB010042420.1, forward strand.
TTTGTATCTCTAATTGTTGATGTTAGTGATTGCTGGTTTTAGTTCATAGTTTGGCTTCCTTTGTGGTACTTGCTATTGGGGGTCTGACCCCACTAATTTTGTTTGGCTAGATCTAATAGAGAAGCCCAGAGGATCTTCCGCACCATCTACTCGATGGTGACCATCCAGAGCACCAGAGTTCCCAAGTAGGTTTTTCATTTTATTCTCCCACTAGTTATATATATTGTTCTTTTGTGGCGTTTAGCCTCTGTGCACGTATTTAGCTCGTGTTTTGGTCTTTGACATTCAGCCTACGGGCATAAATATAATGTGCGTATTCTAGACTGCAGCTAGAGCTATCATGTATGACTAATACTCTTGCTAGTTTCTCCATTTTGTATTACTAGCTTCATGATCATCCATGTATATATGGTTTGGGACGCTTTACTATTGTATGTCTGATGATCATACTTACTTCTTGTACCTTGTATAATTGCTTGTGATTGAGATACCTAGGATTGTCTTAACCTAGGATCGACTATTGGCTTGTAGAAGTAACTCCCATGTCTTGACAGCTTATACGTGATTTCAGAGTACTGGTGTACTTTGGTATTACATAGCTGGCCATGTCCGTCCCTACTTGCCAGTATTCTAGTCTTGGGACGTGGCATTGGTATTCCGATACCAATATCTTAGTTCAGGGTAATTACCTTAACATAGGTAATCCTTTACCTTAGCTAGGTAAACCCAAAACCAAGCCTCTACCTTAGATTCTAGGCACCCCTCTACCTCAACATGGTATCATAATACCTTACCCTCGTATCTCGATACCATATCTTGATATTTTGATACCCTAACATACTATCTTGAAGGTATCTTAATACCTTGCTCCTTACATAGGGTAAATCTCATTTACCCTATGATACCACCTTGGTATCATAAGACACCATAATTTTCCACTCTCACTCTAGCCCATATCCAAATATATATCACTATATCTAATCATAAAACTCAAATACTAACTCTCATATATACCTTACCCTCAATATCTAATACCTTAACATATTACATACCTTAACATATTACATTCTAACATGTACACTATGTCACGACCCGCACCCTAGAGTAAGGGCACGAGACATGGGTACGTCCAGCCTACGCCGCAGTGTCGGCGGTAGAACGCTGTCCTAGGTCTCATGCATCTAACAGTATAATGCTAAGCAGTTTATACTCCCCGAATGGGGGTGACATAGCAGAATGTAAACTCAATCACAACTAAGGAAGAAGAAGCACGATATGATATAGAACTCAAAATGAAATACAGATGATCAGAAGAGTCTAAGTGTCTAAGATAACAACTCAGCAAACATCCAGAAATACAAAGTCTCAACTAAAGAATACGAAAGAACATATACAATCCAGATCTCAAATGACAGAAATAATAAAAACCTAGACTAGGGAGCCTCAGTCTCTATAGCTAGTGGATCCGGCTGGAAATCTAGATCACAGGTGTCATCTAGAGCTGTCCCATAAAAAGTGTCAACACCAGCCTCATCCTCGTCCTCTGTAAACATATCAACGGTGCCCAATCAGGATGGAGCGAGCACAATACATCTCAACAGATCATAGCAGGTTAGAAAATATAACCATGCAGTAGAGTAAGATACAGAAAACTGAAAGAAACTACAGAATGTAAAGGAGATAGCTGTAATGGAAATATCTACTATAAATAGAGAACTAACAGTGGCTAGTGAGTCAGAGTACAATATAGACATGTGAATAGCATAGGATAATTCTGATGATACACTACGGAATTATTCTGATACTATACTACTTGGATATTATTCACATGTCCACTTCTACTCCCCCGTACCCCCAATCAATACACAAGGATCCAGCCAGGTTATGTTATGATTCATGTAATGGCCCCCGAAGGGTGATACATGATAGTCCCATAAATGGGGATTCTAGGAATGCCCATAAATGGGTGATTCAAGGAAGACTCTGTGATCATGAGAGTACATGTCACAAGTGATTCAATGAACCATGAAGTATAGTGATACACAATGTAAGTGAAACACACAGAACATGTAGTATCCGATGCTCCCTGGGGGAATAATATCTCAAGAAAGGATCCATATAGTACTAATCCATGTGACCAATGTGACAGCATCAAGTAAAGTAATTTAAAGCAGGAGAATAGTTCTAACAGGATATGAAATGATCAGAGAATGTACTCGCCTGGTATCCTGAATGTCCGAAGAGAATATACTGTCCGAAGAGTGGTGTCTGTCTCCTATAGAACAGTAAAAGTCACTACATGTCTAAAATAAGAAAATAGACTGCTACAATGCATCTACATAAAGTTTGGGGTCAATATAGGCTAAAGTCAACCTTTGGTCAACTCTAGTCAACCCTAACAGTCAAACTAGGTCAATTCTAGTCTAATTAGGTCAAACTAGGTCAAACAAGGTTAAACTTGGTCAAACTAGTCTAGGTTGGTCAAACCTAGGCTTAACAAGTCAATTCTAGGTCAACTAACTAAATACCACACAAGTCACCTAGCCTAGTGATACACAAGTGTATCACACCACATGCCATAGGCCAACTACCTAGGCCGTGGGCCAAATACAAATGGCTAATGAGATTCCTGCCTCATAACCCACTACACATTTCACATAGGCTAGTATAATTATTGCCCATATAATATATATATATATGTAAATACACATACACATAGGTTAGGTATATATATATATATATATATATATATATATATATATATATATATATATATATATATATATATATATATATATATATATATATATATATATATATATATATATATATATATATATATATAAGGGAATACATAAATGTGTGTGGGTGTATGTGATACATAGCAATGTGAGGAATGAATGGGTATGTGGGAGTGACTGTGTGTGTGGAGTAGGGGAATTCTGGAAATTAGTGACAGGTTGTATATGATTTGTGTGTGTGATTTCAGAATGTGTGTGTGAGTTGATAGGATTGTGTGTGTGTGTATGTGAGGAAGTAACATAGGTTTCAGGATTTTGTGTGTGTGTGTGCATGTGTGAGTGATAGCAATGTGAGGAAACTGGAATCAGTGAACAATAGGGTGTGTGAAGAGTAACAGGAAATCAGTGATGTGTGTTCAGGATTGTGTGTGTATACAGTGGCAGGAATGGCCTGTGTGGAGGCAATGTGAGTAAATTAAATAGGAGTTCAAGTCATAGGTTTCAGTTTTTCCTGAAACTGATGACTGGAAAACCTCAACCCAATGCAAAACCCAATTCAATGATTCCCTTAATCGAAAACCCATGGTTCAGCATCAACCCATACATGTAGGTGAACTAATTCCTACAATGATCAGCATCTAACAGATTAAAAGAATAAAA